>JARHVA010002831.1:1152500-1655000 GCA_037957365.1 Torreya grandis
CAATATATACCTACACTTATCCCACATGGCTTATGCATACTCACAATAACCATTCATGCACACCTACATGTTAGTTATGATCCCAATCCGTTTTTAAATTGTTGTTAGTCATGTACATGAACACTCTAGCCTATGATAAATTAGAAAATTATCCTATGAATATAGTTCTCAATCATTAAACTTGCATTCATTCCTCATAAATTATAAAGTCACAATCATATAGTAACATTAACGTTACTACCTTTAGGTTGACATTACCACCCTTTACTTAGAAATGGTTATTCTTCAAAATTAAACCCCTTCTATAGGTTGTGCCATTATTCTATCATTTCAATGTAATTAGAAATTACCCAAATGGACTCATACAAATAAAAATAAAGCCTAAACTTATTAATCATTTGGTACTTATATATAAATAATATATACACTACTAAAAATTGATAAAATCAGCCCCATTATTCCCAAATCTAAAATCAACCACTAGGATTAGTCATCAATGGAGTATGAAACACATCAAGCCAAGTCAAGAGTAAATATTATCAATATCAAATCTAGATTTCTAGGAGCATTCATATAATGAAACAACACAATTGTAGATTCACATTAAAGGGAATAATTTCATGTGGATTGACTTTCCTCTTTGTATTATTGGATATGTGGGTAGTAGTCAATCGTTTATAAGGTTAATTAGAATCAACTTAGGATAGTTACACTTTCTCACTTTTTACAAGTTTTCATCCTTCACAAGAATACCTAGGGTTTTAAGGTGAAATAATATAAATTTTAGGCTTGTGTATGCATTCAAGGGTCACAAAATGTATAAATAGAGACATATTAGGCATGTGATCCACCTTATATGGTCATAGAGAGACAAAACTACCTAGGATAGTAATAGTAATCCTAGATAATAACATTGACATTCTTACCTAAACTTGATGTTACTAACCTAGCCTGCATAGAGACAAATTTTACAAATATATATGAGTCACAGGCCTTCTTCCATTCCATTTTTATTTATAACATAGTCATAATCAATCAATCAGACATTAAAGCTTAGTATCTATTTAACCCTAAATTTAGATAAGGGCATATCTAGGGTAAAAAAGATAGAGTAATCTAGGGAAAAATGGTGATAAAATAATATATAACAATCCAATTAATATAAAACTCAAACAAATAGTATTATAAATTTATATAATTAAGATTTCTAAAAGTGGTAAAGTATAATTATATAGATATTGTAATAAATTGGAAAAATGATACTTGGTTTTCTAAGCAAGAACATGATGGAAGTGGACTAGAATATGATCCTAAAATATTCATGAATTTTTATAAATATGCTATTTTTGTCTTTGGACACTTGCATCAGATTTAGATAATTACATTGATGTAGATTTCTAGCTCTATCATATTGTTATGCATGGAATATTGATTAGACATGGATGGAACCAACTAGAGACTTCTAGGTTTTATATCACCTTTCTTTTGATGCCTTAAAATCATGTGCATAGACTATCAATCTTTATCAAATGATCAAACCCTAGATCTTCACCCTTGGAGTGTGTTAAGGTCAACATACCCCCATTTTTGAAAAATGGGGACCCATGTGGAAAATTGTGTAAATTTATACCTTAAAATTGAAGATTCACTTAATCAAGGTATCATTCGCATGATTACACATTATTTTTATTTTAAGATCATCCACACCTAGTTTGGTTAGTATATTTGTTCATGGTTCTGGTTTGCCCTTATCTAAAAGTGCTAACATTAAATCTCTATGTTTCAGGTTGTAGGTTCAATAAGGTCCACTTGGAATGAATAATGCTCAGGTTTCATGATTGTAATGTTAACTTGCTTATTTAATAACCTTGGTTTTTTATATTCATATTTGAATAGCTAAACCCTTAATCTAAGTTTAATCTAAGTACTTGATCTGAATCTGATGGGAACTTTTTACATAGGAAAATTTTAAATAATATTATGGGCTTAGTTTATTTTTATTTCCTAAGGCTTAGTCATGTTTTTCAACATGACCAAACCATAGTCTAACATGCATTCTTAGTCCCTTTTATGTCCTAAGTCCCCCTTTAAGACCTTTCTATTATTAATGTGTTCTAATCTAAATGTAAATTCCATTTGTGTTATGTTTTTAATTGTTGGGTTTTATATTTAAGACATGTCTTTTTAGGATTTTCCTTTAGAGCTTTGTCCCAAATGAATCACCCTTTGGGGTTTATGTTTCAGATAATTTATCTAAGTACTTTTGGGCTTTTGTTCAAGAATTCTTTTAGGATTTATGCAATTGGTCTATGTCAAAAATATTCCTTTAGACTTATCTATGTCAGGATAATTGTTTCAAACATTTTGTCCAAAATAATTTCCCCATGGAGTTATTCTATTAGGAATTTTGATTTGATAGAATTGCCCTTTGGCCTCTTTTCACTTACCCTTTGACATATTTGTTTTGGACTTATTATTTTTTGCAAGTGACACTTTAGGATTTTTGTTTTAAACATTTTATCCTACACAAAAAAGCCAAAATATATTTTTCAAAGCAATCTTACCAAAACCTACCTTTCAAGATTTTTGAAAGTACCCTTTGAATGTTTTATCAAAGACATCTACCTTACAGACTTCTCTTTCAATTTTTTTTATCATGGCATCTTTTTCCTGACCAAATTGTCCTTCAACATTTTTCAAATTGACCTTTGCCTTAATAGACTTATCCTTCAAATTTTTATGAGTGATCCTTTTGGATTTTCATTTGAAACATTTTTTCTAACATAAAAAGCCTGAAACATCTCTCTCACAACAAATTATCCATAACTATTTTTAAAGTGACCTTTGCCTTAATAGAATTATCCTGTAGACTTTTTGTTTAGGCCAATTATTCTTCATACTTTTTATAAGGGGCACCTTATTTGTAGGCATTTCCTTTGATATTTTTGTAAGAGGCACTTTATCTTCTAGACATACCTTTCAATATTTTCTAAAAGGACCCTTTGAACTTTTGTCATTAGACATTTTGTTTGATGTAAATGGCCTGAAATAATTCCCCACTACCAAGTCCCTTTGAATTATAAAGGTCACTTTAATATATCTTAAACTTTAGCTTAAGACTTTAACTTAAGGTTATATTTCTCTCGGTCCTAACTTAAACATTATGCATCTCTATAGGATCTACGATCCACGTTTGCCTAGACAAAATTCATCTATTATTTGCATAGTTGAGATTCTTTGAGCATAATTGTTTAAAGATCATCAATATTTATGGTCTTAGACCAATTTTTGTGTTTAATTTATCTAAATATTGATATTATTTGAATATCCATAGATATTCATGCAAACGTAGTTCATGATTTATGTATTTCCCATGTTTAAGGTTAGTAATAGCGATTTTGAACAAAAATTGACTAGTTCTTTACAAATTTGAGTTTATTCAAGCTTAAAGGTGTAAATATCCCTCTAATTCATCAATATAGATGTATATTTGAGATAATTTAGTTGAATATAGTCATGTTTTACATATATTTGTGCAAAATTAGCTTAACGTGTAAACTTAATCATTATACTTTGTAAAGATCGGTTTGATGCATCATATTTAAAATAGTTTTCAAGGTCACAAGATGGAATTGACCAAGTCAAGGCTTAGATGAGATAAATTCCCAAAATCTCAAACACTTCACTAGTTCAAGGTACTCATATGTTTAAGGTATGTCTTGGCTAGGTGGTTCTTTAATCAATGTGTAGGTATAGTACATGATCTTCCTTGAAATCCTAAATATATTTACCTTATTTTATTCCTAATAATGTTGTCACTATTGAAGAGCATATTAATTCATTCAAGGATGCTTTGATATTGTTAAATGTAGTTCATGAAGATGTAACATGTAGATTATTCCTATTTACTTTCAAAGATGATGCATATAAATGGTTTCTTAACCTTCTAAAAAACTACATTACCAGTTGGGATGACTTTTAATAATTTCTTCATTAATAAATTTGGAAAAAACATTAGTCCTTGTGTATTATATCAATATTTCAACATAATTAAAATGGATGTTAATGAAACCATCAGAGCCTTTAATGCTTAGTTCCAAAAAATGTTTAGTAGAACCATAGACCCTTTAAGACACAATGAGGATTTAGCCTTAGAAACTTATAAGGATGTTATAGATCCCATGATCTCTATGTTATTGAAAAGGTCTCTTCCAGTCATAAACACATTAACTCAAGCCTACTCTGAAGCTATTATCATTAATGACCAAATGCATCCCCAAGGTCAGATGATGTATTCCATGCCTAATATCAATTAAAATTATCCCATAATGAATGTCATTCTTAGTATACCTACTTTAACACTAATTCCAAACCAATTTAGCTTGAGCCATACATATCCTTGCCAAAACCTAGAGTTCTTGAATGACACTACAAGTGGATCCCATCCATAAAATCATAGAACTCTAATGCCCACAACCATTAGTAATACTCTAGTTCATGACCCTAAGACACCAAAAAATTCAAATGACTTGATATTATAAATGGTCCAAAAATTGAGCACTAACTTTCTTCAGTTGCAAAAATAATTAGGAAATACAAGGGAGGGATGTAATATAAACTATGGTTTTTAAAGGTTCAATAGACTTCCAAACGGGTTTCATGGTAACAACAATAATATATCATCTAAAAACATGAAAATGAGTGTTTTTGATATAGATTTGGATGATCATTACAATATTTTTGAAGCATCTCAATGTGAAAGGGATACAACTAAAATTGTGCCTAACCAAGACAATATTATAGGGACATCTAGTTTTGTAGGAACTTCTAAATCCTTCATGCAAGTTTTTGATTTTCCATTTAAAGATGAAGATGAAGATGAACCAATTGAATAAGTTGTATCTAAGAGGACTTATATTCCTAAAGATGTAAAATAAATTGAAATTAAAGATCAACAAGACATCATCATTAGAACATATGTATATGAAGAAGAAGAGTTGATAGAAATGGATATGGATCAAGTACAAGATGATATTTCTTTAGAGGGTAGCTAGAAAGATAACCCACATATATTTATTTATAAAATTGAGAATTCTCCTAAAGAAGATGATCACTAGAAAAAGTCATACCATGATTTATTAAATGGAGTTAAAGAGATAGAGATGGTAGATGATGGGATAAAATAACACATGGATACTTCATCTAAGGATTTCACCAATGATTTGGAGTTCCCAAAAGATGATATTATTTTGGAAGTCCTAAACCAAGATAAGTTAGAGCCTGATTAGATAGAAGAGTTATTTTTCTTCACCAAATATGAAGATGAAGCAGGTGAAATAGATCAAGAATTGTCATATGACGTCATCAAGAGGTCAAGAGTATGGGACCAACATGTTTTTAATGATGAGATTTTATATTAACTCCATTCAATTGATCAGGATGAATAAGCCTTCTAGGATGACTTGGGATATTTTTGTGCAAAGATTGGTAATCCATGTCCACCTCAAAAAGAACCTAATGAAGACATCAGTCTAATGATGTTAGCCAAGCTACCATTATTGGGTAAAGATGATATAATCCACTATCTGTCTATGTATGAAGAAAAACTAGCACTCCTTTTATAAAGTAGAATAATTTGAGAATAAGATGATTGGGTCTTAGATTCATGTATTTTATCCATGCATTTAAGAATGATGGTAGGAGACCAAACTACATAAGACACAAGCATACAAGTGATCCTATCCATAAGAGGAGGCCATTGAATGGAATTAATCATGCTTTAAGATTCTGTAGTACACTAAAACATTTTCCATTTGATTTGAGAGGCAAGTACTTTATGCAGTTAGTGTAGGGGTTAATTTCATTTCTTTCTTATTTATATCTTGCTTTTTTTTCTTCATGTCCCTTGTTTGTATTTAGTGCCTATTTATATTTGTTTATTTTCTCTTGCTTTTTTCCTTGATTTTAAACAAGTCTCTTTGGACAATTTTTAGCTCAAGTTTTATCTAGTAACTAAAGAAACTTCACAAGTCAGAAATACAGGCATGACTTCTCAACATTGGTTAATCATGGACTATTTAAATATGTGTTTGGCGTTGTAGTTTAGAGAAACTAGCAAATATTGATGGGTAAGTTAATTATTCCTTGAGATTTTAAACCTTGTTCTAATTTAATCTTGGTTTTAAGAAGGATTGCCCCTATGGGATGATTGCTTAAACTAATAAGACACAACCATGCTTGCACTTAAAAAATATTAATTTCCTAGGACAAAGTTTACAACCAAGGATGATTGTCTAGAAATCAAACACTTGACCAAATCCCTAAACTTGCACTAACCTGGTTCCTAACCTTTGCTAGAAAGTTAAAATGACTTGAAAAAAATTCAAAAATATAAGTTGATTTCAAAATCAAAATATTTATAAGTAGAGGTGATTTTGGTAATCTCCATTGGGGATATAAACACCTAGTTGGCAGTGGAGCAAGGCCTTGAGTGGATCCAAAGGCATCTCTATTGAGGCTATGGATGCCAAGATAATAGTAGAGTAATACCCAAACCTTCCCTAAAGTAAAGGATGGTTCTTAATGGATATCCAAACATGTTGTAAGTCAATGTTAATGGTTAAATTCATGAAATCTAGAATTTGTTCCCTAAATCCCATGGCAATTAGTAAGTGGAATCAAATTACACACACAACATGACTTAATTTTGATGTTTGATCCTAATTTTGAATATGCAAGATTTATTTTAACCATGAAATGATTTTAATAATGGTGCATGATCAAATAAAATAAGTAGCTTAATTATTATTCTAAACTAGAGTCTCTAAATTCTAGCATATTATTATTTTTCCCCCAAAAGTCACCATTCTTTGAGGTTAACATACCCCCATTTTTGAAAAATGGGGACCTATGTGTCAAATTATGAAAATTTATACCTTGAAATTGAAGATTCACTTGATCAAGGTGCCATTGGCATGATTTCATATTATTTTTATTTGAAGATCATCCACACCTAGTTTGGTTTGCATATTTGTTCATGGTTCTCATTTTCCCTTATCTAAAAGTGCTAACATTAGATCTCTGTGTTTCAAGTTATAGGTCCAATAAGGTCTACTTAGAATGAACAATGCTTTGGTTTCATGATTTTAATGTTAACTTGATTCTTTACTAACCTTTGGTTTGTTAGATTCATATTTGAATAGATAAACCCTTAATCTAAGTGCTTGATTTGAATATGGTGGGAACCTTTTACGTGGGAACATTTTAAATAATGTTATGGGATTGGTTTATTTTTATTTCCTAAGGCTTAGTCATATTTTTCAACATGACCAAACCTTAGTCTAACATCCATTCTTAGTCCATTTTATGTCCCAATCCCCCCTTTCATACCTTTCTATTATTCATGTGGTCTAATATAAATGTAAAGTCCTTTTGTTATGTTTTTAACTATCGAGTTTTATATTTCAAACATGGCTTTTCAAGATTTTCCTTTGAAGCTTTTTCTCAAACAAATTACCCTTTGGGTTTTATGTTTTAGATATTTTATCCAAGTACTTATGGGATTTTTTTAAAGAATTATTTTAAGACTTATGAAATTGGTCTATATCAAAAGTATTCCTTCAAACTTATCTATGTCATGACAATTGTTTTATATATTTTATCCAAAATAATTTCCTTATGGACTTATTCTATTGGCCATTTCGCTTGATAGAATTTCCCTTCAACCTCTTTGAACTTGCCCTTCGACATATTTATTTTAGACTTATTATTTTTTACAAGTGACCCTTTAGGATTTTTGTTTTGAACATTTTGTTTGATGGAAAAAGACCAAAACACCTTTTTCATAGCAATCTTACCAAAAACTACCTTTCAAGATTTTTAAAAGTACCCTTTGGAATTTTTTTCAAAGATACATGCCCTATAGACCTATCTTTCAATTTTTTATCAAGGCTTATTTTTCCTAACTAAATTTCCCTTTAAATTTTTTCAAATTACCCTTTGCCTTAATAGACTTATCCTTTAGGTTTTTACAAGTGACCCTTCAAGATTCTTGTTTTAGACATTTTGTCTGACATAAAAAGCCTAAAACATCTCTCCCATAGAAAATTATTTGTAACTTTTTTGAAAGTGACCTTTGCCTTAATAGAATTATCATTAAGACTTTTTGTTTAGGCCAATTATTCTTTGAGTTTTTTTAAGGGGTACCTTATCTTCATATATTCCCTTTGACCTTTTTGTAAGATCCACTTTGTCTTCTAGACATACCCTTTGGGATTTTCTAAAAAGACCCTTTGAACTTTTGTCATCAGATATTTTGTTCGACACAAAAGGCCCAAAATAATTCCCTACTACCAAGTCCCTTTGAATTTATGAGGTCACTTTAATATATCTTAAACCTTAGATTAATATTTTAACTTAATTCTATATTTCTCTTAGACCTAACTTAAACATTATGCATCTCTATAGGATCTACGATCCATGTTTGCCTAGATAGAATTGATCAAACGATATGAGACCACCAAGTGGCATACACATGATGAAGAGTAAACCAAAAAATTACAAATGGAAAAATTGGTAGATAGTCCCAAAGATGAGCTTAAATTTTATAGTCATGCACCCATCAATGATGTTTAAGTGGATGTCAAATGATAGTCACACAAATTTCAAATTTGAGATAGTAAATAGTCCCAAATATGAGCTTAAATTTGATGGTCGTGCATGCATCATTGATGTTTATGTGGATGTCAAATGATAGTCACACAAATGTCAAAATTTAACACAATAATAAGCCTTGATGACATGTTTAAAATTTATAGTTGCATACTCATCAATGATGTTCATACAGATGCCAAATGATGGTTGTGTAGATGTCAAATTTAAGATAGCTAGCTGGGTCTAAATAATTTGAAGATTTATAGTCCACATTGATCTATGTAGGATAATCTAATGATGCAAAATTGATGTGGACTTTTTAGAATAACTCAAAATAAACATGGTAATGACATATGTCATAACTGTATGGAGCATAGCTAAGATAGACAATGTCATACAAATCCCAAGATTGAGATTAATGGCCTGTACTAGTCTGTGCAAGGCTAATTTGATGATGCAAGATGAAGAGAGGATTTTTAAAAGGTAATGGTCATTTTATGAACATTAACGAGTAGTTTTGTTGAAAAAATACCAAAGGGATGCCACACAGGTGCCAAGATGATGCCACATAAGTAGAAAAGCAACAAGAACTAAAGATCTAGTGGATCTTTGTTGAGTAATTTAATAAAAGTTCATAGCTATGTAAAATTTGGAAGCATGTTGTCTATAGACTAGTCTTATAGAAATAAAAGGTCATTTGTTCTAGAATGCAAATAAAGGACACATATCTTATACAATTATATAAATTTAATTAGATGAGACTGACCAACATGTTACCTTGTATCTTATAAAAGGAACATTTTCAATTATAAAAAAGAGAGGGGTTCTTTGAGCCAAATTACTTTGTAAACTTAGAACAATTAATATAAGTAAGAAATTTTGCAAAGGTTTTCTAGTATTTTTTTATGTTCATTGTTATCATGGCTTATCTCTCACTTGGTTGTTCTAATTTTTATATTTGAATGGTCTTTATAAATTTTTTGGTGTGTACATCTGATTGTAGAGTTGTTAACTTGTGCCAATGCTAGGTTGACTGAAAGTCCTTAGGTTCATTTCATTTTCTTAATCTTCTTACATTTGGGCCAATGTTAATTACTTATTTATAGTGAGTCTGGTTCTTATTTTCATCTTTCATATCTTCCTTATAATTTTTCCTAATGTGTGATGTGATTTGGGCTAAGTTATTTCACTTCATATAATGGTTTTAAGTGTATGCCTAGATGAAATCTAAACTTTGTCATGATGTCTGGAATGAAGATAAACAACATTTATTTATACCCTACCCTTCCCTTTGCTTCAATTTTAACTAGATCACCTTAGTTTAATTTCCATTGTAAATCTCCATCTTAGATTAGTTATTGATCATAATTCACTATTCTTAGCATAGATGGATCATACTTTGCATAGATATACTATTTGGCCACGGTGGCTTCCAACCACCAAACTAGTATAAATATTTTGAAACAATCTACTTGATTTTCCTCTATTCCACCAATAGATAATAGGATTATCATAACATATAACTCATGCATTGAGTTCTTAGAAAATTTAAAATTAGAAGTTTTTCTTAAATATTCTAGGCACCTGTGATACACATTTAGGCATCAACAGAGTGATTGTGGAAAAAATGGGATAGTGGGATCATAGTCTCGAGCTAACCATAAAGACCCCTTTATCAATGAATATTTCCTAAATAGCCACTAATCTGATGAGGGCCTTAAATTGATGTAGTTATCCCCTATGTGTTGGCTTGTGTGTGCACAAGGATGCATGTGTGATAATAAAATACATGTAATGACCTATATTATAACTTGGAAAATATATATCATGGGTTTATATTTGAATTATCTAGACTTATATAAAGATTAATCCCATGCTTAATATAGAAATAGGGACAAATAGGGTAGATTTCCTAACTTTAATGCTTTATTGAGTGTTTTTTGGTATATTTTATTATGAGTTTTATGTGATTGATAGGTGAAGAATGAATGAGGGTTAATATTATATATATTCAAATACCTTTTGGAAATATATTTAATTTAAATAAATCAATATAACCTTTTTTATATGTTTATTTTTTAAACTAGTTTACTTTTGGGCATGGGACACTTTGTAAGAAAAATGGGCAGTTGCATTGATGCATGTGTCTGCTTGGGATGTAAATGTCTATAGAGATAGAAAATAGGTACATTTACAAAAATAGTGATAGATAATAATTAGGTTTATATATTTTTTCATGGTATAGAAGTCTTGGGTTATCAAAATAACAATGGTCAGACTAAGAGATAAGCAATTAAGCCCAAAGAGATAGTGAACATGAACCTTTCAATAGTGATAAGATCTATAACTAAAAGGTAAAACCATTAGAGGTATTTTTTAAGTTTACAAGAGTGAGGTAATATATAAATAATATTTTAGTATCTACATTTTCACCCCACCTTTAATCTAGTAATGAAATTTCTAGTTTTAAAGAAAATAAATGAATGCTTGGGTGTGTAAAATAGGCCTTGTCTTTGCATGAGCCTATCTTGAGTGATTTTTTGGTAACTAACTTATAACCAAGAGTAAAATATATAATCAATGTATGAAATCTTAAATTTAAATAATTTTAAATGTATTCAAATAAGAGAAGCAAGGTTAGGAGTACATCTTTGTGTCAATGTAACCATCTTTCCTTTTGGCAATTTGATTTGAAAGGATGCCTCATTATGAAATATTAAAACTAATATTAAGACAAATATAAACCTGTAAGTGTATATATAGAGATATATTGGAGGATAACATGGCCCCAATATTTCTATAAATGTGAGTTGTAACATAACTAATGATCTTATTTTGTCTTAATTATACAACAAAAATATGTGCAGAACCTAGTGAGTATAAGAAATTTAATCATCTCAAACTATATATCTAGTGAGGGTGGGTGATTTAATCAAATACAACCTATAATTATGGTGAATTTATATGATTTAATCAAATCTAACTTATATTTTTTTAGATTGAGTGATTGAATCAACTTAACCTTCCAAAGGTGAACCAATAACTGTCATAAATTGGTTCAATAACAGGCCATCCTAGTTATGATAACAGTCCATAATTATATTTGAAATATTTAAAATTATTATTTTTTGAAACTTATAGGTGCCCCTTGCATGGCATATGCACCTTATATATGTCAGCTAAAATCTATATATAATAATAGTACCAATGTATATAATGTTACCATAAATATTATTTGAATCATATAAATATGAAATCTAGTGAATTTGAGATCAATGAAAGTATGGAGGACATGTTTTCATGACATTCCCCCACTATAGTTTGAAACTATGGAAATGTGGAAGTCGTGCCTCTATGATATTCCCCCACTAATATCCCCCTATTTTGAGGCAAGGGAAAATATAATCTGGTAGTTACATTACCTCAAAAGGATAATATAATTTTATAAGCTATGTATGGATCATATACCATATATTAATAACATTTATATGTATATATAACATTGAATCACATAGTATGTGATCATATTAAGTCCTAAGATGCATGATATAAATCATGGCAATGTCTAGAGAGTTTAATAGTAAAAGCTCAACAAGCAATCAAATACACTCAAAATAACACTCAAAGTAAAAGCAAAAGGAAATTGTCCAAGGAGACATTTTTTAAGAGGCATGTTAAAATGTTGCACAATCGAAGGGACATGACTTAGTAAAATTTCCACAAAGAATATAATGACATATTCAAATGTCTATATAATAAATAATAACATATTCAAATGTCAAAATAGGAAAACAAAGGCACATGTCCCATACTCAACATATCATATTAAAATGCTAAAACAAACAATATAATGCAAGAAAATATTAATCAAGTAACACACTCAAGGAATTGCATAAATGAAATCACAGAATATAAATAATGAACATGAATAATAACATACTAGTTCTTACAAATATGTGTTTATAAAAAAATAAGTACATAGCATATCATGTACATTATGAAAGATATAAGCATGTATATATGTATGTGTAAGTATATAATATCAAACATGATAATTTAAAGTGATCATATCATAACATAACATGGGTGTATTATGATCAAAGAAGTATATGCCCCCAATGTACTTATGACATGAGTGGAAGGAAGGCCCAACATTTGTATGTACATATATCATGTATATAAGTATGTCTATATCATACTCAAATGATGTATAAAAGTCATGTGTATATATAAATTAATGATATGCCATCTATTAACATGGAGAAAAAACATATGTATAATAAATAGTACAATTAAGAACATTCTAATTTTTTTTTAGTATTTTTGAATTATTTGTATTTTTTAGAATATTTGAGTTTTTAATTTTTTTTTGAAGTTTTAGAATTTAAAAAGATTAATTATAATTAAAGTAAATGACTCTTCCCACTTAGAAGATAAGGGACTATTTTGTGGCATTTTTGGCTCCTTTGTATGCCACCATTCTTTATGCTCTATCATTGTTGATGTTTCAATATATTTGGGTAAGTTGGTTCCATTACCTATTATTATGAGGTTATCATCATATCCATCATGTGGCACATGAATTTATCTATTTTAGAATTGAAATATGAGGCACATGTTTTTAGTATCCACTATTTCATTCATATCAAACAACCAATACTATCCAAAATGAAGGGTGAAGTTTGATTTTAGATTCATTACCCATACAAGGAAATAAACAAATATGGGTCCACATGTTATAGGTAGTACAATGTACCCAATATATTGTGGCATAATGGAAGAAATTTTTAGCTCATTGATATTATGTCCTACTTGCTAAAAAAATGACATATTAAAAAGTGTGTCTGTCCCAATTATTTTTATCAATTATAATATCTGTATAATTCACCATGTCAACATTTATAGTATTCGTTAGAGTTTCATACCTTGATCAATTTGAATATTTATTTTATGTGTAAATATATTTTTTCATACCTTGATCACTTTGAATATTTATTTTATGTGTAAATATTAGAAGTATTTGGTCATTTTTCATTTCTCAAGCACACTTTATATGTGTCCCTCACCTTTTAATTTCTAAATATGATTTTTCAATGTCATACATTGATTTGTATTATGGTCAGTGATTCGATGATAAACATAATATAGTGATCCCTCTTTAGGAATAAGTTTGTTACCCTATTTTAATTTATTATGAGGTAAAGATATCATGTGATGCACAAGTAATAGAGGAAGAATGAAATTTAGAACATCAAGGTATGCTTAGATCCATATAATTTTTTGTGGAGGTTTTTTAGAGGACTCCACATTGTTTGCATGGTGTATTTTCATTGATCCATTGTAAGTTTGGATTAATGTTTTTAGCTAGAGGGATGGATTGAATAAAAATAATTAACATGTGCATCTATTATTTTTTCCTTACCTTTATCTTGATTTGGCTTTGTATCTTCTGCAAGTGGATTTATCTTATATGTACCAAGATCTATAGATGCGAATAGGTTATGTGAAAGAAATTCAAATTGATCAAAATGTAGTTTTTACAAGTGTTCATATATCATATCATGGTATATATCATCATCATTTTCATACCAATTTATCACTTTTACATCATGTTTTTCAATATTTAACAATAAAGGAAGTTCAAATGTTTGAGTTTCTCATGGTTTTGGTACTACTAATTCCTTTATAATGATTTGTGCTCGTTGTGTGCATCCATGTGCACCTCAATGGTTGGTTATTTATTTTTTCATGAGATAAATTAGTAATTATGTTTGATTCACCCAATTCATAGGTTTGTATATTCTCAAGCCAAATGTATTATTAGGTGGCATCACTTTAGGTATCCTTTTTGTGTCAGAATGTATCATTTTACAATATTTGAATAGTTCATTATTGGAAAACATTGTTAATAAGGTCTCATTATGGATAAATTTAACACATAAATGTCATGTATATTTCATGGCTTCCATGGTATGTATCCATGTTCAACCAAAAATTAAGTTATAGTGAAATGACAAAGACATCATTTGGAATATATTTGAAACTATTTTTGTCCCCAATGCCACATATAATGTGATTTGGCCAATTGGAGGGCTACATGAATTATTAAATCCTTTGATATGAATTTCTTATTTTTGAATAATATTAGTGTTAATACCCATGGTGGTTAATAAATTTGTGCCATAAATTTTTAGTCCTAAACCATTATCAACTAACACCCTTTTGATTCCCTTGTTATGTATACTCACTTGTATGAACAAAGGAAGATATTGGAGAATAATATATTTTGATGCTAAATATTTTGGATCAAAGGTAATAATATTTGAATTTTTTTAACCTCTTTCATAATATTTGAAAAATAATTTGGTTCAATATAACTTGGTACTTATGTTTCAAATAATGCTTCATATAAAACATCCTTGTAGATAGTAAATTGCTTTAGGAGTTCAAGGATTTAAATTTTAGCATATATGTTGCTCAATTGTTCAATGAGATTATATCATTTTGATTTGATAAAAAGTTTAGGCTTAGGAGGCAAATGATAGATATTAACATTTGGTGGGATAGGTTGGGCACCCTTACCTTTTTTAGTAGTGAAAATGTGGACCATGGAATCTAATAAAAGCCTTAGGAAAATAATGGGTTTGGGATGGTAGTTTTCACTTGAATAGGATCTATGTGGAATAAAGGTTTTGGATCATGAACATTAAAGTTTGGATACCAGATCTATAGTATTACAAAAGTATTTTTATAAATAAACTTGATCCTTATCCTTTATTAACTTTTTTCTAATTTAACCATGTATGAAACATAAAAAACAAGAGTTATTATGAAATATTGGAAAAGGAAATAAATGATATATGCATCCATGATTAATTCCCTTAAAATAAATGGAAATCTGACATTAAAATATTTATAGTTTAGAAATTAGAGAAAAATAGGAAACCCTAAGTCCACTAGGGTTTAGAGACTAAAGGTCAGGCTCACCAAATGTTTAATCATAAATTTAAATAAGAAGGTATTCAGGGTTAAGAAGATAGAGTAGTCTAGGGAATAAGGTTGATAAACTACTCTATAGTAAGCCAATTAATAAAAAACTTAGTCAAATAATTTTCTAAATTTATATAACTGAAATTGTTAAAAATAGTATAGTATAACTACTAATTGATATTTCAATACATTGGAAATAATGATAATTAGTTTACTATGTGCATATAGGTCTGAGAAAGAATATGTTATAAGTGGATTGGAAGATGATCCTAGAATAATCATTAGTTTATAGAAATATCCTTTATGTGGACTTATATACTTGCATTGTATCTAGATAGTTACATCAATTCATGTGTCTAACTCTACCATAAGGGTTATATATATAATATTGATTGGATTAGATATGACCAACTAGGACCTTCTCAATTCTTTGTCACCTTTTTTTGATCCCTTCAAATCATTTACATAGGTAGTCACTATTTTTAAAATTATCAAACCTTAGCTCTTCACCCTTGGAGTCACTATGGAAAAAATGGGTTAATAGGCTCATGATGTTGATATGTGGGTGTTTCTTACATAGCCATTTCTTTGAAGAGGGACTTAAAATTATGTAAATCTCCCTTATGTGTTGGATTGTGTTTGGGCTAGGATGTAATGTGTGATAAATAAATACATGTAATACCCTAGCTTGTAACTAGGAAAATATGGCTCATAGGTTGATTTTTGAATGCTTTAGAACTATAGAAAGATTACTCCTATGACTAATATGTAAATAGGGAAAAATAGGGTATATTTGGTCACTTGAATGCTTGATTGAGTGATTCCTGGTATATTTCCTTTTGAGTTGTATGTAATTTTTAGGTGAGGAATGAATGAGGATTGATCTTATATATATACCAATCCCCTTTGCAAATATCCCACATTTAAAGAACTTAGGCTAACTTGGATGACTTTTGGGTACTTGACACTTTGTAGCAACAATGGACAGTTACGTCGATGCATGTCTCTACCTAGGACATAAGTTTTTGAGAGATGTAAAATAGGTACAAGTCTAAAACTAGAAGTGAAGGATAATAATCAGGTTTATAACTTTTTGCATGGTATAAAAGGCCTAAGTCATTAGAATAAAAATGGCCAAACTAAGAGATAAGTAATTAGGCACAAATATATAGTGAACACAAGCCTTTTGTTAGTAATAAGTTATATAACTGAAAGGTATAGCCATGATAGGTATTTTCCAAGTTTATAAAACTAAGGTACTATATAAATTATATTTTAATATCTATAATATCTTGATTTCATTAATACTTTCCATAAATATTAAATTTCATTCTAAGATATATCTCAATCAATTACATTTATATTTATGCTTGATTTCCATATATCATAATCTAGATTTATTCTAATAATTTAGTCTATTTAAATTCACATTAATCCAAAAATAGGTTAAACAAGGATTTATGCCTCTAAAATGTCGATTAGATTCATTCAAAATTTCATCATTTTATTCCTTAAGATTGGTTAACTTAGAATTATTTTTATTTTCATCTTTAGTTACAATAAAAAATATGTTAATCATATGTGGATTCATCTCAAGTTATTTTTAAAGTTTAAGTTCACATTTATCTATGTCATAAAAATAATCATCAAAATCATTATTTCTATTTTCTCTATGTACATCAAAAGAATGATCATTCATATCATTAGTATCTTATATTATAATTAAGTTGGGGTTTTAAATATGTAAATAATGGGAAATAAAAAATTAGATTTTAAATTCAAACCCTATTAGAATGTAAATATGAAACCCTATTAAAATTGAAGCCTTAATTTAGTAGGAAACCTAGGGTTTTTCATGTTTAACTCAATGATCTAGTTCACTAGAAAAATTATTTATTTTATATTTAAGGGTCTTAAAATAATGTAAAAATGTGAACTATCATATTATGTAAAATATAAAAATAAAATACTAATATCAATTGATATAGATATTATGTTATTTTGATTTAGAATTTACATAGCAAGATGGGAGGGACTACTTAATTGATTTGGTTATGCATTTAATATATAATTTACCCTATAATTTTAAATGAATTATACCCATCTTAAAATAATTAGACCTTAAATATAGGCTCAAAACCTCCCTATATGTTTCAGAAATTTTCTAACCCCTTCATTAGCTAGCATTTTATAGTGGTTACTAGAAATGTCCCTATGCTTTGTGTAGTTTCATAGCTCCTAATACCCATGTACCTACACATGTAAATTTTTATTATATGTGTATTCACATTCATTCATGTGTGATTATCTATATTTTCCTTTTCCTTCCATAAAAATCTTAATTGTCATTTTAGCCAAAAGATGCCATTGAAAATGGGTTAGTATTTGGGTTGGACAACCCCAAACACTCCCCAATGAATGGCTGAGTGTTTCATACATTCCAATAATTTGAAGAGAGATAAAATTACACATATTTATTATAATAATGTGTTAGTGTGAAACATCATGAATAATCTATAATTTATTTCAATTTTTTTGTCTTTGACACTTGGAACCATGCAACATTAACTTTTATGTATTATATATTGGCTCTAGGGTTGATCCTTTCATGGATTTCCATGTGTATTCCTTTTTTAATGTCTCAAAAGAGTGATATTTTATTCCTTAAGTTTTTAAGTGAGTCATAAGGTAATGAGAAATTTTGTATAGATTTAGGAATTATTTGTATTTATATCTAACTCTTAATTATTTATTGTTATAATCAATGCATGAAACATGTCTAAGCTAAACTAATGTAGTCTTCCAAATTCAAAAAATAGTCATTGATAATCCTTAATTATTTACCTATAAATAAACCTAAAATATCATTCAAGAATAAATCAAGTCACCAAAATATTTATTATTATACCCTCGTCTGAGATTAGTCAAAGCAACAACCCAGCTAGAAGTCTGAAGTACTAAAGGAGTAGTCATAAGGTCATATTTTACAAGTTATAATCTAGGTCACTATTCTAATTTATTTAAAAATTTAATGATTCACACAAAATATAATTCATAAGGGATAAATTTATGAGTCTTATTCCCTCTTATAGAGTATTGGTAGGTTATCTCAACATCATGTTCCCACTAACCCATTTTTCCCCAAGGTCACATTAAAGATACAAAGCTAGGGTTTTTCTATTCCACCAAGAGTGACAATTCATGACACAAATATAAGTGAACTAGAGTGAAGGTGAATCCAAAACCATAAGGATATAGGTGGTCACATCTTATTTGAGTACATATTCTATATAGGACACTAGCATTGAATTTAGACACTATTATCGATGTAACTATCTCAGGCTGCTGCAAGTGTCTCGAGAGCCAGAGGCCCAAATCTAGGATCTAAAAACTAATTTAGAACTATCTTCCTACCTAATTCCCACTTGTACTAAATATATCACTATATTAGCATCAAGAATATCTAATTTCTTTCTTTTATGTCATTTATATGTCTATCATAGTTATAGCCTATCTCAATCTAATAAATTCCACATATGGCACATCTAAGTTTAGCACATTAATTCACTTGACATAGATATGAATTAACCCTTTTTCCATATAATTTATATATCCTTAAGCCTATTTAACCAATTATGATATCCTCTTATCCAAATTAAGGTTAAACATTTGTTGAACACAATCCATGTGAATTCATTTGTTTCTAAATCTTAGGGTTTTAAACTAGTTAGGGTTTTAGATTGTTGTAATTTTTAATTTTCTAGTGGTACTATTTTACATGAAACTTAGGCATATCCCTAGATTGGTTGGTGTGTCTATTAGACATATTTATCTTCCCCTCAACCCATATAATATGTCTTAAACCAGTGAGGGATCTCATACCTTGGATCATGATGATACCCATGTTGACGCAAAAAATTCTTGTTAGGGTTATCCTAGAAGAATATTTTGATAATGAAAATATAGAAACAAATGAAAATTAACAAGTATATAATGAAAAATTTCATGAAATTACAATGTTTCATGAGTGCATTCAATACAAACCTAAAGATATTGATAAAATCTTAAAAACTATACTTGAAGATAAAAATGTTAAAACTTTAGTGGATACATCCCTCCCCTTGAACATAGTATAACTTAATGAATATAATGGTGACATGGATTATGCATTCTAACATTTTTTCCCTAAAACTATAATTGATACATCTATTATAAACTTATTGTTTCAATATAAATACTGGTTTTGATGCCTATTACTATTCAAAACATGTTTCTAGCTCCTTTGGTGACTACTCAAATTACTAATCAAAATATCATAGGGCCTATAGTTCAATCACTCCAATTTATAAAGACCTTATAGGATAAGGTTCAAAACATTGAAAAAAATGATTCAAAGTCTTTACATGCTATAGATTTTCAAGATTTGCTACATAACCCTCTTTTACTTGAGATCTATTTGTACCCTTTATAAACTAGATTTGTTGCACCTAAATTCACATTTTATGATGAAAAGGGTGATCCTAAAAACCTTATATGTGGCATGCCTTGATTATGATTAAAATGATAAAATTTTTACCAAACTATTTTCAAGGAGCTTCAAGGACTATGATTTGAGGTGGTTTTATGAATTACATCTCCAATCCATAAAAAGTATTCAAACCTCTTGTAGATTAGTTTTTAGAATAATTCTCTAATAAAAATATTTAAAAGGTTTCTTATGCTCAAATTATAAAGATAAAACAAGGAACCAATAAACCATTTGATGAATATGTTTTGAGATACAAGAAAATGTTAGACAAAATAACCAATCCTATGGTAGATAAATAGTTATAAGATATATTCAATCAAAGTTTTCTTTCTCATTTGCATGAGTCCATTTTTCTCAAAAAGTTTCAATCTTTTGATGGATTATTGCATATTGTATGGGACCATGAAATGAATCTCATGCCACTGAATAAGCTCAAGTATCTAATAAGCACATTAGATGCATCTACATTTAGCACAAAATTTACAAGTAAACCAAGTATAAGGTAAAACCTCTTGAGCCTAAAAAAGAAGTAACCACTATGGTTAACACAATTATATAATAACATAATCATCTTATCTTATCTAATGCACCAAGGAGATAGTTTACACATTTCCCTGAGAATCCTAATTTATTACTCTTATGGTTGATAGAGTGCCATCTTATATCTCTCCCTAATCTTATAGAGGTTGATGTAAATAGACCTCTACCCAAAGGGTATGATGCAAATACTTATTGTGACTATCACCAAGGCCTTAGGCATTCTAAAAATAAATGTTTTAACCTAAGACATAATATCTATGACCTCATTAATGACCAATAGATTAAATTTGATGATCTTATAAGTAATTAGGTTCACAACCCAGTGATTACCATAATTAGAAAATATTTAATAATCCTTTTCAATACAATTCTAAGAAGGAAGCATATGTTCAAATGGCATATATTGAACATTATCCTCCATCATTTTATGTACACCCATTAGATAGGGTTATTAGTACTTAAACAAGGCATATAACTCCTATAATAAAAAAATTAGTATTTCCTTTGATGATAATAAAATTAAGGATGATAACTCTAATCTTCATTCTCTATTCATTCAATCATACCTTGATAAACACCCCATATGTAATGTTATGATTGATAATGGTGAACATAATTTTTTTTGCATCATGACATTACTTATGCATTTGGGTCATACTCATAATAATTTAGACCCCTCTAAGAGATCAATTAGAGTATTTGATCAGACCCCTAAAATGTTCTTGATGGGATTAATCTACCTTTATAGGTTAGTACCACACATTTGGTTACTAATTTATCAGTTATACCTTTTATGGGTGTTTTTGACATGTTTTTGGGATGACCTTGGATACACACTCTTCGAGTAGTACCTTCTACAATGAATAGGTGTTAAATACATTCAAGACAATCAAGTAATTACAATTTATGGTATTCCATATGAACATCCTATTAAACAATATAAATTCATACCTATGTAGTTAATTATCAAGCTTGTTAAGGCTAATACATCATAAAATGGTAGGAAAAAATCAATCCACTTTACCAGGTGGCCAGTACTTGAGAGACCTTTACATCAGAGATACATAGTGGGTTCCATAGAATCCTCATCTTATAGGCACCTTATTCAGATATCTAGAGCACCTAAATATGTTCCTATTATTTATATTCTAAATAAACCACAAAATGCATAGAGATAGGTTTTAATAAAATATATTCCTTATATTATTACTTCATGACCTTAGAGTTTTATTATATATATGTTAAGAATTAAAGATACTATAGTGACATATATTTCACCTATACATACTCCTTAGAAATACCACTAGTTTATTGCACTATATTATGAGTGGGGAGATACATATGACCATCCTTTGTATGAGATCATATGATGATCTTATCTCATAAAAAAATTTAAAAAAACCAAAAAAAAAAATTGGTACCTACATGTTCAATTGGCTCCTTGGAATCTATGTGTTAATTCTATGTTGAGGACTAACATATCATTTACTCCTACATCTACATACAAAATCATGCATAGATACATGATACACTTATGGGTTTTTGACATTACTTATACTCATGTCACCATGATGTTGGGGGAATCCATCTTCTAAGATATTGATATACACAAGTTATATGATTTTATGATCACTCTACACTATCATGTTTAAGCTTACATATGTATTTACACATGCATACTATCCATGATTATTAAATACATGGGGTACTTGATATGTTATATACTTGACATTTTTTCTAACATTTTTGATCCATGGGCCAATATGACATGTTTATGCTGGTTGCTCATGCTTTTACTTTACACACTTCTTTGAGTGTTTCTCCTTGCTATTACCTTGATTTTTTTGAGCATTTGCATATGATCCATTTTATATGGCCCTTATTCCTATGTTTGATTTCTTGGACATTTGAATATGTCATTTAATTCTTACACATTTAAATATTTCATTAATTGCTTTTGTGGACATTTGACTAAGTCAATCTCATTTGATTTTGTGGCATTTAAACATGTACCTTATTTGCAGTCTCGTTAGACCATTACCTTTTGAATTGTATTTGAGTGATCTTGAATGTGTGGTTTTATTCTTATTGATCTTGTACTATTAATATCTAGAAATTTCCATGATGCATCTTGGGCCTACATGTCATTACATTGGTTCTATGTATTTAATGATACATATACCTATATATGTTTCCTTTTATATGCTACATGGTAACATTTGTAGATTTATATTTGTCTTACCCTTTTAAGGTGAGCTAAATACCAAGTAATATTTTTACCTCACCTCAAATAGGGGAATATTAGTATAGGCATGTCATAGTGATATGGATTTTATATTTTCACAATTTCTAGATTATAATGGGGGCATGCTTTGAAAGCATGTTATCCACACTCACACACTATATGGTAATTACACCAATTTATGGATTCAATGGGGGAATGTCATGATGACATGGATTCCACATATTCAAAATGTTAGATTTAGTGGGGGCATGCTTGGGAAGCATGTTCTCCACATTTATTTAGTTTGGTACTTATAATTCATAGATCTAATGAGGGCATGATTTAGAAGCATGTTATCCACACCTACTTAGTATTCAACATATCTATTTTATAGTGGGGGCATGTTTTGGAAACATGTCCTCCATATTGTTACTATATTAGTTTAAAACTTCTCCATATATATTGGAGGCATGCTTTAGAAGCATGTCCTTATTTTAAATTATAATTGACTATATGCATTACCTCTTCTAATGTAGTAAATGCCCAATCATAATTATGGTTATATGAACCATTAGGTATAGATGAATAATAATAAATATAACCAACATTCAATACCTTATAATACTATAGTTACACAAGGAACTAATTCTACCAAATTAGAACTAGAATCCATCTAAATAATGGTCTAGAAGTTGAGTAATGACTTCCTGAACATGCAAAGGAAGATGGGAAACACCATTGGATAGAATAATAAGTATAATTATAGGTCTCAAAGATAAAATAAATCCTTAAATCAGCCTATGAATAATATAGATTAGTAGCCCAAAACATTTCCAAAGATGAACATAGTGGAAACAACTTTGCCCAATTGGTGTAGAGTCCATAATACATCAAATAAAGGTGAACTTGAATGTGTATAATTTTGTGCAATGTTTGAGATGTTTCAAATGGAGATGGTAAGGAAAGACTTTTTTAATAATCTACTTGAGTTTTCTCTATAACCTGACTCTTTAAACACTATAATGCTATTTAAAATGCACAACTATTTCTTTCTAGAATAAAATTATAATGAACTAGAGGATAACTCTAATGAAGTATAGGATTTCTATCAATATAAAAAAGGGAATTAAAATTTGAGGAATAAGAAACACTTCACAATGTCTACTCATTTGAACAAAACTACTCTTCCACAAAATATAAAGCCAACAACAATCCACCTCCCCAAAAAGTGAATGAAAAACTCCAAAATAAAGAAGAGTAAGCTAAAATAGGGTATAACATTATTGAATACATGAATAATATCAAATCCAAAATTATTTTTCATGAACTAGCTTAGATAACTAAACAAAAGGAGCTTTTGTGGAGGCCTATTATAGGGAAGACAACCATAGAGATGATAAATGTTGCTCACACCAATGTCATATACAAAAGCAAACCAAAAACTCCACCTTTCTTATTGACCATTTGAACATTTGGAAAGAATATAAATAATTATTTAGTCTATTCTAGAGATTAAACTATGGTGATTCCTACTTCAAATTTCCAAAATATGGGTTTGACTCTAATCTCATCAAAGATAATGGTTTCATAGTTGGATAAGACTGTGGTCCCTATAATATGAGAGTTGAATGATGTATGTATCCAAGTAACATCTGAACCATGAGTACAAATGATAAATAACATACTAATGGTGGATATTATATAAGTATATAAAATCCTCCTCAATAGATATTGGTCCAAAATATTGAATGGGTATGTAGAAACAAACTTGTCTCACATTTGGTTACCATAGAGATGTATCCCAAACTAGATTTGAATTGATCAAGAACCAAGAATAAAACACCCAATTATTGAATACAATATAAATAATAAAGAATCAAGTTATAAATCTCCTAATATTGGGATCAATACCTTCATTACAAAACATGAGGTGCAAGAACTAGAAGTCCAAGGATATTCCTTATTATGGAATCTCCACTTTGACAGTGTGAGATCCAAGTAAGATTAGGTGTTAGCATTGAATTGGTGGACCCACAAGGAAAGAAATATTTGAAAGCATACATATTATAGTTCTCTTGAACCAATAACAAGGCATAATATTAGGCACTAATATTGGGATTACATTTTTATCTCAAAAATAATGTCAAACAATGTCTAATTTATGAAAACTCAAAATTGGTAGTCAATCCATTTAAGAAAAAATACTAGTGCAAGCTATCATATCTAAAAAGGTACAAACATGGAGCCTAGGATTTGATTAAGTCTTTTTAGGACTTAAAAATAGTGGTTTTTCTTAGATAATAGAATACAATTAATGATTCAATGGTCACTTTAGTTATAAATTTGGCACCTCTACAAGAATCCAAGGTACAAAGATCCTCCATTAAGCTAGTACCTTGTCTAACTCAGGGAAATTTGAGCCTCAAATCATTGATTATGACTAGTAGATCATCTATTTCTTGACTAAATGAGGGAAATTTAGCCTCAAATCATTTATGACAAGGAAATTAGTTACCTATTCCAAGAGGAGTTAGTGGAAGAAGGAATCATGTAGCTAAAGTAAAACTACCTCCCTCTAAGAATGGTTTCCTTGGAAAGGACATTTGATTTAGATCCTCACGCTCAAAAGCAAAGGTAACCAAAATTAAATGAGTATGAATTCAAAATGGATAATCTAGGAGATGATCATGACCCATGCTATGTTAACATTGGTCTTAGTTTCACTCCAAAAGAAAGGCAAAGGGTGAAGAATCTACTCACTCAATACAAGGATGTGATTGCATGGACATATGAAAACTTGAAGGTTTTAAATCCATGGGTAATCACCCATAAAATCACACTTAAAGTAGACCATAAACCGTTTGGGAAAAGGTAAAGACTAGTAAATCATATTGTTTCAATAAAAATTTAAGAGTAAAACTGAAATAAAGGGTAAGGTTGGTAGAACCTAGATTTGGTTTGTGCTCCATGATACAAAAAATTGTAGATACTCCTCTTTGGATTGGGAGGATGACCTAAAAATTAAAAAAGACTAAATAAATGTTATGTTAGTTAGTTAGTTAGTTAGGAAGGTGGATTTCCTAGCAAGCTATATCCAAGAAGCACAAGCTTCCTTGGGGGTTGTCTATCCACCTTTAAAAACAAGTCAATGTTGATAAAGAAGGTTGCATAACATAACTGAAAGTACTTAATAAGAAAAAAAATACTTTTTAAAAATAAATTCTTATTTTAACAAAATAAAATTAAATATAAATTCTAAACTATCAAAATAGGTTTAGGTGTGGTCAAGGTATTGTTTTTGGTCTGTGTAGTGGTAGAGGTCAAGAAAATAGGGTTTTGGTTAAGGTTGAAGGGTGGTATGAGCTTGATGTTATTTTATCACATATTGACCATTAGTGGTTAGGGTGACCATCGGTGGTTAAGATAATCATTGAAAATTAGGGTGACCATCAACAATCAAGGTGATCATCAATGGTTAGGGTGACTGTCAATAGTCACTATGAATTTAGATAGCTTATTGGTTCTAACTAGAATAGGTTATAGGTTGGTTATAGAAAATTTATGTGGGTTTTTGGAGGTTGGTTAATGGTTATTATGGTAATAAAGAGCCTTATAGGTATCAAGAGTAAATATTTGGTACTCAGGTGGTTGAGAATGGTCAGATAGGTTTGGTAGAAGAAGTGTTGTGTGGAATTGTAAAACTATGAAAACTAAATAACTAAAACTTGAAACAAAAACAATATACTTAACTTGTGGTTGATAATTGATGGCTTGAAGAAGTCATATAGATAGGAAGATACAATCTAAAATAATACCTACACAAGAAGCTTTGATCTCTTGTCCAAAAGGTCAATGATGATAATTGTTGATTCCTCTTCCATTTCACCTCCTCTTTTTTTATAAGAAGAAAGGGGAGGTGAAACAATCAGTTCAACAAAAGGTTCAAAGTGGTTGTTTATTTTTAGTGACAACATGCATTGATATTCATGTATAATAGATAACTAAAAATAAAAAGCAAGCTATAATTGAGTTGGAGTTTAAGTGTTCAGGTGGTGAAAACCTGACCGCCAGTAGTTAGGGTGAGCATCAGTGATTGAGGGTCAAAGGAAAAGTTTGTTAAAAAGGTGGGTTATTTAGTAGGTTAAACTTGATTTGAGTTAGGTTTGGTTTGTGGTTGAAAGGCTAGGGTTGGTCCCTAGGGGGTCCCAAGGTGGTCTAGGGGTATTTCGATATCTAGAACCATTGTGTATGATTTTCTAGTGTCTACACCTATCTTACAACCTCTTATTCAGAAGGAAGTGGGAAAGTTATTGAGTGAAAAATTAATTATTCCTATCAAACATTCTACTTAGGTGGCTAATTTAGTTCCATTAAAGAATAAGAGTGGGAAGATTATGCTCTATGTTTAATTCAAAAATTTAAAAAAAGATTCTGAGAAAGACAATTATCCATTGCCTTTTTTGGATGAGGTTATCTAGATAGTGAGTGGTTCAATAATGATATCCTTCTTAGATATATTTTTAAGATATAACCAAGTGTTGGTAGAATCAGAAGATAGAATGAAGATAATGTTCACCACCAAGTGGGGTACTTAGTGTATAAGAGGATGCCATTTAGCCTAATTAACATAAGTTCTACCTTTAAATGAGATATGGACCATGCCTTCCAAAGGATGATAGGTAAATGTATTATTATTTACATGGATGACCTAACAATTTTCTCAAAATCTAGAACTAATCATGTAGGTCACCTATAATCAATCTTTGAAAGATACAAAAGGTTTGGCATTTCACTGAATACCATGAAGAACATATTTGGCATCATAGATGGCAAGTTCTTTGGTCACATCATCACAAAATATGGAATTATAATTGACCTAGATAGAATTCAAGGGATATTAAAAATTGCCTTCCTAAATAGCAAAAATAACTTAGATCTTTCTTTGGGAAAATAAACTTCATGAGAAAGTTTATATTAGGCTTTGAAAAATTCATTTGACCTTTGAATGCAATGCTCAAGCAATATGCTAAAGTGGAATAGAAAACAAAGGCTTAAAAGCATTTTCAAGGCATTAAAGATGCAATATTTTAGGCCCCTGTACTGAAAGGTCTAGACTTCACTTAAGACTTCTTATTGTATTCATTTACTTCATAACATACTATTACCATCGTTCTCACCAAAATAAATTTGAAAGTGAGCATCTTATTGTGTTTATGAGCACAAACTTGAAAGAATTAGAACTATAGTATTCCATGATAGACAAGAAAATATTTACCCTTGTCAAAGTGGTAAAGAAATTTTGACATTACATCCTGAGGAACAAGACCATCACCATTGTACCAAATCCTATTGTTAAGCTAATTTTGACACAAAATGAATTGGGAGAATCCAGAGGAAAATGGATGGAAAAGATATAGGATTTTGACATAAAAATCAATCCTACCAATATTTTTAGAGGTAAAGGTATCATTTATATCTTGACTAAGCTTAACCCATGCATCACCATTATAGAGGTTTGTGAAAACCATGTATCTAAAGGAAACTAGTATACTGACATTATTCAATACTTACTCATAAGTACCTGCTCCTTAAAGATCAAAAGAGAACATATAAGATATTTTATACTCAAAGTGACTCATTACATGATGATAAAATTGATCTCATATATAATTAATTATAAGGCATCTACCTAAGATGCATATCATGGGAAGAAGCTCAAGAAATTCTTGAAAACATCAACTAGAAGATAGGCACTGGTCATCCCTCTGGAAATAACACAACCCATAAAATCATTAGAATGGTTTATTACAAGACAATATTCTTTAAAGATACACATATTCATGTTATAAAATCCTATTAATGTCAAGTCATAAAAAAAAGAGAATTACACGTAGCAATGCCTCTATAGCTTGTGATTAAAGGAAGGCCATTCACTCAATGGGGCTTGGACTTCATTGGGGTCATTAATCCCAATTATTTAACTACACATAAGTTTTTACCCATTATTAATAACTATTGCAAATTATGGACCAATTATATATCTACAAATAATTCAAGAGCACAAGATGTAATCATCTTTCTAGAGGAAAAAATCATAAGTAAATTTTATACTCCCATCTCTCTAGTTTATGATAATAGGCCAACATTACAATTAGTTAATTCACTAAATGGGCCTATGATAATTGAATCACTATAAATTCATCATCAAACCATTACTTTTTATGAAATGGATTGACTAAATTAACAAATAAGAACATGATCGATGCCATTAAAAAGTCAACAACAAATAAACCTAGGGATTGACACAATCTACTAAAGTATATATTAACCAAATTTGAGCCCAAGTTAAATTTTGGTCAACCTCTACTATTTTTAACTTTTAGATAAAGTTTCATATGTACTATGGGGTCATATGTTATCCTACATGTCTCATTTACCCTTACCCTAGTCCTTGTTGAAACCCATCATCCTTATATTGGCTCAATCAACCAAAGTCAACAATGGTCAAACCTATTAAAACTTATTAAAAGTGCCAAATTGTATTTAAAATGTTCTAAAATGGTCTTTGGATTTTTTCAATGTGTCTTCAAGTCACAAATTGGCCATTTACTAGGTTTCATGTGATAAAAAGGTCATTTGGCCACTTTTCTAGCTAATTAATTGGCTTTTACGGATGGTGGGAGTTATAAATATGTAATAAAGGTGAATATAAACTTGGATAAGGTTGAATCACATCATAATAAATTAGGTGAAAGTTATAAGTCTATTATGATCAAGAAATGGTAATTTTTCCTCAAAAATAGGCCCCTTTGGGTACTTGTACAGACTTCTCAAGTCCACAATCAGTTGAAAATGTGGTGGAGTGACTCTTCACCTCCACATAGGTCATTTACACATTTTTTTTAGGGATAAATTGAAAAGGTCTATCTGTAACTTCTTTTCCTTCATTTTCCATTGACAAGCTAAGGAAGGGCAAATTCAATCACTTGTTATGGGATGTATAAGTGGAATTGGAAATATTAAATATGGGGGTGGATAATAATATAATTACACTTTAATTTCATATAAATAAGTTTCAATTTTGTGCCTCATCCTTTATGAACAATCAGTTTGACTCTAGGCAACTTTTTATGGATTTGCAACCATAAGGGGGTCACTGTTTGACCTTGTCTCAGATTTTATTGTTTTAGATTTATGGGTTTGTTTGTTTTAGGTGATTATAAATTATTTTCAACACATTACCATGATTCTTATTATTTTTTAAAACTCAAGTACTTAGGGAAGCCTCTTATAAGCTTATATGTGCTCCCAACTACTCTTTTACATTCGTAGCTATCTCAAGTACCATTAAAAGAGTTTGATGATTAATTTGAAGAGTTGATTGATGGAGTTTGTTTATTTTAAGGCTAAATTTTTCATTTTAAGGGGTTATATTCTCTCCAAAAATATTTCCTTGTGCAATTCCATATCCTGCTAAGTAAACATAACCCAAGGATCATCTATAAGCCCTGCTGACATCATGGTGGCATATATGGAGATGTGATGAGATCTCATTATAAAACTATACCTATTTATGAGGATAATTATAGGATTTTTTAATATGGATAATTTTCAAGAGGCTATGAAATCCACTTCAAAAGGGAGAATGAAGACTATTTTGGTCTCTCAGTCTTTAAATGACCAAAATAGAGATCCTTGAGGATTTTTGGGATAACATAAACCATGAAAAAATGAGTTTATAATTATCTTGGTTGCTTATACTAATATAAATATTGACAAACAATTCCTATGCCAATTTTTATGGGTAGAAGATGAGTGGAAGATGGATTTTGACTCCTCTAAAAATGGCAAAAAATCATTGAATTATGGCAGTGATGACCTACAAGATGTTGATAAAAGGTGAAATCGCACTTAAAAGTGGAAATTTATAACTATGAAATCAAATTGAAATAATTATTAATTATCTAGATGATAATATTGAGCCAAATGATAGAGTCAAGGTGAAGTTTGATGTTTTGAGACCTCCTACAACTCTTTGTTTGTACACAGGGCTGGGAAGTGACATTTGCAATCAAGATTCCAAAAAATGAGTTGGAGGAAGGAGTTTGGACTTAAATTTGGATCCTTAAAGGATATATTAATTTTTTTTGATCCAGAATCATTCAATGGAAGTTAAAATATCATCAAATAAATCCCAAATGACCCATTGGCACTTATAGTAGGCCTAGAAGGCATGACTATTACAGTCAAAGTAGGGGTGTTTCCCTTGAGGACCTAAGAATGGATTTGACATGAATTAATGGTTTAAAAGTATAAACAAATAATTATTATTTTACTGACATAATAACATGAAATAGAGGTCCAAACCATAAGCCAAAGCTCAGATCTAGACCTACAGGCAGGCTTTAAGTTGTCTCAGTTCACAATGAGCAGTGGCCTGGTCTTAGGAATGAAGTATGAAATAATGAAAAATAGAGTTAAATATTTAAAATTTTTATGAATGATAAAATATATACTATTTAAAACAATATAATATGTTTTTATCATGCCCTTGAAACCCAAACCAAGCTCAAAGCATACCTACAGGTGTGACTGTGAGGGAAAACACAGTTGCAATAAGGGATGAAGAGTTAATCTTGGAATGTAAAATATGAATGATAGATGATTGAAGGTTGTAAAATGATAATTAATTTTATAAAACATTCATAAATAAATAATAATTCATACTGAACAAAATAAATCTTATATCACACTTGGACTGTCTTGGCCTAAGACCTTACACACAATCTACCTAAGCAAACCCAATCTTGGGTTTTATGTATTTTGGAAGGTCAAATTGAGGATTAAAGTGACAAAATTTGGTAAATATTACAATAAATAAATAATTAATATGACCCAATAGTTATTTTTCAAAATATATGAATGCAAACCCTCTCTATTTTATCTTAGAGCAGGGGCAGTTTTTCATGCATAAAGATGATTGGTTTTAAGGAAAATGATGAAATTGGTGACCAAAATAAAATTAGGTATTTTTTAAAGGTTTTATAATCTTTAAAACATCCATAGAGACCTAATAAACCTTTTTATAATGTTTGAGGGTAAAAAGGGTACCCTACACAAGGAGGGTTGTAGTCATGTATGAAAGAAACCCTTGAGCTAAGAAGCCAAACCAAGGGTCATGTACATTTTCAGCATTGTACATGATTTAAAACTAATTAATTCATGATTTTAGAGGTATATTGGATGTTTTTAATCCACCACAATTCAAAGGAAAGTCATTTGGATTCCAAATTAGTAGGCAGGCTCATTGGCAAGGCACACGCCTAATACCAAACATTGATCAATTTTCATTTTTAGATCTTGAATAGTTGTTCCAGTGATGGAAACATGTTAATGGGACATATTAAAAGGTGTTACAACATTTTTTTATAGGAGATCCACTAGGAAACCATCATTTATCTTAGAATGTGCTTAAACCCTATTGATTGTGTAAAATTAACTCAAGGTGCTAACTTCAAATGCTCATATCTTGCATGAGATTATACATGGGACATATAGGTGATTGGAGGTGTTATAGAAGGTAATTTAAGATACCTCAGTGGCATTTTTAAATATCTCTAATGTGTATTCTTTATGAACAATCCCTTAAGGGATAGAACACTCCAAACCCTCCAAGAAGACTAATTTGAACCTGATAATAAGAAAAGGAAAAATAAAGGACTCAAATGGATGTTTCAAGATTTAAACTCATTATTATTTCCTTTATAACTCTCTTGAGATTAATCCTATGCCATTTGTCTATAACTGCAAGTACATGGTTCTATGAAATAGGATATTAAAGAGTATTTGATGTTTAAAAAGGGGTCCATAAAAGTGATCAGGAGCTCAAATTCAACATGAGGGATGGTAAGGAGGTAAAAAAAATTAATCACATGAATTTTTTTATTTCACACATGTGGGAGCACAAAATAGGCATTTTTAGTCTTCTAGGCTAAAGAGGCCTAATTGGGAGGACTAATGGATTAACAAACACATTTTTACTTGGGTGTTGAACCATGAAACTTAGCACAGATCGTAATAGAGAAAAAGGGTACTAAAAAATGATCTCACTTAGTCTTGGAGGTCCATACATTCTCCTACACAAGGAGACTTGTGTAAAAATAGGGCTATAAGAAGACAAGGCCTAGTGAAGGCTCTATGAGCAAAATGGGGGCTTAAAGAGAGTTTTATGGTTCTATATGGATTTTTTTTCGTAAAATATGATTAAAATAGGAATTATATGAATAAATATTTCATAATTTGAGATAAATCCAAATTTTAGCTATTTTGGCCAAATTGGGCCTACTGAGACAAAGAGGCCTTGTGACACCTAAAAGAGGAAATGATGATTTCAGATGATGTGCTAGTTTGAGATGCTTAAATATGGTTGAAAAGTGTCCTTAGGATGAAAATTTAACTATCCAATAAATCTCATGATCAAACTCTCTCCTTTTTCTACTTGTCAAGAAGGAGTTTTAAGACCTAAATATGTTTGTGAAGAGTTTCAATGCCACATGTGAGGAAAGTGCTCAATTTGGGATGGGCACATGTCCACATTAGTTACTTGATCTCTCCTCCACATAATTTACATGAAAAAATTGTCCCTAATCTACTTTTAAATTCTCTTGAAATCCCATCATGAAGTTATTTTCACAAGAGAGAATGATTGAGAAGATTGCTACGCAACACTTGGAGAAGAGGCTAATTTAGGATAGAATGATATGATAATCAGTTTCATGACTCTTCCTACACCTCATTCACATGAATTTTAACTTATTTCCACCTTTGTACATTTGTATTTATGCCTCTTCAACTTATCTCTTCTCTTTCTTCTTCCAAGTTCTATAAATGCAAGCCATTTTGGCTTTGCAAGGGGATTTCAACTCTTGGCATGGTGAAACCCTACTATAATTATACCTTGATTTGTATTTAAGCTAATGAGAAGAAATATGGTTATACTCTAAGTCCATTTTCACTATGTTTTAAACTGATCCATATTGAAATTCAAGTATATATTGAGTTCATCTTGTTTTCATGTAATCCTTGAATATGTTGTTGCAAATGACTTCTATCCTAATAGGTTTCATGAAGTGTATGTTGTATGAGTTTGGTAGTGTTATATCTAACCTTCCCTTCACTTGCCTTCATTTTTTGAGTTGTTATTTTCCTTCATGAGAAACACTAATTCTAGGGAGCTCCATTAATGGTATTGAGGCTAATTTGATTATCTTAGTTCATTATGCAAATCCCAAGTGTATGAATGGAAACAATTTTTGGTATATCACCTCTTAGTTTAAGTTTTATTTATGTATCTTTCTCTCCCTTTTCACCCATAATAGTTAGTTTTAGTATAATAAGCACATTAATTCATATATAGGGAGCTATCCCCCATAATCTAGAGATTTATCTCTCTTATAAGTTCACCCACAACTTGAGAGATGATTCAATGTTGCATCAAATTTTAGGAGATTCATATAGTATCCTAGGGTGCATAGTTTGATGACAAAATTATGAACTATGGGTTGATCAAAAAATATACAAGTACTCAAGGCCTTGCCTTACTTACTGATCTATGGGAGATAACTTATTTTATTGGATATAATAGAGATGGAAGACTCAAGGACTGAGGCCTTACATAATTTTTGTAAACATCAAGACATAGTGAAAAGATGGTTTGATAAAATATCAAAATTTAAAGCATTTATAATTTTTAACCTAGTGCTTCTATGGTACAAAACCCATAAAAAGAAAGTATATCATGATAAGTTTACCCCATTTTTTATTGGACCTTATCATATTTTAGAGACTTTGGGTAATAATGCTTTTCATTTGAGGAACCTCCAAGGCAATTAGATGACATATCCAATCAATGGATAGTTTTTGAAGAATTATTTCATTGTTGTAACATATGGGGATGTACCTAAGTAAAAAAAACATGGTGGTAAGTGTAGGATCATAGTAGATTTATTACTTTATTATAATAGTTTTACTACTTTCATATAATAGTTTCCCCACTTCCTAGGTTAACATTCCCTATTTTTAGTAGTTTATTTTATAGTTTAACTTCTTTCTATATTAGATGTTTTTCTCTATTATATGTAAATCTAATTGACTTCCCATAGTATGCTCAAATCAAGTATCCAACCTATTAGGGTTTCCTACAACATGCTCAGAAGCTAGAGAATCTGCCTATGGGAAAACACACCAAGAAAAAGTATACCAACTTGTTTAATTATAGGATTATGCACCCTTATATTTCAAATTTTCAGAATTTAGGTATGCAATGGGAAAATTAATAATGATCAAGGTAACATTAAATAATCCAATTAGACATATAAAGGTTGTTCTCATTACTACATACAAATTTTAGAATGTTTTTTGCTTTCACTAGATCAAATGCACTTATCATATTAATACTTATTTTAAGAAATAACCATTGATATGGGTATATCTAGTAGGGGCAATATGGTAAACTTATGCATTCATAGATACCAAATCACTATGGTTTCTACTCTCCCTCTTCCACCAATATTCTAAAAAATAAAATTATAGCCACTTTAGGGTCAAGGCATCCTTAAAAGAGTGATCCAACAAACCAAAAAAAAATCCAGAGGTGATCAAAATCTCAAATGATGAAATAAGATCAATGTACCATGCATCATGTAAGAATATAGGAAGAGAAAAGAGAAGGAACCTATGGTACATATGATGAAATATGGTGTAGCCCTATCTTGAAAATATTTAAAGAAAATAGATTTATGTATTTCACTAACTTTGTTATTTGACAGACCTATGAACATTCTTTGTTTTTGGACTAACCTACTGAATATATTTGGAAGTTGTGTAGTATATATTGTTCATCTCATCAAGGTATTAAATGAATTTTTTTGTTAAAATTATTTGAACATCTTGTTTATAACTGTGTTTAACATGATATGGTCTATGAAACTTTTTTTTGAAACCCTACCTTCATCAAATTTCAACACTTTGCATATATATGGGCCTCCACATGAATTTACTTCTCAGGGTTTTTTTTCAATGAAATTTTTTGGGACAAATATTTAGAATTCATGTTTACAAGACCTATAAAAATTTATTTACCCTATATCAAAGACTTTTCCATTTACATTTTGGTACCTATTCTTTAGGAATCATGTTTTTGTAGGTTTTACACTTTGGTGGGAATAGTTAACATTTTAGTCTTCAATAAAAGTGTTGGAAACATTCATTCGGTGAGTTTATCTGAATCATTTTATTCTTCAATAATTTTTCTAGAAAAATTATTTGATAAGAATGGGTGATATTTCAGTCTTTGATAAAAGTTTTTAGCTCACCAAGGTCTTCGATGAAATTGTTCAAAGATTTTCTATGACTCATTTTGGTCTTCGATAGAAGTGTTTAGAACATTATTTCAGTGAATTTATCCAACTCATTTTGTTTCAAGAATATTTTTTTGATGATAATATTTGACATTTTGGTCTTTAGAAACAATATTTGGCTCACCAAGATCTTTGACAAAATTATCTAGGGCTTTTCTCTGACTCATTTTGGTCTTCAGAAAAAGTGTTTAGAACTTTTGTTTGGGAGACTTGTCCTCCTCACAAACATTATTATATCTTGAATCTTGACTATTGAAGGATTTGTGTCACATCAAACTAAATCCAAATAAGTGACAAAATGACACTTTGCTAAAGGTAATGATGTGGCACTCTTACTAAGCATCAATAATGCTTATATGGCATACCTACCAAATGAAGTGGCAAAGTTTAAATTGAAAAAATAAATCAAATTTATATAAATTGGAAATTAATGGTGTGTGAACTAGAAATGAATGATAAAGCTATATCAAATAATTTTGAATGATGATGTTGTCATTAATCTCAAGCTAACTTGTGAACTTAATTACTCCCTTATGATCAAACCCTAGCTACCAATATTTCTAACCTAATAGTATACTTAAGAGAGTTGAGATATTATCTTGTAAACCAAACCAATATCATCATAGTTTGATAGCAATGGAATCCTCATCTAGATCATTTTGAATAACTCTACCACCATCAAGGTTTTATATCAAAGATTCAACTCAATAAAAGGATACTTTATTTGGACATACATTATTTTAAAATTATTATAATAAATACTTAGCACTATGGGAGGTGATACACCAAGTTGACATGCATATAAAAAAAGAAAAATTGACTCAAACTCAACAAAAATTGGATGTATACCTCCTCCCATTTAAGAATCAATGGATACACTTTGCATTAGCAAAGCCAGAGGTCATGTCCTATATTGACTTCCTATGATACTTATTCTTCATTGGGAAGATACCTAGAGGACCATTACTAAACCATTTATAGCAAAAAATAGTCATTACATGTATCTCAAGTGATTCATTTCAAAATTACCTCTCCTTACCCATTACAAATGCTACTAATGATTTACATAGTATATTATCACAAAATAAATAAACTTTAATTGAGAAGACACTTATTAGTTTAATGCTCCCTAGGGAAACTATCAATTTGAAGGATAAGTAGTCAGTGTTAGTGACCAAGTTTAGGATGGAAATATGAATTAAGATGGCCCTATTTAATAGGATATTTATCTATCCAAGCATAAAATTACTCCACCTCAAGTGGGTTTTGTTACTTGATTTACTAATGACCTCATAGTTGATATTTACTCTAGGTGAAGTAGTTGGTTTGAGGTTGTGGGATCAATTATTGCATAAAGATAAGAGACCTTAGGGAGGTCATTTATACATGATGCCTTACCTCCTTGATGTAATTCTCAACAAATGTTCACAATAGGTCACTATAGATCCCTATTCTAGATTGTATCAAGAATCTATATGTGATTCTTATTCTCTCATACACATATATGCAGACACTCACAATATTGTACATATTATAGAAAATGTCTACCCCTAGGTATGGATGGCTATCCATGTTTCCCCCTACCTATGATATAGAAAGTATTTTAGAAACACTTTTTATTAGGGTAGACTATTTTTTATACCTTAATTACACTATCATCATGTTTATAGGCCAAAAATTAGCACCCCTTTGCCTCCCCAAGTATGTCCACAACAAACTAGCAGAGTAAGAAATTGCCTACCAAATATGGTGGGGTATTTATGAAGACACGCATAAGAGAAAAAAATGTTACTTTCATGGATCACACCTCATGATTGGAGGGTGTGATAAATAAATTTAAATCACTTTTACAAAGTAGTTAGGTATAGATAGTATCATTCATTAGTACATTACTAGATAAGGACCAGGATCCCCACGACTAGGTAGAAAAACACATAAAAAGACTTGGCATTACCTATCATCATGAGCCTTATGACCATGATTTATTATTACTCAATTATAATAATTATGACCAAGTCAAGGAAAGGGTATAATCAATCAATTTTAAATAATACCTATTGAAAATTATTCAAGGGCAACCTTCTATCTCAATAACATATGCAAATACTAGAGTCCCATTAGCTAGAGGATGGTATCTATAAAATTTTTAGGTTAATATGACATATCAACCAGAAAAGGATCAATGGAAACCCTCATAAACACCCCTTGTGACATTCAATTAGTAAATAAGAAGTTAGGTTCACTTGATACCTCACTTAGAGGAGAATAAATTGAGCCTATTTGTCTTAAATCTTTAGATTTTGAGCACCCTACCTAGATAAATGTTGCATCAATCCTATAGGTTGATGTTGTGGTTACATTAACCACAACCCCATAATAATCACCTTCCATAGTTTCTAAGATAATCATTTACTATATAAGAAATTTGAGGGCTCAACATGCTCCACAGAGCCTAACCTTTGAAGCACCATCAATAAAGGCAACCACATAAAAGACATTTATAGGTGAGTCCACTAATGAGGAGGAAAAACTTTAAACATCCAAGATATTGAGCCTTCAAGACACAAAGTGGAAAGAACCACTACATGAGTAGCTATTAGGTGAGCAAGCTCCCTTTCAATTTCCATTACTTATATTGTGTCTAATGTTTCTCCCCTTACTATTAGTACTTTTGAGTCTATTTCACTCAGCCCTACTAGTCCCCCTCCCCTCTTTTTCCCTAAGGTGGATGTCCTTCCTACATAACCAATTGACTAACCAACCTTGTTTGTTTCAAAGTTTGTTTCAAAGGTAGAGGATACTTCCTCTACCCTTATTATTCCTACTCCCCTAATTAGTCTTCCCCCAATTGCATCTTTTATATCCATTTCTAGTATTCCTACTATTGGTCCTTCCACTACTATCCCAACCCATATAAAGATAAATAAAAAGACAAAAAAGAAGGCCAGGGAAGTAGTAGAAAGTCCTCAACTCCATGTGTCATCCACTTAGTTGGGTTTACTATTGCCTCTCCCTAGTTCTTCATAGAATACTAAGGTAATAACAATAAAGAAGGTTGAGAAAAATAAGCTAATTTACATAGTTCACCCACTCCCTCAATATGGTGGGGTTGACTAGTATAAAATCATATGGAATTCACTTCCTAATCCCATACTATAAGAAACTTTGAGGTAGACTTAATGAGAATTATTGGGTGAGACTATAGATTTTGACACTCAACCCATGGATCTATCCTAGCTAGTCCTCCCATAATGGGCAATAAATATGTAGTCAAAGGCTTCTAAGAGGCCTAATCTTGTAATCATAGAATTTAAAACTATAATTTCCCTTTTGAAAAAAATACATGGAGTGTGCAGAGGATTAGGAAGATGAAACTAGAAGATGAGACCTGGAGAGGGGTCATAGTGGAAGAGAGACAAGAAATATTTATTTATATCAAAAGGAAGGATAGGAAATTGGGGTAGTCCCCATATATAGAGGATTTTAAATCTTATTTTGAAACACACATGGATTCTCTATTATAAATACATGGAGGAAATAAGATGGAAAGAAAAGAGATAGAGCAAGATATGGAATAAATAAAGGAACAATAAAAAACTATACATGTTCTAGTATAAATAGAGATAGATGTCCAGAATGTTGCATGTAGATTGTACAATATCATGGAATATATTGGTGCAATGAGGGTAGAATTGCCACCTCATATATTATAAACTACTAAATTTTATTACTATTTTAAATTAAAAGAGAGTAAATTTAAATTAATTATTCTTTACACAACAAGTAAGGCATACACCAACCTAAATCTGATGGCACCATTAGAGGCTACCAATGCCCTCAATTTGGTAGTCATTAAGACCTAAGAGGCTAGAGAGTGGATCAATGAAACTAAGGCAATAATGCCTACATATGTAGAACATGAAACTCTCATTTTGTAAATTTTATATGAGATAAATCTCTCACAGACTAGGGATGCCACAAGTAGGCTTATCAACAAGGCCAATTTTGATCAACATTTTAAATAGGCTTCATCAAGCTTCAAACAAAACATATAAGGAAAGACATTAGAATAAATAGAAGCCAAGATTAATTTTGCCAAGAAAAAGGTCAAGGAGGTTAAAATCTTCATGACTAAATTTAGAAACACAAATATCGATCATGCAAGGCTCCTTAAACAAGTAACTAGGGTTGACCTTCATTAATTAACATGGATATAATATGGTACCATCATGGCATCATTGATAAGCACTATCAAGTTTGGAAGAAAAAAATAAAGTTAATGCTTCAACTTTTAGTTTGGTATAAGATACAAATTTAATGCCTCCAATAACCTCCAGTGCCATGCAAACCCCTAATCAGCCTTAAGTTGCAGTCTAATTTTATATATACACATGTAGAAAATATTTATTTTTATAATTATAATTTAATTACAATTAGAACATAAATGTAAATTTCCTCAAACTGTATGTAAACATCCACATGTTACATTAAATTTTACATGATAACTAATCTTGACATAGTTGTAATCATCTTTGAGCATCCACACATACAATTTTGATGCTAAAATTATAACTAAGATTTTAATTGTGTAATGTAACCATAGTTCACATGTGCTTGGAGGATGAGGTGTCCCCTGCCCAAGTTTATATACTCATGTAATTACACATTTGAAAGGGTTAAATTTTTTATCAATACAGAAAGAAATCAATTTTGATTATCATGCAACTGTGTTGGTGTTATTTCCTTTCATTTTTGTGTTATTAATATTTTCTTTTCTTGGTTGTGATAATATAGTAATTTGAAGTGTGCAAAAGATATGGATAATTATAATTGTTTTTATTTATGTATGGTAATATTATATGTATAAAAGCTATTGAAAATTTGTATATTTCATTAATTATTAAGTAATTGGCTAAGACCATGTTAATATTCTTAGTGTGTAGTACTTTCTCTCTGGTATAGTCTTCTAAGCATTTACAATAGCTACTTTAGACACCTTCCTAATATGATATATAATCTCCCACTTAAGGGTGTGAAATAACAACTCTAAATGGAGAAACCTTTAGTTGAGGCCATCAAGTTTGTTATATTTTCTCCCCAAACTTCCTAACTATGTTTGCCTAAGAGTGTGAAACAACTACAAATAACAAGAATTGGTTTGGAAAATACTTATCCACCAAGAAATGGGCCTCGGAAGTTACCTCTTGAGATTCATAACCCTCCTTTCTACGCTACCTTTCCCTCTTTTTGAAGTTTATTTGATTTATATGTACCCACTCTAGATTAGGTACCACCCATCTATCCCACTCACTTAGTTTTGACTTCTTTACTATGATTCATTTCACTACAAGAAAACCTAGTTAACAACCTACATTCTCTACTTGTTATTCCACCACAAGGTTGTTTAACCCATACCTAAAACTCATGCTTTGGAGTGGATTTTACCTCCATTGAGATCTTAAAATGTTGGAGACTACTTCATTTAAATTTGGGGATGTGTGCAAGACATAGATCAATAGACGTAATTGTGACTAGTCTTGTGTGTGTGATTTTTTTCTTGTTGATCTTGTATTATTACTATCTATACTTTGCCATGATATTTATCATGAATTTTAGGCCTACATGTGATTATATTTGTTTTATGTGATTCAATGATACATTTACTTATACATGTTTCCTTCTATATGTTACATGGTTACATTCATAGATTTACATTTGTATTACCTAAGTGAACTAATTACTAGGTATTATTTTACCCTTTTCTCAAATGGGGGGCATATTAATGGAGGCACGTCATGGTGACATGGCTTCTACATTTTCACAATTTATAAATTATAGAGGTGGCATGCTTTGTAAGCATGTTATCCACACTCACATAGTATATGGTACTTACACTAGTTTATAGATTCAATGGGGGCATGTCATGATGACATGACTTCCATACATTCACAATTTTAGATTTAGTGGGGGCATGCTTGGGAAACATGTTCTCCATAATCATTTAATTTGGTACCTATAAATCACAAATTTAGTGGGGGCATGCTTTGGAAGCATGTTCTCCACACTTAGTATTCAACATATCTAGTTTATAGTTGGGGAATGTTTGGAAACATGTCCTTCACATTGGTACTTATAACAGTTTCAAACTTCTTCATATATAGTGGGGGCATGTTATGGAAGCATGTCCTCCATACTTACATAGTTTTATGAATTTACTAAAGCACATAGTTATGTGATTATGATACACACTTGTGGTATAATATACATGCTACCATTGTTACACATAGTTTAAACACAATAAAAATATAATCTAAATATTTTATACAACATTTGCCTAATACTATAAAATCTAAATCAAATTCAGATTTTAAAACTATTACATGTAATGATATTTTTAAAAAAAATTACTAGTTTTAGTGAGCCAATTTACTGTAGTAGTTGGTTCACCTTTTGGTATGGTTTGGTTTATTAAATAATTAAATCTTTCCAAGTTTTTAGTTTGTAATTGATCATCCAAAATCAATAGGTTATGAGTATCATTGGGTTGCATGGTTGAGACAATCTCAACTACTAGGTGCTAACTCACTTTTGCTCCAAAGTTGGGGCATGAGTCTTTCAATCTCCCTCTCTATATCTCTCTCTTTATCTATCTATATATCTATATCTCCTTAGATATATAAAATTTAAATATTTATCCATATTTATTCTGATCTCAATTTTAGAGCCTTGTAATGATACATATTTTGAAAAAATAACTTGTTAATAGGCAAGGTAGTTACACCGATACATGTGTAATCCTAAACATTTTTATTTAAATTTTAATATATTTCAAGTAATTTTAACCCATATTATATTCACTAATTATCCACTATAACATGTTCTTTGTTGTAGATCAATCACTAGTAAATAACTCAAACCCAACTCTATTAAATCACTCAAATTTAACTCAAGCAATGATAAGGTGTGTATACACACCTAGGTACTTATTCCTTTCCTTTAAAATATAAATTTAATTACTATATTAAATATGAGAAAATTTATATGATGTTTTGTGATTATATAGCACCTCAGTCTTTTACACTTGGCAAAATCTTGACCCTAGTTGTTCCTCTTAGTCCTACACATGTCATGCTTCTGTAAGACTTGTATCTACTCCATCTTGTACCCCTTGGCCTATCTCTTAGTTTGAACAACATTATATTGATGACACAAACATCCCATCTTTCCTAGAATGCTTAACATGTAATTATCATATGCTTGCTATCCTTATCCCTAGACACTAACATCTAGGTTAGACAGTAGCATTGATGTTATTATCCTAGTCCAATACAAGTGTATAATGCCATAAAGTCATCCAATTTAAAAATTAAATGTATCACAATATAATCTTAAGTGATTACATGCAAGATATCCCCTTATAGGATTGGTATAAATGCAACATCAACCCTCATTCATTCCTCACCTAGTAATCAGACCCAAAGAATACTCAAGAAGTACTTAAGCTACCAAAATCTTTCTTATTATACCATATTTTGATATCAGTCAAATGAAAAACCTAGCTATAGGTCTAAATTATTAAAGGAGTAGTCATAAGGTCATATTTTCCAAGTTAAAAAATAGCTCACTATTGTACTTACTTTAGACATTGCATGATTCACACACAAGCCAACACATCAGGGAGAATTACATGATTCTAAGGACATATTATAGAGTATTGGCTATGTAGGAAATGTGATTTGATAGTATCATCATTATAGTTTAGCTCAATATTATGTCCTTACTAACCCATTTTTCCCCAAGGTCACATAAAAGATGTAAATTTAGTGTTTTGCCATTTCACTAGGAGTGATAATTCATGACCTAGATCTAAATGTAGTATAGTGAAGGTGAATATAAATATAAAATCATACAAATTGTCTCATCCTATTATATCACTTATTCTATAGAATAAATTATAATCAAAATAAGATACTAGTATTGATGCAACTATCCTAGGCTAATGTAAGTATCCATAAAACCATAGGTATCAGATCCAGAATGTAACAATTGATCCAAAAATATCTTCCTTACTAATTCCATCCTACATGAGATATAACACTATATTATCATTATAAATAGCTAAGAACTTTCTTTTATGTCATTTTTATATCTATAATATTTATACTTTCCATTAATATCCTATCTTAGTATAATAAATTCAACATATGGTATATTTGAGTTTAGCACATTAATTGGCATACTGTAGATTTGATATTCACATTTGTGCCTTATAATTTATATATCATTAACCACATCTATCCAAGTAAGATATCATCTTATCCAAATCATGGTTAAATAAACTCTGGTATTTATGATGTAAAATTTAAGCGATGCATCACTTTATAGCTCAACTAATAGATAAGACACAACACTTTATAAGATTATTAATTTTTTTTTTTTTTTTTATGGGACATAAAAGGTTAGGAGAGTTTTGAGGCACTTAAATAATATTTTTTGAATTCACATATTATCATTCCTTAGATACCAAATAGACCACTCTTACTATACATTTCTACTACATAACATACACTAGGTGTATTGCTAGTATAATATGATGATGATCACATAGAACAAGAAATATATTATATTATTTAAATAATTTTTTATTATGATAAAAATTATAGATGGAAAAACTATGTTTGGATCTTATATTCACTACACAAAGACTTATACACTACATGATTAATAATGAGACTCAAGTTATCACCAAGACTAATCCATTAAAGTTTCTCATGTCAAAACTATTGTCACTAGGATTTTCACCCTTTGAGGAGATGGAAAATCTCTCTTCATCCAAGTGGCACAATGGAAACACCTCTAAGCTTGTGGGTAGCCTAAGGAATGAGGTGAATCTATAGAAAGGGTTAGCTCTCTTGATGTACCACTTTGGATCACAACTATACTTAAATTTTGGGGGTGAAAAGGGAGAGAGATAACTAAAAGTAAACAAACCCAAGGGAGGTGATACACCAAATAACATGATGACATACAACTAGCTGCATATTATACTTGAAATCAAGAGATAAATTGAACATACACTTCTCCAATCTTCATCTTCTCACATTAATGTCGTATTATGAGGTTATGGACAAATGTGCAAAGCTAGGAGGACTAGATAAGAGGCATATGAGGGAAATAATGAATAGAATAACTCACTCAATCCTTGAAATTTCATAGAACACTTCACATTCCCTACAAGAAGAATCTTTCCAACTACAAATAGATGGTAAAATGAAATAACATGCTAAGGAATCTATAGTCTTCACTTATGAAAAATTAAACATTCCAAATGAACACACCAATAATAGTAATGTATGAGGTAAAAATCAGTAGTATTATTGATCAAAAGGTATACAAATGAGCAAGAATTCACCATACTTAGGTTGAGCATAGAATACAATGGCCAAAATGGCTAGTTCTTATAGAAATTGCGAAGAGAAAGAATAAGAGAGAATTCCAAAGGTCATAAGGACAATTTTAAAGCTAAGAGAATCAGTTATTTGTGCATGATAAGATAATATGGGATAAACCATGTAAGGTTAGGAAGTATACATGTCAATTCAAGTCATAACCCTCATGACAAGTGGGATGAAAACTCCTTGATTGAATCATAAAAATTACCTTCATGATTGACCCTATTTGAATGCATAATAACTGATTAGGACCAGGTATAATGATTGGAAATAATGGTAAGGGTATAAATAATTCCTCATCATACATTGGTTGCATTCCTAGTCCTTTTTAAATGTCTATAAGTGATCCATCATCATCTATTGTCAAGAAAACTCCTCTTCCATATACCCTGCACACTTGGAATCAAATTTGGTTTTATTTTCCCATAAAAATCCATGGGATGGAGTGGGTTATAATTTCAAAGGCTCTCCATTTAATTATAATCATTAGGGTAACCTTAAAATGATCTCACTTGAAGTTCTCAACCCTTCTCACTAGCTTATCCAATATGTCAATTTTTACTAGCTGAGATGAAGCACCTAGTTTGGATACTTGGATTTTTTTGAACTAAAATGACCATAAAGAGTTATAAAAATTCTAAAAATTTACCCAAAAAATTATTTCACCTTCAAAATCCTCTTGTAGCCTTCACAACATAAAAAATGGTAAAAATGTCCTATTTTTCAGCCTAACCATACAAGTTCATAAAGCTAAAAAGTATAAGGAGTAGCTTTAAGGAGTCCTATACAAGTTATAATAACCATCCTAGTCAAAATATCTCATTATATTAGCTATCCAAATTCATTTTTCCAAATTGGTTGCTAATTAGGGTTTGTAAGGGTTTCTAATAGTTTTGATTCTTAAGCTTTGTTCATATAGTTTTCATGTCTAAATTGAAAAAAAATTAAATAATTTGATGTTAAATGACCTTAATAACATATATAAACTTATTATACTCCCATGAAAATCCTCAAAATATAAATGATAACTCAAAGTTACCCACTTGAGCTTGTTTCATTCGTTCCTGCATGTCTAAATTGGTTTGGGGACAAAATTGGCTTCCTCATGACTTATTTTTCATCAAAATAGATTTATCACATCTGATTTCATTGTATACATATGATATAATAGGTTTAAGATCTTGTATCATGATATAAATGCAACTGACCTCTCATTAGGCCTTAGGCTTAAACCTTGCCCAATGGGCTTGACTGCGCCTTAGAGACTAAAATGGTCTTTGGTGGTTTTAATTACCTACATACATCTAAAAAATATCTAAATTCACCCCAAAAACATGATAAATCAATGTGGAAATAACTCCTAAGGCTAGAGGTATCATTATCTTCTTATTTGGTCCCTAGGCCAAAATCTTACCTTAGAGTTATGACCGCAACCTTAGAGGTTTAGAGAATTTGGATGAGATTACTCTTTATAACTTTGATTTATCATGCTTACATAGATGCATTATATATTTCTACACCTTCCTTCCATGTTTAAATATCTCATTGGCTCACCTTTCATCCTTAAGCTTCCAAAATGCAGGGTTTGTGCTCAAAAGGGAGTGCCCTCTATCTGAGACAAAATAGAGGGATATAACCTATTTCCTTAGATGAATATGAATTTTTTTAGGGATTATACAAGTGATGGATACCCTCTATACCAAAATTGAGCTCATGATCAGATAAAAATACCCCTCAATTCTTTCAAATCTTAAAATAGACTTGTGTGAGGAAACTGCCAGCAGGGTTTAGGATTGTAGGCTATATGATATAGGTTTTTTAGTCACTTATTTGATTATTTATGAATAATTATGTTTAAATTATATATATTTTACTATGAGGAGAGTGTTACCATTATATTTTACCACTCCAATCTCATATATACATTTCCATACATTAAACTTCTCAAGGTTGAGTTCTAACATGACTGAGTTTTGCATATTGTTACACTTGTAGGTGTATATTGTGTTAGTGTCTTGAGTATAGTGTTTATAGGCCTATTTGAATCCTAAAATGACATTTTATATTGGTTTTATACTCCTTACCTACCTTCATGCACTTCCCATACTCCAATCCACCAAATTTGCTTGTTGTCTGACTCAATCAATAGTAAACTATACTTTTTGCTTTGGGGTGATGCCTGTAGGTGTCTAAAATGATTTGACTTTGGATATGGTGCCTTAAGGTCCTCCTAGAGTCCAAAATGGATAATTTGACACTTTTATAAACTTTATTTCCTTATCTCCAATCTTCCACATGATTTTCACACCAAAACATACTCCCTTCCCTACTCATTGTTTGTTATAGGTGCTTGTATTCCTTGCCAGAGGGATCCTTGTAGGTGTAATTTATTATTTAAGACTTAAAAAATCATTGATTAACCTCTCCATGTATATTTTTTGTCATTTCCACTGCATAAGGTCACTCAATATGTAAGAGTATGCCTTAAAACATCTTGAACTATCAAGGTCCTTTTATATCTTCAAACCCTATAGACTCTTTTAACTAGAAACAATATTTTTATGGGCAACTTTAGATCTTTCAATGACTACCTTCCACTTGGATTATGCCCTTCCAACTTTTCATGAATCTTATCCATGCTAGAATATGTCAACATAACCTATATATATTATTTAACACACCCTATAAATATGTTGAAAGAGGTTTATGAAAACCCCTTAGACCTCTATTTTGGCTTTTTGGGGAAATTTCCCTAAATATAGTTCCTTTTCCCTTCAAGTTGGTTTCACCCTTTTTTATTTATTTAGACACTCTATATGTATTGTTAATTTTATCAAGTTCCTAAGGAAGTGTCTATATGATTATCTCCCTCCATACAAACCCTTTTGGTTCCCTACTTAGCCACCTGTAGGTGGATGTTTTGGTATATAAATAGTGAGTTAGATATGAGAAATTATGAAACCATCCATGTACATAAACTTTTTATGCTCCCATAAAACATGAAAATACACATCTTATCAATCTTAATATATGATAAACATATCAAACTTTTCACCTCTCAGGATGACACCAACAATGGCTCTTGTAGGTGATTCCTTGATGTATATAGGCAGTGGGTGTGTCATAGAGCAACAAGGATGGATGAAAGGATACATGGGTAGCCAAAATAATTTTAAAATTCTTCAAATGCATAATTTAAATCAAGAAAATATTGAAACAAGATCCGATACATCCTTTTCAATGTGAAGATCACTTACATACATATGGAATAAGGTAGGCAAAGTGTTCAATGACTAGTCTAACATGGTGGATGGGCTTATGATCAATCTTGTACCTCTCAAAAAATACAAAAGAAATTTATTCAAATAATAATGTAATATAAAATCTAATACACCTTAATTAAAACTTCATGAACAAGATGGACAAACTCATACTTGTGATTGTAAGTGAAGCTAGGCAAGGAGTTGACTGTGAGGAAAGGTAAGGTTGTAAAATGCCTAAAACATGGTGTGGTGAAAAAAAAACATGTAAATATGTGGTAATATGACACATATACCTATGAAACACAATTTACCATCTATATGAGACTCTTAAAGGAGAAAAAAACTTAGCAAATAAGAACTTTAGTTGAGACTACACATGGTGACACCTTCTTGCATCATGGACTAACTTGCTCACCAAAAAATTATGAAATATGAAAATATGAATTGATACAATATAATAAGGAATAAAAAATACTCTATATATAATATCACCAACTATTTTGTATGAATTTTAACAAAATGGAGCAAAACCTAAAGGGTGTAGGAAATAACTAATAAAAAAGTACATTCATATTGTAAAGGATGATTCATAAAGTATAATTGATAAATAATTTCAATATTGATATGTAAATTAAGGTATATTAATTTAATATCAACTCCCAAAATATTTTGACCTAAAACTCACTCTACTATTTGTACCAAGCAAAAACTTGAAGGTCACTTATACTTGCCAAGAAAGGTGAAAAAGGAACAAAATGGTTTTAGCTCAAAAATGACACTTCCAAAGAAAAAAATAATTTAACTGAGCATGATAAAGGTTAATAGATAATTCCTAACCATTTACCACATGGTACACTTACCAAGGAGGTTGTACAAGTGCCAAACTCTTCTTTTCCTTGAAAAAACTAACTTTTTTTTAATAAACTTATCACTTTTAATTACCAATAGTGTATTAATAATTATTAAGAAATACATCACATTAAATAACCCATTTAGACCTTAAAACTTCCCAATAAATATTTACAACTCATTAAATGCATCTTTTTTACCACTAAAATGACTCAAAATGACTAAAAAGACTAAAAAAACTAAAGATCAAGTCTAGTACAACATTAAATGGCATCAATTAGCCTATAAAACACCTTGTGACATATTTTTAGACCCCTTAAAACACTTAAATACCAATTTTTTACCTAGGATTACCCCAATTTGACCTAAAAGTCAAATTTGGTCACCAATTTGGTGACTCATAAGGGTAATATGCCTGCTATACTAAATAGACAAGTAGCCTTATCAGTCTATTAGACTTATAAGTAATATATATTATAAGACAAAAAATGAAACCTTTGACCATTAACCATAATCTAATACCACTAATTACCTCAACCACACAAATTAAAGGACATACACAAGATAAGGCAACAAACAACAAGACACACACACATGTGCTCAAGGCACTTAGGGGAACTGGAAAAAAATATTAGTCACAAATATAGACTAAGCATACCTCCTTTTTAGGATAAAAATAAAAAATTATTGAATCATCTTCATGGTGAGATGAAACATAGTGTCAAGCATATTTTTATTTAGATTGAATGTTTTGTGGATCAGACCTATCCCTTGGCACTTCACTTGATTTGATCTCAAATAGATCATCCTTCAATAGGTCTCAAATGTATATATAATCCTCTTAAACATGTTCACATACTTCATATTTCTACCCACTCTTCATTTCATGGTCAACTTGCATCTTATTTGTAGGCATGGCTTAAAGAGGATTGATTTCATGTTCTTTAGAAGATTGAGGCCAATAGGAGATTATTTCATCCTTTAAGAGCTGATGTTTTCTTCCAAACTAATTGATAGGATGGTATCCAATATTTATTATTTCAAACATATCATCATCAAATTCATGTACTCTTGGAAGGACATATTTGAAAGGTTGCTTTTCCTTTGCATACTTACTTGAGTACCAAAGATGACTTCTCCATATTTGACCAGATCATAGCCTCCTTAAAGAGGAGTATAGCCTACTCCAATTATTTCAAACATATCATCCCAATATTAATTAATAACTTGTCCTTTCTCATCTATGACATCTTTCAAAGTGATGGAAGAATCAATGACCATTTCTTCCTCTTTAGCAAAAGGAGAACATTCTTCCTCATCAACCCAATCAAAAATTTCCACAAAAGACATCACCTCTTCCTCATCAATTAGGACCTCTTGATTAATTTTGAGTTTCATATCAACCTATACAACAATACTTTTATCATCAATGGTTGTAAGATCTTCCATCTCTTTCTTTGTGGTTCCAATATTAGGCATTTTGAAGTCATGTGACTTAGTCCAATGAGGCTACCAAAGAGCTATAATTTCTTCAGACAAGAGTTCTCTTTAATTATCAACTAGATAATCCTATTTATATTCCCATACCATACGTCCATTAAGGAAAAGTGTTATGGGGTGAGAACAAGATGAACTATTTGGTGGAGGTGGCACATAGAACTCAAAATCAAATTGAGTGTGAAATGTAAGGGGCTCTTTTGGAAGCTCTTAAGGAAGGTAAGGTAGACCTTGGGCTAAAACAACTTGATTTTATTCCTCCCACTTAGAAACAACTTCATTCACATCTAATTTATCTTGAGTACTATCTTGAGGAAGGGTGGATGGGGTGTGTTTAGGCATAGGATCTCCTTTTGGGTCTAAATTTTCTATCACACCTTAACTTAGCAATCTCATCTTTGCCTCTAACTCTTCAATTTACTTAGCTAGGTTCTCTTTAAAAAGTATTTATTGAAGTTCATATGAGTCTTCATGAGGATATATAATGCAAGGGTATTCATATGGATGACAAGATGTTTCTTGAGGAAAAGGGGAAAGGAATTTCAAAGGATCAACTTCATTCACAACTTCACACTCCTTATCAACCAAATTCTATCCTCTTTCTTTCCCCATGACTCCACTATCTTACTCCAAATTAGGATATTAGGCTTATAAGAATTTTCTTGAGAAAGTGTGGGAGGGGTTTTTATATGTTTAATATCCTTCTCAACTTCACATTTTATATCAAGACTCCTTTCTTCTTTCTTTCCCCATGACTCCACTATCTTACTCTAGCTTAGGATGTTAGGATTAGAAGTCTCTTTTTAAGGTGGTGGGGATTCAATATGAGAGGTAAACAAGGGCTTGAAATAAAATTAATTTTATACTAATATGTACTATTGTATTTACTTATTGGCCAACTCAATTTATCTATTAAGTTTTGCTTCAAACACAAGACTAGTCTTTACAACTCTCTCTTCCACTTGATTTGGAAAAGGATGGGTTTGGTAATTTTGATTAAGCTCATGATTAAGGGTAAAATATGGTTGATAGTAAAATTTGGGAAGTGGATATGAATTTCTATATATTTTTTAAGGCTACCTCTCATGAACTCCTTGCTTATCCTCTAAGGAAGAAACTAGGCCACTCACATCAAGCATCTCACTTGTGAGCCTTTGCCAATTGGCTCTCTCAATAGGTACCCACTCTCTTTTAACAATCTATAATTCATCTCTCACCTTATGAATAATATGTATAGGAACCTCTTGACCACATACGCTTAGATTATGAATCTCCAACATGTACCTCTCATATCCTAAAAGAGTCTTCTTGAAGGTGGAAATGGATGGAGTTGGGAAGTCGCTAAGTTGACTAGGAGAAGCAAGATTTTGAGGAGGCTAACTTTAATACTAATAAAACTCATGATAATGTTTAAAATTATAATATTTGGGCTGATATTAACTATATTGGGGCTGGTATACTTCATGGAAGGGGTGATTAATAACTTGCTCTTGTTCTTAGGGAATGGCACAAGCTTGCAATGTCTCACTAATGTGCAAATAAAAGTACTCAACAAAAAATTAGACATGAAACTTCATTTAAAGAAAGAAAATAAATAAATATATCACCAAAAATATTCAAAGGATAACCTAGGCTACTTAACAAGTTGATATATCTTTAGAGTTATCATTGATACTTTAATAGATGCCTCCAAAGGATGATTATTGAGAGACAATACCAAAAATATCTCAACCTCTTGGACCAAGAGTCCCATTTGGCATGACAAAAACTATTTTCACTTGGATTTTCACCCTTTAAGGAGATATAAAATCTCTACTCATCCAAGTGGCACAGTGGAAAAACCTCTAGGCTTGTGGGTAGCCTAAGGGATGAGATTAATCTCTAGATAGGGCTACCTCCCTTGATGTACCACTTTGGATCAAAACTAAAATTAAATTTTAAGGGTTAAAGGAGAGATATAACTAAAATAAAACTAACCTAAGGGAGGTAATACACCAAATAACATGATGACATCCAACCAACTACATATTACACTTGAAATTAAGAGATAAACTAAACATACACTTCTCCAATCTTCATATTCTCAAATCAATGTTACATTGTGAGATTATGGATGAATTTTAAAAGATATGAGATTTATATAATAATCATATGAGGTAACTAATGAATATACTAACTCACTAAATCCTTAATATTTCTTAGAATAGTTCACATGCCCTGCAAGAAGAAGCTTTTCAACTACAAATAAATGGTAAAATGAAATAATATGCTAAGGAATCCATAGTCTTCACTTATGTAAAATCAAACATTAAAAATAAACACACTAAGAATAGTCATGGAGGAGGTAAAAATATGTAGTCTTATTTATCAAAATGTATACAAATGAGTAGGGCTTTTCCATACTCAGATGAAACATAGAATATAATGGCCAAAATGGCTAGTTCTTATAGAACTTGAGAGAGAGAGAAGAAGAGAGAATTCAAAAGGTAAAAAAACAATTGTAAAGATAAGATAATTAGTTAATTATGCATGATAATAGGATATGAGATGAACCATGCAAGTTCAGGAAGTAAAAATGTCAATCCAAGTTATAACCCTCATGAAAAGTGGCATGAAAACTCCTTGACTGGCTCAAAAAAATTACCTTCATGATAGACCCTATTTTAATGTCTCATAATTGATTAATACTAGGTATAATGATTGTAAATAATTTTAAGGTCTCAAGCATTCCTCATCATGCATTGGTTTCATTCCTAGTCCTCTAGAAACATCTAGAAGTGAGCCATCATCATCTACTATCAAGAAAATTCCTCTTCCATGCCCCCTACACACTTGGCCTCAAATTGGGTTTTAATTTAAAATTAAAATTATTAGTGTAGGTTTATATTTTACCCTAATTTTTAATTAGGGAAATTGTATTTCTTGTGATTACATGGAGTTTTCCTACATTTGTGGGATAGGCTAGCTTATGTGGAGATGTGTGTCATAGATGTGTCATAGGTGTCATAAGAATGTCATAAGTAACTCCTTTGTTGGGAGTTACTTCTCTATTCTTAGCACCTTGTCACCACCTTTCATGGAGGAGTTACAGTCTATTCTTGGGGTGCCTTGGCCACCTTTTGTGGAGGAGTTACGTGCTCTCCTATATGTATTCTTCACTTTGGCCATCTCATGTTAATCATATTTTGGTTTTCTCTATTTTGTCTTGTGCAATTTATCTTCTTGTATAATTTCAAATTGCTTTAGCATCTATGTGGTGTGCACTTGTTTCATCTCATGTGATCATGTCTCCATTGCATTCACATTATCCAGATTCTAGGAACAACTCCGATATGGTATCAGAGCCACTCTGGTAATCGTGTGTCTGGTTATGCTATTAGTTTCTTTTGAAATTCTTACTTTGTTTTCTTGGTAGTTTTTTTGCTTAACTCCATTACATTTGAGAGATTTGGTAGATTTTTTTGAAAACTCATGCAAATCCATATGAAAACTTGTTTAAAAAAATACTTCTGAGTTAAAATTTTCCAAGACATCTTATAGATCTGTTGTGGCTTTAGCAAAGGCAGTAGAATTCCTTTTCTTTTGGTCATTCTACAGGAAAAGATAGATCTCTACAATCTAGTTTCTGTTCTTGGATGCCACTTTCAATGTGGGGCATCTGGTAGGATGAGGTGTGTGACTCTAGCAGGGTGCAGTCCAGCTCCACAGCCCTATCTTTGTTGTTGTCCTTGCTAAGTTCAGTCTATTTTAGTTTCCAGTGCCCTAAGGTCACGCTAGGCACTCTTCTGGTCAAGCATCCTTTCTACAATAATGCCATGCCAAGCAGTAGAAACACCTTCAGTAATAGCCATGCCATCAGACTGTATGGCATCTAGTGTGCAGGTTTACAGATTATTCATTTGTTTTTTTTGCAAGCAAAATTTGAACTTTTTTTTGGCGCCCCTTCCTTGCTTGGCATCCCATGTGGGCCTTGGACACTTGGAATCCATCAAATTGTCTTTTGTTTTATTTTTTTAGTTAAAAATTGACTTGTCAAAAAAAAATCAGTCAATTTGACTGAATATCAATTTTTTTAGACAATTTGATAATTTGGGGGTTTAGATTTAAACTCATATCTTCACCTGTCGAAGATGAAGGGTAAGGTCTGGGTTGGCAGGAGGCTAATTCCCCCTCACAAAGACCTCCTTTGGATTCCTCACTTCATGCCAAATCTAATGAGTGGTTGGAAGGCCACTTTCTCTCTCAAAACATACATTTTTTTAATGTTTTAGTGTTTTTTTTGTAAAAACACTAGTTTACAAGAAAATTAGATCTTTAATATCTTACAAATGGTAGCTCAAATTTGGGTGACATTTTTTGAAAAAGTATTTATAATTCAATTCTCCACAGTGTATGCTTGTTATTTTTCAAAAATGCACTAGTTTATAAAGTGCCTAAAATTTGGGTCTCTCAAGATGCATTTTTAGCTGAGTCTGACGTCTTGTTTGCTTATAGTCTTGCACTGATTTCTCTAAGATGCATTCTCCACTGATCCCAACATATTTTGAGTGTGCTATTGGGGATCAACCAACAATAGATTACACTTATGAAAGCAATAAACCGCGGAATTAAATCAGATAGATAAGTAACTAGAATCAGATAATAGCAAAGAACAAGAGATACAAGAAACCACCCTAAAAACTTGTATTAAACTCTTTACAAAAGGAATACAATTGAAGAAACTTCTTTGTTCCACACCTCTCTCAGATGCATAAGATCTCTCTCTAGATCTCTATCCCTTAAGAGCTTTCTCTCTCAAGTATAATCAACTCCAACAACCTGGATTGATACAACTATGTACAGTTCTTCAACATTCACATACAACGAACTACTAAAATAATCACACTAAGCTAAGAAGATCTAATTCTACATATAAAATTAGGAGACTTGAGCATGCACTTATAACCAACAGTTAAGCCTCTTGAACAAGGGCTCTAAAAACAATCTTACTAATAATAGAAACGTGAACTTAAGACTAAGACTTAAACTCATCATGTAAACACTCGCTTCTATCCTCAAAAAAAGCATTCTAGATGCACAGGTAACTAATGCCGGTTCTTGCCTGCTTGCCTGTGACCGACATCGGCCAATCATCTGCCGATGCCAGCATCTCTTTAACTGCACCAGACTGACATCGATCACTCCTGACCGACGCTGGTGACTGTGTAAACCTGCAACTTTGGTAATGAGCTCATATGTGAAGCTTTTAGGCTCCACACCTTAACAACCTCCCACTTGGAGATAAACAGCTACACCAGTACCTATACAACATCTTCTAGCTCTTCCATCTTCAACTCAATCATGAAGACCAACAGAAGTTGAATGAAGATTCAACTTCTCCTTTGTAATTAGCTTGGTTAACATATCAACAGGATTCTTATCTGTATGGATCTTCTCCAATTTCAAATCACCATCTTCCAATACATGTCGTATGAAGTGGTACCTTAGTTGTATGTACTTTGTTCTTGAATGAAAGGCTAAGTTCTTAGCCAAATGGATTACACTCTGACTGTCACTATACAATCTACAACTCCCATGCTCCCTTCCAAGCTCTTCCATGAACCATGTCATCCATATCATCTCTTTGCTAGCTTCTGTGGCTGCAATATACTCTGCTTCTGTAGTTGACAAGGTAATAACCTTCTGCAACTTAGATATCCAGCTAACTGTCGTTCCACCTATAGTGAAAACATACCCTGTAGTGTTCCTCCTGCCATCCAAATCACCTGCCATATCTGAATCTACATAACCATGTAGAGAAGTATCTGAACCTCCATAGCACAAGTGCCTACTGCTGGTTCCTCTTAGATATCTAAGGATCCACTGAACTGCTTTCCAATTTTCCTTACTTGGATTTGCCATATACTTACTTACAACTCCCACTACTTGGGTAATATCTGGTCTAATACACACCATTGCATACATCAAACTCCCTATTGCATAAGAATATGGAACCTTACTCATGTACTCTACCTCATCATGTGAATTAGGACATTGTTCTTTACTCAACTTAAAATGTCCAGCCAAAGGTGTGCTTACCGGTTTAGCATCCTGCATATTGAATTATTTTAACACCTTGTCTACATAATCCTCTTGAGACAATATCAACCTATGATTTTTCTTGTCTCTCTTAATGCTCATGCCAAGGATTTTCTTTACTGCTCCCAAATCCTTCATAGCAAATGTTTGAGCTAATTTCACCTTAAGCTCAGAGATATCTTGCATGTGTGATCCTGCAACTAGCATATCATCTACATACAATAATAGAATAATATATCTACCATTATCCAATCTCTTAAAATACACACAATGGTTAGATTGACACCTACTGTAGCCATGCTCAGTCATTAACTTGTCAAATTTCAAATACCACTATCTAGGAGCTTGCTTGAGGCCATACAAGCTTTTCTTCAATCTGCACACTAACTTATCCTTACCTTTGACCTCAAATCCTTCCAGTTGTTCCATATAGATTTCCTCATCCAAATCTCCATGAAGAAACGCTGTCTTAACATCTAGCTGCTCAAGATGCAAATCCTCAACAACAACCAAAGATAGTACAATCCGTATAAAAGTCATTTTAACAACAGGAGAAAAAATCTCACCAAAATCAATACCTGGCTTTTGTGCAAATCCTTTCACTACCAATCTGGCCTTATATCTCATCTGTCCATTCTCACCTTCTTTCAACCTGTAGGTCCATCTGTTCTTCAGTGTTCTCTTACCAGCTAGTAATTCAACCAAATCCCATGTTTGGTTCTCTCTTAAGGACTCCATCTCCTCAACCATGCCACGCTCCCACTGACTCTTGGACTCCACCTATATTGCTTCTTTAAAACTCTCTGGTTCTCCACCATTAGTTAGCAATAAATAGAATAATGAAGGAGAATATCTAATTGGAGGCTTACTTACCCTTTCAGACCTCTTGATGGGTGTCTAAGGCTCATTCACAACATGCTGTCCACCTAAATTCTCTGATAGTGACCGACCTCGGTCACCTCTAGACCTGTTACTAGCCGACGCCGGTTCTTCCTGACCAATGCTAGTGCCTGTCTTGCCAACATCGATCTTTGTATAACTGACATCAGTTTCTATTCTGCCGACACCGATTCCTATCCTACCGATGTTGGTCTCTGTGTTTTCCTGCAAGTGATTATTTCTTTTTCCCACGATCTCATTTTGGACGGTCACCTCGTCCAATTTACTATTGCTCTACCCAGATTGATTTAGTTTCTTTAGCTGATCACTATACATCACTTTTTCATTGAAAACAATGTCACAGCTCCTAATTATCTTGTTAGTTCCTAGATTCTAAAATCTAAAACCAAAATCATCTAAGCCATAGCCAATAAATGTGCACCTCATAGACTTAGCATCGAGATTCTTTCTATTTTCCTTATCTATGTGCACAAAGGCTTCACAACCAAAAACTTTGAGAAAAGAGAGATCTACCTTTTTACCTATCCAAACCTCTTCTAGAATTCCACCATCCAAATCTGTAGAGGGTCCTCTGTTAATCAAGTACACTACAGTGTCAATAGCTTCTGCCCAAAACTCTAAAGGCAAACCCACATGCAATCTCATACATCTTGCACGCTCCATGATTGTTCTATTCATCCTTTCAGCAATTCCATTCTACTGAGGTGTCCTTAGAACTGTCCTTTGCCTACGGATCCCATGCATGTAACAATACCAGTTGAACTTATAACTGCAGAACTCTCCACCATTGTCAGATCTCAGGCACTTTAATCTTTTGCTTGTTTCATTCTCAACCATAGCTTTCCAAATCTTAAAGGTCTCAAATACATCAGATTTCTTCTTAATACAGTAGATCCATACCTTTTTTATAGCATCATCTATGAACAAAACATAGTACTGTGATCCTCCAATAGAAGCTACCTGAGCCGGTCCCCACACATCTGTGTGAACAAGCTGCAACTTATGCTTCTTCTTTGTAGACCCAGTCTTGAGAAAACTAACCCTTTTCTATTTTCCAAATACATAGTGCTCACAAAATTCTAGATCCATGCTTTTCAAATCTAAAAGCTTACCTTTAGACTTAAGAATTGACATCCCCTTCTCACTCATGTGGCCAAGCCTTGAGTGCCACAATTTTGTATCCACATCTGAAGTAGATAATATAGAAGGAGAATTGTTAGTAACACAATTACACAAATAGAGAGTACCTACTCTCTTACCTCTGGCCATAACAAGTGCACCCTTGGTCACATTCCAAGATTCCACTATGAGAGTTACTGTACAACCCTCATCCCCTAACTTTCTTGCAGAAATCAAATTTCTCTTCAAGCTAGGAACATGCATAACTTCTCTCAACACCCATGTGTTGCCATTCTGCATTTTCAGCTATACTTTACCTTTGCCAATAATTTTATAGGGTTCATCATCCCCTAGATATACTATTCCAAAATCTCCATGGATATAGTCACAGAAATATTCCCTATTAGGGGTAGCATGAAAAGATGCACCAGAATCTAACACCCAAGATTCTATATTATTATGCAAAGAGAATATTAAAGCATCTTGTGCAATACCTGCAACCTTTGCTTCTTCTTTTTCTTCGTGCTGATTGTCCTCCTTAGGCTTTGACCAACAATCTCTACTTATGTGCCCCATCTTTCCACAATTCTAGCATTGTGGCCTTCTGCCATTTCTGGATTTGGATCTGCCTTTCCCCTTAGACTTGGATCTTGATCTCCCTTTCTTGCTCTTCTCTTTTTGCCTTTCCCTGCTCTCAAAACTTAAAGCATTCCCAGATGTCTCTTCTATGCTTTTCCTATGAATTTCCTCATTCAAGATAACACTAACAACATCCTCTACTTTTAAAATATTTGATGCAAATGCAGTATTGCTAACTGTCATTACTAAGCTATGCCAGCTTTCAGGCAAAGAACATAATATTAAAAGAGCTTTTATTTCATCATCAAATACAATTTTGACTGAACTTAGTTGATTTACAATACCATGGAAGTCATTCAGGTGATTAGATACAGATCCACCTTCCTGCATATGCAAATTAAATAGCTGCTTCATAAGTTATACCTTATTGGAAGCTGAGGGTTTTTTGTACAAATTTGCTAGAGTAGTCATCAATTCTACCGTTGTTTTTTCCTATGATAAATTAGATATCACAGTGGATGCTAGACTCAATCTTATAGACCCCAGAGCCTTTCTATCAAGAACTTCCCATTCTTCATCCTCCATGTCTGTGGGCTTCTTTGCAATCCCACCTAACGGTAAGTATAGATCCTTCTGATATAGATAGTCCTCTATCTGCATTCTCCAATGTTGATAGTTTTTGCCATTAAACTTCTCCATTCTCAATTTAATTTCATCTGCCATTGCTTCTCCCACTCAAATAGAAATCCCTATAGAAACTCCTGTGAGCAACCTGTAATCAATACACACTACACAGATCTGAACCACCTATTAGTGAACCTGAGCTTTGATACCAATTATTGGATATCAAACTCTAAACCTACAACCAAGGCTCTGATACCACTTGTTGGGGATCAACCAACAATAGATTACACTTATGAAAGTAATAAACCATGGAATTAAATCAGATAGATAAGTAACTAGAATCAGATAATAGCAAAGAACAAGAGATACAAGAAACCACCCTAAAAACTTGTATTAAACTCTTTACAAAAGGAATACAATTGAAGAAACTTTTTTCTTCCACACCTCTCTCAGATGCATAAGATCTCTCTCTAGATCTCTATCCCTTAAGAGCTTTCTCTCTCAAGTACAATCAACTCCAACAACCTAAATTGATGCAACTCTGTACAGTTCTTCAACATTCGCATACAACGAACTACTACAATAATCACACTAAGCTAAGAAGATCTAATTCTACATATAGAATTAGGAGACTTGAGCATGCACTTAAAACCAACAGTTAAGCCTCTTGAACAAGGGCTCTAAAAACAATCTTACTAATAATAGAAATGTGAACTTAAGACTAAGATTTAAACTCATCATGCAAAAACTCACTTCTGTCCTCCGAAATAGCATTCTAGATGCATAGGTAACTGACGTCGGTTCCTACCTACTTGCCTGTGACCGACATCGATCGATCATCTACAGACGCCAGCGTCTCTTCAACTACATCGGACCGACGTTGGTCACTCCTGATCGATGCTAGTGACTGTGTAAACCTGTAACTTTGGTAATGCACTCATATGTGAAGCTTTTAGGCTCCACACCTTAACATGCGCACTTGCATATTTTTGGGGGGCTCAATATTTTGGGGGGTGTGATTGCTTTTCACAACTTGTAAATCTTTGATTTCATTCTCCTTTCTACATAATTTCACAACTTGCAATCAACAAAAATTCACCTAAATTTAGCTTAAAATGGATTATTTTCAACTTAAACCCCTAGCACCCTTCAACTATCATGAATAGAAGGTTAAAATTTCAATCATTCTTAGAAGCAAAGGGTTGTATGAGATCACCATGGGTACTGAAGTAGAACCCAACACTGATGTTGAAAAGGTCAAGTGGTACAGCCGTAGTGATGAAGCCTATGGATTACTAAGCTTTTCTATGTGTCCAAAACTTCTCTTCCATATAGAAACCTTCAAGACTCCCAAAGATATATGGGACACCTTATAACTCTTATTTGGGAAGCTTGATGAGATGAGAGGACATGAGCTTGAAAATGAACTCATAAGTCTAAGTCCTAGCAACTTTGACACCCTACAAGACTTCTTCACTAAGTTTAAGGCCCTTATATTGCAATTAAAAGAATGTAGGATAGAGAAGAAAGATGATCAACTCATCCTTTCTATTCTCATAAAGTTAGGTCCAAGCTATTTAGTCTTTGTCTCCACTTTCCATGCCACAAAAAGTGCTCTTGGCAGTACATGGAAAATGCCTTCTTTGGGTTCATTCATTATTGACTTGACTAGGGAGCAAGATAATCTAATTCAAATGGGAAAAATGAAGTCTACTCAACCCTAAGCTTTGATAGCTGGAAATGGTAAGGATAAGACTTCAATAAAGGAGAAGAAGAAAAAGAATAAGGACCAGGAGAAGAAGAAAGAAAACAACAATCCTACCAAAAACAACATTGAGTCTTCCTCCTCCAATGCTAAACCTATGGAGAAGGTTAAGTGTGCCTATTATAAGAAAATAGGGCATGATGAACACAAATGCATGAAGAAACAAATAGATCACCTAACTCATCTTCTACAGAAGCACAACATAGGTGTTCTTGAGTCCATCACACAAAATTCATCTACCCAAGATTCTACTAAGGCAAAAGGCAAGGGTAAGGAGAAAGAAAAGGGTAAGGCCCTTATAGCTACAATAGCTTCTACATCTTCATGGGCCATTGACTCAGGTGCTTCTCACCACATGGGATCTTCCCTAGTTGAGTTTTCATCTTTAGAGCCTTGTAGCATGACTTCAATTAGTTTGGGTGATGACACATCAATTTCCATTACAGGGAGAGGGTCAGTTGAAATGGAAGGAGGAACATTCAATAATGTTCTAAGTGTTCATTCTCTTTCAACCAATCTCCTATCAGTATACCAAATCACTCACATTGGTTGAGGCATGAGAGTTGAGTTTTCACCAGATTCAGTGGCTATCAAAGAGTTGCATAGTGATACTACAGTGGTAGTGGGTAGGGCAGATCACCAAGCCAAGTTATACACCTTCTCACATTTTGCAACTAATTCTTCTCTAATAGCATTGCTGACTCATTTAGATGGAGTTAGAAAACTATGGCATGAGTGGTTTGGCCACCTTAACTACCACTACCTTGAATAACTTTGCAAAAATGACATGGTCATTGGCTTGCCTAATGTCCAATTCTCAAAAGGACTTTGCGAGGGGTGCTCCCTTAAGAAACATCTCGAAGAAAAATTTGACAAAGGCAAAGCTTGGAGGGCTTCACAACCTTTGGAGTTAGTCCACAGTGATGTATCGGTACCCTTTCCCAAACCATCTTTCACAAGGGCCAAGTACATCCTCACTTTTATTGATGATTTCTCTAGGTACACTTGGATATATTTTCTCAAACAAAAGTCTAAAGTGTTTGAAAATTTTCTAGACTTTAAGGTTCTTGTTGAAAAACAAAGTGAGAAATCCATCAAGGTTCTTCAAACTGATAATGGAGGGGAGTATGTCAGCAACAGGTTTGAGTAGTTTTGCACCATAGAGGGGATTGGTTTGTAGCACATAGTCACTTACAGTCCTTCATAGAATGGGGTTGTAGAACACAAAAATAGGTTCTTAAAAGAGATGGGTAGCTATATGATTCACTCCAAATCCTTAGCACCATAGTATTGGGTTAAAGCCATCAATTGTGATTGCTACATTCAAAATAGGGTTCCTCACAAAGCTTTGAAAGGGATAACACCCTTTAAAGCTTGGCATAAAAGGAAACCTGATGTTGAGCACCTTAGGGTTTTTAGATCCCTAGCCATGGCCTGCATTTCAAAGAAGAAATGCAAAGCTATGGAATGTCAGTCCAAGCCTTGCATCTTTGTACAATATCCAGATGGTATTAAAGGGTATCATCTTCTAGATCCAGTCACTCATGAATTGTTCATTGAGAGAAGTGTCCATTTTTAAGAGAGACCTAGAGACTCAACACTTGACACTTCTTCTCCCTCATCAGATCTACTTATTCATGATGATTCCTCATTAGATTCAGATCAGCCACAGTAGGTTCTTGAGCTAGAGACATCTTCTTCTTCAACTTCAGATAGTGAGGATAGTGATGCAAAGTCATCCACCTCTAGTCAGTCAGAGGATGAGGAGTTAGCACCTGACTTGCCCACTTCCAGGCCACTTTGGGCCAGACATACACTTGAGAGTGCTAGCACTTGGGAAGGAGATCCCGCAGATGATAGACATACTAGGGGGATTTTGAGAGAGATCCACATGCCTTATTTGCTTCAGTTTCAGCTCCATAAACTTTTTGAGAGGCATCTAGGGTATCTGAGTGGGATAGTACTATGGAGGAAGAATATTCTTCCTTAATCAAAAATCACACTTGGGATTTGACTTCACTTCCTAAGGGAAGAAAGATGGTTCGATGTAGGTGGATATATCAGACCAACTTTATAGCAGATGGGTCAGTTGATAAGTATAAGGCATGATTGGTCACCAAGGGTTTCTCACAGGTGGCAGGCATTAACCACTTAGAGACATTTACACCCATTGCAAAGATGACTTCTATCTGACTCACCTTGGCTATTGCCACAGCACATGGTTAGGATGTGCACTAGATGGATGTGAAGAGTGCCTTTCTTCATGGAGACCTAGAGGAGGAGATCTACATGGAGCAGCCACCAAGATTTGTTTAGGATTCTTAGTATGCAGACTTAGGAAATCTATCTGTGGCCTCAAACAAGCCCCTCAGGCATGGTACATCAAGATGGATTCCTTCCTTCTCATAGTGGGTTTCACTAGGTGCCATTCTAACCCCAATGTCTACTTCTTGTGGCAAGATGATTCACTCCTAATTTTGGTTCTATATGTTGATGACCTTTTGATCACCAAGAGTTCTTCATCAGTTATTACAGTGGTGAAGGCATCTCTCCAAGATAGATTTGACATGACAGACTTAGGTTTATTGCACTACTTCCTTGGCATCGCGATCTCATAGTCAAATTTAGTGATTTCTCTTACACAGCCTAAGTATGCTCTTGACTTATTGGCTCGGTTTCACATGGTTGATTGCAAGCCATCTTTGACTCCCTTTCTATCAGGAGTCAAGCTTGAGGCTGACTATTCTTCACCATTGGTTGATGCCACTTGGTATCGACAACTTGTTGGTAGTCTCATCTACTTGACTCACACCAGGCCTGACATATCATATATAGTGGGACTTGTCTCTATATTTATGTAGGAACCTCATGAGCTGCATTGGAAAGCAGCTAAGAGGATCTTGCATTACATACAGGGTTCACAAAGATATGAGATTCATTACAAATTTGGCATAGAGGTTGACTTGGTTGGATATACAAATTTAGACTGGGCTAGCAATTCATAGACTCACAAGTCCACTTCTAGTTACAATTTTTCTCTAGGTTCTGGTCCTATCAGTTAGTCTAGCAAGAAGCAAAATGCTATTGCTATATCATCCACAAAGGTAGAGTACAGGGGAGTTGTTAATGTAGCTACTGAGGCTATTTGGCTTCAAGGGATACTTTTTAAGTTTAGAATTCCTATCAAGTAGCCCACCATCATTTATTGTGATAACTAGAGTACCATTCAAATTTGTAAGAATCCAGTTTAGCACCAATAGACCAAGCACATAGAGATTCACATGCATTTCATTCGAGAGCTTATTCATAGTTAGGTCATTGACTGATATATTACCAATCTTTGGAGTAGGTTGTAGACATATTCATCAAACCTTTCACTGAGAGTAAGTTCATTCATCTACGAGCTCTTCTTGGGGTGCAATCCACATCTGCATTAGCATCATCTTTGGGGGGGGCACTAGCCTCTTCTTTCTTTTATGTCTCTCTTTTGGGGGGGAGTTTTTTCCTACAAGTTTTCTCCTTTTCTCTATCTTATGGGAGATTGCATTTGTACATGGGTACCTCATCAGGCCTAGTTTCTGGGACCCATTTTATATTTCCACACTACCCACCTAAGCTGTACTTATGGGGGGGTATTAGTGTAGGTTTTTATTTTTCCCTATTTTTTAATTAGGGAAATTGTATTTCTTGTGCTTACATGGCATTTTCCTACATTTGTGGGATAGGCTAGCTTATGTGGAGATGTGTGTCATAGATGTGTCATAGGTGTCATAAGAATGTCATAAGTAACTCCCTTGTTGGGAGTTACTTCTCTATTCTTATCACCTTGTCACCACCTTTCATGGAGGAGTTACAGTCTATTCTTGGGGTGCCTTGGCCACCTTTTGTGGAGGAGTTACTTACATGCTCTCCTATATGTATTCTTCACTTTAGCCATCTCATGTTAATCAAATTTTGGTTTTCTCCATTTTGTCTTGTGTAATATATCTTATTGTATAATTTCAAATTGCTTTAGCATCTATGTGGTGTGCACTTGCTTCATCTCATGTGATCACGTCTCCATTGCATTCACATTATTCAAATTTTGGCAACAACTCTGATAAAAATATATGGTAGGGAGTGTATGAAAATTTTCAATTCCCTCTATGGACTTATAAGCATTAGGAGCACCTTAAAATGAGCTCACTTAAAGTTCTCCACCCTTCTCACTAACTTGCCCAATATACCAATTTTGACTGGATGAGATGAAACACCTAGTTTGGACACTTATGATTTTTTTTATTGAAGTGAAATGAGAATATGGAGTTATATAAAGCCTAAAAATTTCTCTCAAACTTTATTTCACCTTCAAACTCCTCTTGTAGCCTACACAACACAAAAAATGGTCAAAAATACCTTGTTTCTTATCCCATCCATACAAGTCTATATAGATAAAAAGTATGAGGAGTAGCTTGAAGGAGTCTTTTATAAGGTAAAATAACCATATTAGTCAAAATATTTCATTATGTTTAGCTATCCAACTCCATTTATCCAAACTTGTCACTAAATAGGGTTTGAAAAGGTTTCTAACAGTTTTAATTCTTAAGCTTTGTTCATATAGGTTTCATATTGAAATTGAAAAAAAAATCACTAATTTTATGTTCAAGGACATTAATAACATCCCTAAACTTATTAGACTCTCGTGCAGATCCTCAAAAGATAAATGAGTACTCAAAGTTACCCACTCAAGCTTGTTTCTTCCATTTCGACATGTCTGAATTGGTTTTGGGCCAAAATTGACTTCTTCATGAATTATTTTACATCCAAATAGATTAAAAACTTTTTATGTAATCCCATACACATGATATAATAGGTTTAAGATCTTGTCTCATGCTATAAATTCAACTGACCTCTCATTAGGCCTTAAGCTTGAACCTTGCCCAATGGGCTTGACTGCACTGTAGAGACCAAAATGATCTTTGGTGGTTTTATTTTCCTAAAAATATATCAAAAACCTATAAATTCACCCCAAAAACATGATAAAACAATGTGGAAATCACTCTTAGGGCTAGAAGTATCATTATCCTCTTATTTGTTCCCTAGGCCAAAATGTTGCCTTAGAGTTATGATCACAATCTTGGAGGTTTAGAGCGTTTAGATGAGATTCCTATTTATGATTTTGATTTATCATGATTACATAGATGTTTTATAACTTTATACACCTTCCTTACCTGTTAAAACATCTCCTTGGATCATCTTTCATCCTTAAACTTCCAAAATAAAGGGTTTGTGCTCAAAAGGGAGTGCCCTCTATCTGAGATAAAAAAGAGGGAACTCCCCTATTTACTCAGATGAATATGAATATTTTAGAGGGTTATCCAAGTGATGGAGAACATTTACACCAAAATTAAGCTCATGATCAGGTCAAAAGACCCCTCAATTCTTTCAAAGCTTAAAATAGACTTGTGTGAAGAGACTGCCAGCAAGGCTTAAGACTGTAGGCTATATGATATAGGTTTTTTAGTCCCTTCTTTACTTATTTTTGACTCATGAGGTTTAAATTATATCAATTTGAATATGATGAGAGTGTTCCCATTCTATTTTAACACTCCAATTTCCTATATACCTTTCCATACATTAAACTTCTCAAGGTTGAGTTCTAACATGATTGAGTTTTGCTCTAACGTGTTGCACCTATAAGTGTATATGTGTGTTTAAGTCTTAAATATAGTGGTTAAAGGCATATTTTGATTACATAATTCCATTTGATATTGTTTTTATCCTCTTAACCTACCTTCATGCACTTCCCATACTCCAAACTACCAAATTTGCTTATTGTATGACTCAGTCAATAGTAGACTATACTTTTTACTTTGGGGTGATGCTTGTAGGTGTCTAGAATGATTTGAATTTGGATACGGTGCCTTAAAGTAATCCTAGAGTCCCAAAGGGATAATTTTACACTTTTTTAACTTTCCTTAATCATCTCAAATCTTCCATAACCTTTTCACACCAAAACATACTCCCTTCCCTGCTCACTATTTGTTGTAGGTGTTTGTTTTCCTTGCCAGAGGGACCCCTGTAGGTGTAATTCAAGGTTTAAGCCTTGAAAAATCATTAATTGAAATCTACATGTATATTTTATGTCCTTTAAACTTCATGAGGTCACTCAATATATAAAATTATGCCTTAAAACGTCTTGAATTGTCAAGGTCCTTTTATATCTTCAAACCCTATAGACTTTATTGACTGTAAATAGTGTTTTTATGGGTAACTTTAAATCTTTCAATGACTACCTTCCACTTGAATTATAACCTTAAAAATTTACGTGACTCTTATCCATGATATAATATATCAAAATCACCTAACTATATTCATTAACACACCCTATAAGTATGTTGAAAGAGGTTTATGAAAACCCCTTAGACCTCTATTTTGGCCTTTTGGGGAAACTTTCCTAGAATATAGTTCCTTGTCTCTTCAAGTTGATTTCATTATTTTTATATTTATACACTCTATATTTATTGTCATATATTCTTAATTTTATCAAGTAACTAAGTGTCAATTTTCTTCTCTCCCTCCATACAAACCCTTTTGGTTCCCTAATCAGCTACCTGTAGGTGGATGTTTTGGTATACAAACAGTGAGCTAGATATGAGTAATTATGAAACCATCCATGTAAATGAAATTTTTATTCTCCCATAAAAATTTCTAATACATATATTATAAATATTAATATATTTGAAACATATCAAACTTTCCACCTCTCAGGATGACTTGAGCAATGGATCATGTAGGTGATTCTTAGCTCTATATAGGCAGTGGGTGTGTGAGATTGCAACACAGATGGATGAAAGGATACATGGGTAGATAAAATCATTTAAATTTTCTTAAAATGCATAATTTAAATCAATAACATCTTGAAACAAGATCCAATACATCCTTTTCAATGTGAACATCACTTGCATACATATGGAATAAGGAAGGTAAAGTGTTCGATGACTGGTCTAGCATGGTAGATGGGATTATGATAAAAAATTTACCTCTCCAAACATCCAAAATAAATTTATTAAAATCATAATGTCTTGTAAAATATAATACACCTTCATTACAACTTCATGAACAAGATGGATAAGCTCATACATGTGATTGTAAGTGAAGTTAGGCAAGAAATTAACTGTGAGTAAAGGTAAGGCTGCAAGATGCCTAAAGCATGGTGTGGTGAAAGAAAAACATGTAATGAGGTGTTAGTATGACCCAAATACCTATGTAACACTATTTAAAATATATATGAGACTCCTAAATGATAAAAACACTTAACAAACAAGAACTTCAGCTAAGACTGCACATGGTAACACCTTCTTGCATCATGGACTAATTGCTCATAAAAACATTATGAAATATGAAACTAAGAAATTTATCATATAATAAGTAATCCATCATCCTCTAGAGCTAACATCACTAATTGGTTTGTACATATTTGACCAAAATGGAGCAAAACCTATAGGGTGCATAAAATAACTAGCAGAAAAGTACAGTCAGCTTGTAAAGGATGGTTCATAAAGCACAGTTGATCAATCCTTAAAATCTTTCTATGTAAATTAAGGTATATAATTTTAATATCAACTTCCAAAATATTTTGACTTGAAACTCTTTCTATTGCCCATACCAAGAAAAAACTTGAATTTCACTTCTGCTTACCAAGAAAGGTGAAAAAGGAGCAAAATGGTTTTAGCTCAAAAATGACACTTTAAAAGCAAACCAAGAATGTAATTGAGTATGGATAATATGAAGAGGCACTCATTGACCATTTCACATGTGGCACACTTCCCAAGGAGGCCATACAAGTGCCAAAATCTTCTTTTTCTTAAGAAAAGCACCTTTTTCTCTAATAAACCTATCAATTTTAGTTACCAATAGTGGATTAGGACTTATTAGGACACATTTCACATTAAATCACTGATTTGGACCTTCACACTTCCTAATAAACCTGTACAACTTATTAAATGCACCTTTTGACCCCTAAAATGACTCAAAATGACTAAAAGGACTAAAAAACTAAAGACCAAGGCTAGTACAACATTAAATGACATAAATTAGCCTATACAACACATTGTGACATAATTTTAGACCCCATAAAATGCCTAAATACCATTTTTTTACCTAGGGTGGCCCCAGTTTAACCTAAAAGTCAAATTTGGTCAACAAAAACTTCATCAATCATGACATATAAAAATGGGTAATGTTAATCATGGAATTATATTTAAATATTATATCTCAAAAATAAAATGCCAAGTTATCATATACCAACTAGTTTCTACCCCATTACTAGATATAACACCTCTAAGAGATAATTTTAGGGATGATCTCACAACATATAATATTACTGAGAATACATGGAAAACGTTTTTGATGGTTCAAAATGTGCATCAAGAATTGTACTTTTTCTTATTACTCCACAAGGATATTTTGTACCATTTACATATAGACTAGGTTTTTCCCCTAAAAATAATATCATAGAAAATGAGGCATTGGTTTTGGGATTGTACATTGCTCATGATTTAAAAATAAAATATATAACATATATGGGGATTCACAATTGGTTGATAATCAAGTTCAATATGTTTACCAATAAAAATAATAAAATTAATCCCATATAAAATTATGGTATAATGTTTACATGCATATTTTGATAATTTTTCAATTGAGAATATTTCATAAAAAGATAATTGTCATGCAGATGTAATGGATAGTGCATATTCTCTAGTACCAATTTACATAAATTATGATAAGTAAATCTTAACTTTATGATGTTTAAATAAACCATCAATCTTAGACACAAATTTAGTAGCTTTGTTGATCTTGGTAACTACATAGTATACAGATGTTATAATGGTTTACACTTTTTTTTTAATAAATTAGTTAAACCAGATATTTTCACTAGAAATGATAAGCACTATAGAGACACACTTTAATATGTTATTATTAGAGGGGATTTGTTTAAAATATCATTTGAAGGATAATTACTCTAATGCCTAAACATTTAGGAGGATAAGTTATCAATATAATAGGTACATGATAATTCATACATTAGACACTTCAATGGAAAATAAATGTCATATAAAGTATTATAGATAGGTTACTATTGGCCTAAAATAGAACATGAATGTTAGGAATAGCCAAATTATGTGAAAAAATCCAAAGACACAATAATTGAAACTATGTTTATTCCCATTAGTTCACTTTGGCCATTTGAATTTTAGGGGTTTGACTTGATAGGCAAAATAAATCCCAAATAATTAAGTGGACATATATTTCTAATTATAGTTATTGAATATTTCACGAAATGGGTGGAATTTATACCCTCACAATTTACTATAGGAAAGGACATATGTTGGTCCTTGATGATGTATATCATCTCTTGATTTGGGATTCCTTCAATTATCATTATAGACAATGGTACATCTTTCAATAACAATACCATCAATTTTTTTTTACACCAAATATAATATTTGGAACACATTGTTTAATCCTTATTACTATTTAACCCTAAATTTATATTATTTTGGATCTAGGGTTAAGAATGTATTATTTCTAACACAAGGGTTATAAATTAATCTATAACATCCTAATAAATATAAAACTTAGATAAGAAGTATTTTGAATTTATATAACTAATATTGATAAAAATAGTAAAGTATAGCTATTGAAAGATATTGCAATAAATATGAAGCAATGGTACTTAGTTTATAGTGCACATGTAGATTTGGACTAGGAACATATACAAAATATGCAAGATTAGTATTCTGAATTAATTTTTAGATTTTTTAAAATGTAATTTTGTGGCCATAGATACTACCATTAGATGTGGATAGTACCTTCAATGCTAGTATTTGACTATGATACATGTGTTTAGTACAAAATAATGGTTGGATCTATATGCAATCAATTTCATTGTTATTAGTTTTATATCACCTTTTTGTTTATGTATTAAGATATGGGATATATCCTATCACTCTTTATTTATTTATCAAAACCTATCTCTTTACCCTTCATCACCCTTGAAAAGAGTTTATTGAAAATGGGTTAGTTAGATCACAATGTCAAGTTTCCTCAAAGACCCCTCTATTAATGGATGCTACCTACATAAAAAAATAATATAAGGAGGGCCTTAGACTTATTTATTTCTCCCCTATGTGTGATAAAAAGTGTTCATAAGGTTGAAATATAATTATATGAAGATGTATACAGTGATCTAGCTCATAATTTGGGAAATATCACTCATGGGTTACTCTTTGAGTGATTTAGACCTATAATATGATTGCTCATATCCTTAACATGAAAATAGGGATGAATAAGCACATTAATGTTCTTTTGAAATTTATTGATTTAGCTTTTATAGGTGTTTGTTTTGTATTTACTAGATGAGGAATGAGAAGGATATGACTTGTATTTATACCACACCTTTTGAAAATATCTCATGATAGTGTTCAATAAGATAAATAGGATGACCCATAGGTTTTAAATTATTTTCAATTTGGATGAATTTTGGAAACTTGACACTAGATAAGGATATAGACACTACCATTAGTATTAGTGTCCCTCTATATCCAATAGTGTCTACAAGGCTAGAAAATAGGTATGGATATGAAACTAACAATGAAGAATTTTTATTAGGTTTTAAGATTTTTATACATTACATTGGACTTGATTCATGAAAATGATATGAATCAGACTAAGAGATAATAATTTAGGCATAGTGAGATGGTGAATGTGAGCCTTTTGATACTAGGGAGGTATAGAACTAAATGGAAAAGCCTTGATTGATATTTGCCAAATGTATAATACTGATATACTATAAATATTTAGCTTTAGTATCTACATTTTCCCCATGCTTAATCTAGTAATGCATAAGGATGAAATTACTATATTAAAAGAAATAAATGCATATTAGGGTGTGTATAACACACCTTACCTTTACTTGGTCCCACTTTAAGTTATTTTATAGTGTATGACCTATAACCAAGAGCATGTTATAGTATAAATCCTTACATATAATCTAAAATTTGAAATAAATTAAATGCTTAAAAAGAAAGAGAGTAAGGAAGGAGTACATATATGTTTCAATGTAAACATGTTTCCTCTTAATGCTTTGACTTGGTAAAGATGATTCCTTATGAAGCATTAGAGTTCGAAAAGTTTCAAACTTGAACCTTAGAGAGATAAATAATTATATTGGAATGTATTATTCCCCCAATCTAGTGCAAGGATGAGTTGTGACATATCCATTGATATCATTATATTTAAATCACACAACTTAAATATATATATATATATATATATATATATATATATATATATTGGTGAGAGTGAGTAATTTAATCAACTCATCCTATAAATATGATGAGATTTGATTATTTACTTAAATCTAAAAATATGGTGAGGTTTAATTATTTAATCACTTCAACCTATAAAATGAACCCATTGTTGTAGTATAAAAGGCTTGATAACAGTACATCCTAGTGTAATTGGTGCATCTTAGTGAGGATTATACATTGGTAATTTTTAAAAAATTTAGTGAAATAAAATTGAATATTCACCTATAATATGTATAAGTTAGATTATATGTGTAATATATTTAAAAATATTATATCAAATCTATGAAAAATCATTTAAATGTATAATATTTTGACCCAAGTGCATATCTAAATCATGGAACTGAACTGGGGTTTTATACAAGTGTGGACGTCATGTATTTGTGACATGCCCCCAGTAAAATCTAGAGATAATGAGTAAGTGTGGAGGTTATATTTTTATAAAATTCCCCACTTAAATATAAAAATGTGGATGTCATGCTTTTATGACATACCCCCACTAATATGCCCCCCCTTTAAGGTGAGGGAACTAGAATCTATAAGGTACCTTACCTCAAAAGGATAAGGTAGTTGTGTAATCTATGTATAAATCATGTAGCATATAGAGATAACATGTTGAAGCATATATATCAATTAGGCTTGATATATGTGATCATATCAAGTCCTAATATGGATGATATAGATCATGGAAATGTCTAGAGAGTAAAAGAACAAGCTCAACAAAAAAAAGAAGCACACACACAAGAGTACTCAATGTAATTCAAAGGAATGGTCCAAGTATACATCATATGATGGGCATGTTCAAATTTTACACATATAAATGGGATGAAATATTTAAATTTCAAAGAAACATATAATGACATATTCAAATGTTTAATCAACATATAATGGCACAAGGGCCAATAGATAAGGAACAAGTGCAAATGTTCCACAAGAAAGATGATAGAAATCAATTTAATACACTAAAATAAGTGAAAAATATATGAATCATAATAAACCACCATAATAATATCATATTAGTCCCTACATATGTGTTACTAAGATCATTATGTATAACATATCAAGTCCACTATGAACATGGATATAGACGTGTGTAAGCATTAACATATAAGATCAAACATGATAAATTATAAATGATCATAAAATATATGTAACTTATATAAATTATGATCAAATAAATAATACCCTCCTAAAATACTTTATGATATAGTTAGAAGAGAGGTCCAACATCTAGAAGTGCATAGATCATGTGCCTAGGTATGCATGTATCACACTCAAAGATGCGTTAAACATATGTGTATATAGTGATGAAATGATATGATATATACTAATATAAATAAAACAACATATATGTCAAGGAGATAATGAAATATTATACGGTTGAATATTTTTGGTATTTTTGGGGTTTATTTGAATGCTTTTGGATTTTTTTCAATATTTGTTTTTTTGTATTTTTTTTGGAATATTTTATTCTTAGTTATATAAGTTGTATAAGATATCCAATGATCTCAATATGAGGATGAGAATATATGAGTAGTGGTAGATTAATAACATTTCCTAAATGAATCATACCATACATGCACATAGTAGAATCATAATGTGTATCATGTTCTTTTGGAAAGTTTGTACTAAAAATATTTACTTCAGAAATATTTTCCCTTGTTGCTAGTAAACATGATTGTTTGAGTTTAGAATTATATTTAGTCAAAAATGGACTAATATTCAATATAATAGAGCATCATTCAAATCCAATTGTGATATTTTGTTGAATATATCCAACACAAAAATTGGAAGTAGTAGCTTTATTTACATGCTCCATTCCATATCTAAGAGATGTAAATAATTTCTAGGAACATATATTGAATTCACAATTTGAGTCAACTATGATATTTTAACCTTGATTTACATCTATAAAAATTTCAATGATTTTATTCTTGGAGGAATTATTTTTAATTTCTTTATATGAAGGCACACATGTGATTTTATCATTTTTATGTATGTCTTGATTCTTATGTAAATGTTCATTATGTAACCATTCTTATTCCATTTTTTTATTTTATTATTCTATTTGTGCATTTTATTTGGACTTATTTCCAATTGTAGGTTCTTGTTCTTTTGTATTAACAAAATTAATATGTATCTTTAAATTATTTGCTTTAGTATTTCTAATATATCCTAAGCCTTGACAATAATTATGATCAACTATAGAGATAGGATGGGTGATGTCTTGTGAACTTTTTCTCAATCCTTGACCATGATAACTCAAGTGTTGTAAATATTATTGTCCAAAACCATATTTTTTTGAAATCTAAGAATAATTATTGAGAGGAATATTTGTATCATTTTCATCTTGATCACTTTGTAACATTTATTGGTCTAGATTTTCCTTTTGAATATTTTTTGAACTAATATGATCATTTGCAATTGTTTTTGTTCTGAATCATCCTTTGGTATCCATTTTTATTCTTTGAGAACTTGTGATTTATATTATGTATTCATAATGTGAGTGGGTTTCTTTGTTGATGTATCGATGATAGGATTGCCATTATCTTTGTGACTTTGTATGATGCCCATGAATTCTATTATATGCACAATAATATTTTGATCTCCTTATATAATGTAAATGAGGTAGTTGAATCACTTTGTTTTGAAGCATTTGTCTTATGATTTCATTTTGACCCTTGGTATCCTTCGTTTGGTATAATATTTGAATCACTTATTTTAGAGGTATTATGTTGTATCTTTTCATTTGGATATGAAACCTTGTTGGGTATAATATTGCTAGATGAAGATGCAAACACATTATTAATTGTAGCATATTTTGGATTTTATAGGTATGTAATATGATTTTCCAATGATGTGATCCTTGAATTTAAATATTGATTTCACTTTTATAGGTATGTGATCTGATTTTCTAATGATGTGATTCTTGAACTCAAATATTGATTACCTTCATTTGAAACCATAAGATGGGCCACCTTACCCCTTGGAAAAGTGATAACTTGGACTTGGTTAGAGGGATGTAAGATATCACCTTCCTTAGGGTTATAAGGAGGAAGAGGTTCCTTTTTACCCATTTTAAATTTTTCAAACACTCCCAAAAGAAATATCATGAAGGCTAGAGAAACAAGGAGAAAAAGCATTACCTATACCATGCCCACATGAAAAATCAGATTTGGAAAAAATAAATGCATCAATATGAAACCCTATAAAGTTGAAACCCTCAAGGAAAAATTATTAATATTTTTGAAAAAATAATAATGTATAAATTTTAGGAGATTAGTTGGGTTTTTTGTAAATCTAATAAATATTTTTTAATAAAAATATATAATAAGTAAAACCTAGAAAATCAAGGGAAAATAGGTATTCCTTGCACAATGTCTATCAAGATGTACTAAAAATAGTAAATTGAATATTTCATACATATTTTTCCCAAAAAAAAAGGTTTTTATTATTATATCAACAAAAAAATGAAAAAACTATAAGTAATTTTAAAAGGGATATGTTATGAATTATAAATAGGCCAAATAATGTGGAATGTTTTACAAGTAAAATCCTAGAATATTCCCAATAAAAAATCATAAATTTATATAAATAAAGAATGGATTTCATATATATAAGAGAGGTTTTTGAATAAAATACTAATTTTTATGAAACCTATAAATTAATTAGAAAATAGGTACACCATTCGCCTTGTATATCAATATTTACTAAAAATAAAAAATTACAAAAATAGAAAAATATGTATTGAATTTGGGTGAACAAAAAGAGGCTTTTGAATATACCAACCTGAATAGAATAAAACTTTTATAAAATTTAAAATGTTATTTATAGGAAGTTAAACACTAGGTCACTATAAGATTTGATAGGAAGACTTAGAGGTTGGGTTGATTAAATGTTTAATCCTAAATTTAGAATATTGAGATCTAGGGTTATGGTGATAAAAAAAAATATAGAAGTATAATTAATATAAAACTTAGATAACTAATATTCTAAATTTATACAATAAATATTGTTAAAAATAGTAAAGTACAAATATTAAAATATATTAAAATAAATAAAAAATAATGATACTTAGCCAATTTATAGTGTGAAGGTAGATCTAGAATAGGAACAAGTGTATAATATATAATATTATTATTCTAGATCAATTGTCAAAATATATAATTTTTAATTATGGCTAGAGATAATACCGTCATATCTAGACACTATTATCAATGTTAATACTTGACTATGATGCATGTTTCTAGTATGGAATAATGGTTAGATTTAGATGTGACCAAATTCATTATTATAGGTTTCTTCACCTTTTTACTTATGTATTTAGGTCTAGGATGCAGGTTTTCACTCTTCACTAATTGATCAAACCCTAGCTCTTTGATGTAGGTGCATCCAAATATATTAAAAATAACATAAGAGTATTATCAAATTATTTTCATTTTCCACACTTTTTCAAATTTCAAATTTATTTATGTGTGTAGAAGTTAAAAAGGGTAGTAATATAAGTTAGTCATGTGTCAAACAAGTTGGCATATGTGAGTTGTCAGAGTCTAGAATAGTTGTATAATGAGTTAGCAAGTTGTTATAAAAGATTGTTAATAATTTAGGATAGGTCATATCCTAAATTCTAAGTTTAGTATTTGGTTAGTAATTTCTCACAATGAATGGATGAGTTTTGTTCTAGGAAAAATGGGTAAGTAGTCAGTATAAATAAAAAATGTTTTATTTTGCATAAGTGGTGTGCTTAGGAAAATAGTATGTTAAAATATATTTGTTTATTAAATAAATAAAAACATCCTATTGAAGTGAAATTACATGAGTTTAAAAGTTTGATTACGGAAGATAAAAAGGAGTGCCTCAGATCCCAATGAATCAAATCAACCAGAAGTGAAAAAAGAATAAAAGAAAAGAATCTTGTTTGTTTAAGAGAATTCAAGTAACACCACATAAGGACTTATTTTAATTTTTGAATATGTTTTTTTTTTCAATGCCCCAATTTATTAATATAATAAGATTATCTATTTATTGTATTTTTGGATAACTCAACTTGAGGAGATTGATATCTATGATGTATTAATAGATCCATTAGTCAACAAGATAAGTACAGTGGTACTACTTCCTTGCATGGAATAAATATTTTTGCTTGTTGTAGTTCAACCCTTTATTTATTTTATTTCCATGTAAATTGTGCCAAACTTTGATAAGTCAATCTACATGCCAAATATTAGTGAATCTATGGAAAAATTATTGATTAAATAATTAATAAAGACATTAAGTATATATATAATTCATTCTACCATTCAAAATTATTAAATAAATATGGGTGCTTTGTCTATTTCACTGTTTAAGATCGATGAATACATATGGATCAATTTGTATAAAATAGTTTGCCTAGATATTAAGTTTTCATATTTGGATCGATTCATACACATGCATTGATTATAGTTTTTAATCTACTGAATATTAATTCAAAAGGTTCACTTTAATGCTATATTGGATATATGTGTATGCAGTTTTTGTATCATATGTGATGGAAAATATTTCAGCATAATATTTTTTTTAGTAATTATATAAATCAATTGTATAAATTTAATTTCAATGCATTATTTGATTTATTGATTGTATAAATCAATTTCTCCAATTGAGGATTTCAGCATGGTGGTTGATTTATTAATTGTATAATCAAGTGTATCAATTTGTGTTATCATAGCACCAGATTGTGTATAATCTAAAGATCTAAGAGTAGAGAAATCTAAGATATTAGAGATGGATATTTAATATGGTAATGAGAACAAGAGGTAGAGGAAAGAGGCAACCAAGTAAATCTAGTCAAAATTCTATTATGGGAGAAATAAGGAATCTCACAGTTAGACTACAATATTTAGAAATAGCTCAAAGAAGAGACACTGATATGGGAGAATTCAGTGACAAATAAGAGGAGCCACCAAAGTAAGAATTGGTGGTAGAAGAAGAAATAGTGGAAGAAAGAAAGATTCAATCCATTATGGGTGTGAGTGCAAAACCCAAAATAGAGGTTCTTATGTATGAGGGTAATCTAAATGTGGAAGAACTTATTGACTAGATCAATGAAATGGATAAATGTTTTGAATACAAAGTAGTTGATGATGATAAAAAGGTCAAGTTTGTTGTGACAAGACTAAAGAGTCATGCATCCCTGTAATGGGATGGAGTATAGGAAGAAATAAGAAGAAAATGAAATCCAAAGATCAAGAACTAGGATAGGATGGTTTCCAAGCTAAAAAGTAAGTTCATGCCCAAAGATTATCAAGTTAATATTTTTAAGAAATTTAAAAATTTGAAACAAAAAGAAATGTCCATAAAAGAATATATTGAACAATTTTATAGACTAACCATAAGATTAGGTCATGTTTAATATGATTTAGAAAAGGTGTCAATTATACAAATGATTTGAAATTTGTTATTCAGGATGAGATGAGTCTTCTCATTCCTAAGTTAGTGGAAGAGGCAAATCATTATGCCTTAAAAGTAGAAGAAAAATTATCAAGAAGATAGCCTTAACTTGTAAGGGGTAGAGGAAGGATTTATAGATTAAAAGGACACTAAGGAGGAAGAGTTCAATTAAAGACACATCAAGGAGAAACTAGTAGCTCTCAATCCAGTAGAAATTTCCAAAGACAAGAATTTACACCAAGAGGTAGGTATTCCTTCAAAGGTAAAAGACTATTTAATAGAGGTAGAGGGTTTGTTGGTAGATGTTTCAAGTGTGGAAAATTTGGACATGAGTCCTTTGAATGTTCTAAAAGTCTATCTACAAGTCAGGAAAATGTTCATCTTACCCAAGTTGAAGATGAAAAAAGTGTAGGTTCACCTCCTCATGAAGATGTTCCATAGGTAAGAGAAGCATTATTGATGAAGAGGGTGTTGTTGAAACCCACTAAAGAGATCAAGGAACCACCTTAAAGAAAAACACCATTCAGAACTACTTGTAAAGCAAAAGGTAAATGTTGTTAGGTAATTATTGATAGTGGTAACACTGATAATTTGGTATTTACAGAAATGGTAAGTATATTAAATTTTAAAAAGGTGAGTCATCCAACTTATTATAAAGTATCTCAGTTACATAAAGGTCATCAAATTCTAGTTAATGTACAATTCAAGGTAGAATTTCAAATAGGGAGTTATAAGGATAAAGTTATTTGTGATGTAATTCATATGGATGTTTGTCATGTTCTCTTAGGTAGGCCTTGGTAGTATGATAGTAAGTATATACATGATGGTAGACACAACACTTATAAATTTGAAAATAATGGTAAGAAGTATATTCTAACACCCCTCAAATAAGATGATGCATTAGTAGAGGAAAATTCAAAGGTGTTAGTTATTAGTGGATAAGAATTTATTCAACAAGTGAGATGGGAAGAGGTAAGCTATGATTTTATTAGCAAGCAAAGACTGTAATCACTACTATTAATTTGAATGAATTGCATTTAGAAATTCAAGATCTACTCATTGAATTTATGGATATTGTAGTAGATGATTTACCAAATGAGTTACCTCCTAAATGAAGTGTTGACAAAATTTGACCCTATAGGTCAAATTAGGACCCCGATAGGTAAAAATTTAATTTTAGGTGTTTTAGGGGTCAAATATATATGTATTAAGGTGTATTATATGTCATTTAGTGTGATTTCATGTTATACTAGCCTTGGTCATTAGTCATTTTAGTCCTTATATCATTTTAAGGTCAAAAAAGGGGAATTTAATGACTTTTATGACCTCCTAAGGAAATGTGAAGGTGTAAAAAAGTTATGTCACATGCCATGTGTCATATTATGTCTTAGGTAACTATTTATAACTAAAAATGGTAGGTGCTTCAAAATAAAGAGTAGTTTTATTAGGAAAAGAGAAGAGTTTGGCACTTGTACAACCCATGGGGAAGTGTGCCACGTGGGAGAAGGTAATGGAATTAATAATTAGATTCCTTAGATCCATATTAGTGATTTAAACACTTTGAAAGTGATAAAAAAGGCCCAAAATTATTTTGCTCTTTTTTCACCCTTTTAGGCAAAGAGAACTAGTCCTCATGTTTGTACTTGGTACAAATAGTTGGATAAATTACAAGTAAAACACATTTGGGAGGTGAAATTAAACTTAGTGAGATTAATTTTTATAAAAATATTTTGTATAATTGTGGCCTATGATTTATGAAGCATCCTCATGAAGTTGATTGTGTTAATCTACTTATAAATCTATGTATCCTATAGGTTTTGCCTTAGTTTGAAGAAGTCCATACAAAATAGTTACTAAGGTTGATTCCATATGATTTTTCATTCCTTATATAATTATACCTATGCTTAGTTTCATGTTTCAATGTGTTTCTATGAGAAAATCATCTCAAGTTTATAGACTGCTCTCATTTAGGATGACATGCTTATTTTCACCATTTTTAGATCTTCATGATTTTACAATGGCTTCATAGGATTGTGATAGGTATATTTATATGTTTTAAATATTATATATATTCCCATTTACCTTTAAATCTCATTATTAAAGGAAATTCTCTATGAGGGTATAGTTATGAACACCATACAGTCAACTATTTATGTATTGTTTACTTGCAACCATGGTGAAGCACGTGTATTAAACTTATCTATCATGTTCATAGAGGTTTGTTTAATGTTATGAAGCCTTAGCATATACTTTATCAGAATTAATTAGTGAATCAATCTTTAATATGATGCAATAAAGAGGGATTATGTAGTCATGTGCAACATCCTCACACATTCTACGATGAACATGTACCTATAGGTGCTTAAAAGAGAATTTCACATTTAATAGGACATTTTAACATTTGTTTCATAGATGTAGAGTGTGAAGAGTCCATTTTAAATCATTTAAATAGGTTTAAAAACTTAGTAAATGGTTAAACAATGAATATTATCCAACTCATACTTACTACATATACATGAAATGGCCACCTACATGGGGTGTCTTCATGGAATAGTCATGTTGTGAAGGATCTTGTGAGTTTATCAATGTTAAATTCCATGAAAGGAGTCAAATTAGAATCATAGAAAAATCTCAAAGATATCTTTAATATCACAAGTCATGCATTCTACTTGAATTGCACTTACTACCTATACACACTGAATAACCACCTATAGGTGGTACCACAAAGGGTTAAAATGCCATTTTTAAATGTTGAGATAAGTGTTTGAGACCTTCTTGAGGTTATAGTAGGTTAAGAACATCACGGTAGACATTTTGGAATTCATAGGTTGATATACAAGGTTGAGGGTCACTTCAAAAGGATGATGACTGAGATTTAGGCCCCTTGTCCCCAAAAGTGAAAAATAGAGGCCCAAAGCATTTTGCCAAAGCTTCGTAATAGGGTTGCAAGTTGTTTTAAAGCATCTAAATGACATCATATTCTATCCTCTAGAAAAGACAAGGATTTTAAAAAGTGTGAGGGGAGAATTACCAAGGGAATACTATTGATGATAGGCCTAAAGTTGCCTACAAATACACCAAACTCAAGCATTAATGTCTACATGATTATGACCCAAAAGAGACCTTTCTTCACCCAAGTTGCAAATTAAACCTTGCCACCAAAGTTGAATGATTCAAAATGATTAATTTGACTTGAGAGATCATAAAATAGGTTCATAGGCTATATTTTACCTCTTATACACACCTACAAGTGCACCAAATTCCTAAATTGTTCACCTATAGCTAGGGGTCAAAAACACACATCACCCACTGCAAGGGCTTAAGCGTGAGAAAATCAATTAGAAAATGGAAATTGAATCCCACAAACCTTATGGGATATAAAAAGGATAATATTACATATCTTAGTGTGTAATTCACATCATAGGTGTCCTTTCTCAAGAAAAGACCACCTGTAGTTGGTTACAAGGTCTCACAGCTTATAATGTGATCTTAAGTGTAAAGACCTACAAACATAAAAAAATCGTAAGATAATATTGATTCATAAAACTTAATATGGTTCCTATATAATAATTAACACATTTTCAAAGGTAATATCTACACCTATAGGTCTTGATAGCTGCATTACAGTCAAATGTAAGTAACTGTAACTAATAGTGACCTAATTGATAACTATTTTGAGTCTTTAGAATGGAATTTTATGGTATAGGTGGTTAAAATAACTATGGAATGATATTAATAGTTTTAATATGAATGTAAATCAATTAAATCAGATCCAAAAGTGTGACTTACACCTACAGGGAGGGGAAACATAACAAATAGGGTTGGTTTACCAGTTAGGTCTGACTGAGTGAGGATACTTTCAAAGTGGAAGCATGGGTAATGAGAGTTTTTTAACATTGTAAATTATCTAAATATGGTTTTATTTAGCTATCATAAGGTCATAAAATAAATATTATATAAATAAACCCTCTCCAAAGGGCAATACATAGTCATTTTTTGACTATCATACACACAATCTTTTTTCTAGAAGTTTGTCTTGGGTTTCTAGTGCATTTGAGGGGCCAAATGACCTAATAAAGAGATATATTTTTTATTTAGTGTATATTTATGAATTTATTAAGACCATATAATATTAATTTGGTTTGATAAAATAGGGTAAGTTCCCTTTGTTTTTTCTTAGATAGAGGGCACTTTCCTAAATGCAAATTGATAGGCTTTAGAGAACAAGATGAAAATGGTGGGCCAAGGGACTGATTGAGAATTGTAGAGAAGTTTATGAAGATTAAACACACATAATACATTATTAATAACCTTTAATATAATTAATAATCCAAACTTGGATATATAAACCTACAAAAGTTGCAAACAAGGTTATCAAGCATGGTGAGGCTTAGAGCCCAAATGAAAGGTCAACTAAATTTCTAATCTTAACTGAGAACTCAAATGGATTGAAACATGTTACTATGGTAAAATTAGATGTATTAAAACTTATTTAATGAAAATAATTCCAATTTTATAGCCTATAACCTCAAAGTTATAGTCAAACCGACTTGGGCAAGGCTAGGCCTAGAAGCCTAAAGGATAGTCATGGTCACGTCCACCTTGAGATGAGATATATACCCTATTGAAACATTTTTATAGGATGAATATATTTGTTTTAAATATTTTTAAAGGTAGACAAGTTACAGGAGAATCTATTTTTAGACCAAAGAGAACTTAGACTTGTTCAAAATGTGAAAATAAGCTCGATAAGAGAAGTTTGGAAGCTCACATCTCTTTTGATGATTTACATGGGGGATAAATAAGTTTAGAGGAGTTATAAAAGGTCATAAAAAACCTTATTGTTGATTTTTTTTTCAAGTTTAATGTATCATCTTTTTTAACAAAGCTTAAGAGGATAAAATAAGCCTAAACCCTTGCTAAACCCTTGGAGTGACTAGTTTAGACAAAATGGAGATGGAAAGATACAATAATGAAATTTTTTTCTCAATATTATTATTTGAGGTTCTATAATTCTCAGTTATACTACTCCCCATACTTTTGAACTGTATAAAATTGTATGGATAGGGTATAAAATAGGGTACTTTTGACTATTTTGTGTGTTTTTTAGGTTCCAAGAGGATTCTAAAGATAAAACCAAATTTGGGAGAAGTATTATGACTTGGAATAAACCCTCATGTCCATTTAATTATTCATAACAACTCCTAATTGTTCAAACAAATAGATTCATCTCAGCTAGTCAAAACTAGCATAGTGACCAAGCTAGTGAAAAGGGTGGAAAACTTCAAGTGAGCTGATTTTAACATATTCCTAATACTTCTAAGGCTATGAATGGTATTTAAAAGTGTCATACATTACCTCCCATGTATTTTAATGGAAATTTAATGCCTTTTTGGATGCCAAAAGTGCATGGTACATGTGAGAAGAGTTATTTTGATTATAGATGGTGATAACTCATTTTGGGAAGGTTCTAGATGACTAGGACTATAACCAATGCATGAAGAGGCATGTTTGAATCCTTCCATTTCATTCTAATCATTATACCTATCCTTAATTAGTTTTGGGATGTTTAAATAGGTCCAAATCATGAAGGCAATTTTTTGAGCTAGAATGAGAACTTTCATGCCACATTACAAGAGTTTTATGACTTGGAGTGCCACTTATTCCTTATAACCTTGCATGGTTCATCCCATATCATCCTACCATGCAAAAGTAACTCATTATCTCACCATGAAAAATGTCCTTGTGACCATTTTACTTCTCTCTTCTCCTCTCACTCTCAAATTTTATAAGAACAAGTCATTTTGGCCTTTGTAACTCATGATCCACCTAAGTATGGCAAATCCCTACTAATTTTCATACCATTTGATCAATAATACTACTAATTTTTACCTATTCCATGAATTTTCATAGTGTGTTTTACTTGGATGGTAGATCTTGCTTAGTGAAGACTATGTATTCCTTAACATGTTATCTCATTCTTTAAACCCTATTTGTAGTTGAAAAGCATCTTCTTACGGGGCATGTGAAGTGTTCTAAGATGTGTAAATATTGAGTGAGTTAGTCTATTAACTAGTGTCATTCAATGCCTCTTGTCTAGTCTTCCTAGACTAGACATTCATACATAACCTCATAATTTATCATTGATGTGAGAAGATGTAGATTAGAGAAGTGTATGTTTGGTTAGTCCTTTGTCCTCATGTGTAATATGTAGTTGGTTAGAAGTCATCAATAAATTTTATGTATCACCTCCCCTAGGATAGTTTACTTTTAGTTTTATCTCTCCCTTTTCTTCCCCAAAGTTTAGGTGTAGTAGTGATCCAAAGTGGTACATCAAGAGAGTTATCCCTATCTAGAGATTCACCTCATTCATAGGCTACCTAAAAGCCTAGAGGTGTTTCAATTGTGCCACTTATATGAGAATATATTAGACATATCCTCAAAGGGTGTAAATATAAGTGACAATAGTTTTTGGCATCCCCAATGTGACTCTTGGTCTAATAAGTTGAAATATTTTTGGTGTTATCTTTCAATAATCAGCCTTTGGAGGCATCTATCCAAGCATCAATGGTGACTCTAAAGTTACATCATCTGGTCAAGTAGCCTAAGTATTCCTTTTGAATATTTTTTATGATCATTCCTTGTGTTCTTACTTTAAAATGAATTTTCATGGCTGACCTTGGTATTGAGTTTTATTTTACATAATTTGGTGAGGTATATCCAGCCTATGGCATTTGATATCAACCCTGTCATTATCCTTACTATCTCCAACATGAAGTGTACCAGCCCATTAATGAAGTGTATCATACCATTCATGAAGTGTATTATCCTTACAATCAACCTTCTTCATATCTTTCTCCTAGTCAACTTAGTCACATCTCTAACTAGTCCATTTCCACTTTCAAGCAAAATCTTTTGGGATATTAGAGGTACATGTTAGATCTTGAAACTCTAAGGGGATGTGGTCAAGAGGTTCCTAGTCATCTTATTCATAATGTGAGAGATGAATTATAGTTGGTAAAAAGAGAGTGAACACCTATTGAGAGAGCCAATTGGCAAAGGCTTATAAGTTATATGATAGATGTGAGTGGCTTGGTTTCTTCCTTAGAGGATAGGCTAAGAATTCATGGAAGGTAGCCTCACCAAACCTATCAGCCTTCATATCCAATTCCCAAAGATTTTTATCAGTCCTATTTGACCCCTACTCATGAGCCCAATCAATCTTATCAAGCCACCCTTTTCCCAAAAAATTGGAAGAAAAAGTTAAAAAAAGAAACCTTGTTTTTTAAGCTAATCTTCATAGGTAGATTAAGTTAGATAGTATGTATATACAATAGTCCATGTCATTAGAAAAATAAGTAGAATATAATCCATCATTTCCCTCTTCAATCACATCCCCACCTTAAGAAGTGGCCTCTAGATATGAGATTCCAAGTTAGAGAATCCAAGCCTAAGGAGATTCAAAGTTTCTTGAACACTTCACCCACTCCTCAAATTGCATAACCACCTCAAGATAAGACTTATAATCATAACATCCTAAGTTTAAGCAAGATAGTGGAATCATGGGGAAATAAAGAGGATAGAAGCATTGATAAGGAGTGTGAAGTTGAGAATGAAGTTGATCCTTTGCAAGCCCCTCCCACCCTTCCTCAAGAGACATCTTATGTTCCATGTCATCCCTATTTTACTCCTCATCCTCATGAAGATTTATATGAACTTTAAGAGAGACTTTTCCAAGAGAATATATGCAAGTAAATTGAAGAGTTAGAATCAAGGATGAAATTGATAAGTCAAGGTGTGCTGGAAGTTTTAGACCCAAAAGAAGATCATATGCTTAAACACACCCCATCTAACCTATCTATATAAAGTGTTCAAGATAAATTAGATGTGAATGAAGTGATTTTCAAGTGAAAGGAATATAATAAAGCTATTTTAGCCCAAATTTTGTCTACTCTTCATCAAAAGCTTCCAATAGGATCCCCTATAATGCATTATTAATCTAATTTTGAGTCATGTGTTCCACCTCCACCAACTAGTTCATCTTGTCCTCACCCCATCAGCCTTTTCCTTGATGGACCTATGGTATGGGAACCTAAAGAGGATTATTTAGTTGAGGAAAATTTATAACTCTTGCTTGAAGAAAGTGCAGCTCCCTGGTAACCTCATTGGGCTAGGTCACCTAATTTTAAGATACCTAGTTTTGGCATCACTAGGAAGGAGATTAAAGATCTTGTAGAATTTGAAAATCAAGATCAAATTATGATAGCTAGGATATAATTTGAGATCTATCAAGAGGTCTTAAGTGTTGATGAAGAGGTGAATCCTTGTGTTGATTCTTTTTATTTGGTTGATGATGAAGAATACCTTCCTTATGTCAAAGAAGAAGTCTTGGATGAAGTCCTTTTAGATTATAAAAAAGAAGATGATATAGATTCCCTTGTTATTCCCCTTCATGATTCTAATCAAAGGGGAGATGGGGTCTTATGGTAGTGTTTTGAAAACATTTATAAATAATTTGAGTCTCTTAAGGGGTCTACAAATACTTTGGAGCTGATTCAAAGTGATGGTAAACAAGATGACATTGTTTAAAATGTCATAGATGAGCAAGAACAAAGTTCACATCAGTCTTTGGAGATCAAAACAAGCTTCTATTAACCTCAATCTCCTAAAGAAAAAGAAACATTCCTCTTGAAAACATACCTACAAAGAAGATGAAATCTGATCATGAGATGAAGAGTGGGTAAAAATATGAGGTATTTATACAAGGCCAAGAGGAATATATCTGCATTGGAGACCTATTTTAAGATGGTCTACTTGAGATCATAGCAAGTGAGGTGCTAAGAATTAGGTCTAATTTATCAAGTGTTCAATCTAAAGATCAACATGCTTGGCACCATGATTCATCTCATGAAGAAGATGATGCAAGAAACTTTCCTTTTGATCCTAGAAAGGGAGGTATGCTTATTTATTTTTATATAGTTATTTATTTCTTATTTTTTCTAAGTTATTTGACTAAATTTGTGTGTTTTGTTAGTGTGTTTGCTTTGCTTTGTGTGTCTCCTTTATTTTATGTGGTTAATGTATTCAAGTGGTCTTGTCATGATCAAGGCATGGTTGTTAAGTGGTCAAAGGTCTCCTTTTTAATTTTAGACTTTAGATGACTCCCTAAGCCCAAGGGACTGATAAGGCTATTGGTCTAATTAGTATGGCAGGCATACTACCCCTATGAGTCACCAATTTGTTGACCAAACTTGACCTTATAGGTCAAATTAGGACCCATATCTATAAAAATTTGATTTTTAGGTGTTTTAGTGGTCAAATATATATGTCTTAAGGTGTATTATAGGTTATTTAGTGTGATTTAATGTTATATTAGCCTTGGTCATTAGTCATTTTAGTCCTTATATCATTTTGAGTTCAAAAAGGGATGTTTAATGACTTGTACATCCTCTTAGGTAAATGTGAATGTGTCAAAAAGTTTTTTAACATGAAATGTGTCATATTAAGTCTTAGGTAACTATTTATAACTGAAATTGGTAGGTGCTTCAAAAGAAAGAGTAGTTTTATTGGGAAAAGAGAAGAGTTTTGCACTTATACGGCCCATGGGGAAGTGTGACACATGGTAAAAGTTCATGGAATGATTTTTAACATTCCTTAGATCCATATAAGTTATTTAAATACTTTGGAAGTGATAAAAAAGGCACAAAACCTTTCTACTCCTTTTTCACCTTTTTAGACTCACAAAACCAATCCTCAGGTTTGTACTTGTTATAGATAGTTGGATAAATTATAGGTTAAATGAATTTGGGAGGTGAAATTAGACTTGTATACATTAATTTCAATAATAATATTTCATATAATGGTGGCCTATGATTTATGAACCATTCTCATGAAGTTGACTATGTTTTTTTACTTACAAATCTATGTACCCTATAGGTTTTGATTTGGTTTGGAGAAGTCCATAAAAACCAATTATTAAAGTTGATTCAATATGATTTTTTATTGATTATTTAATTATCTCTATGTGTTTTTTTTCATGTTTCAAGGTGTTTTTATGAGCAAATCATCTCAATTTTGTAGACTGCTCTCATTTGGGATGAGAGGCTTGTTTTCACCATTTTTAGATCTTCATGATTTGAAAATGTATTTAGAGGACTGTGATAGGTATATTTATATGTTTTAAATGTTATATTTATTCACCTTGACCTTTAAATCTCATTATTCAAGTTAATTCTCTATGAGGGTGTAGTTATGAACACCATATAGTCAACTTTTTTTCTCACTATTTACTTGTAATCATGGTGAAACACGTGTATTAAACTTATATGTCATGTTAAAAGAGGTGTGTTTAAGTTTATTAAGCATTTTTTATCCTTTAGTATCATTAATTAGTGAATCAGGCTTTCATTTGATGCAAGAAAGATGGATCATGTAGTCATATGCAACATCCTCACACATTCTACCATGAACATGCACCTACAGGTGCTTGGAAGAGAATTTCATGTTTAATAGGATGTGTTGAAATTTTTTTCAGATCCTTATAGTGTTAAGAGTCCATTGGAAATCATTTAAATATGTTTAAAGACTTAGTAAATGGTCAAACAATGCATACTATCTAACTCATCCTTACTACCTATGCATGAAAATGGCCACCTACAGGTGGTGTCTTCATGGAATAGTCATGTTGAGAAGGATATTGTTAGTTTATAAATGTTATAGTCAGTGAAATGAGTCAAATTATAATCATGGAAATATCTCAAAGGTCTTTTAAATATCACAAGCCGTGTATTTTTTTTGAATTGTGCTTATTACTTGTACACATTGAATAACCACCTATAGGTGGTACCATAGAGGGTGAAAAGGCCATTTTGAAATGTTGAAATAAGTTTTTAATCCATTATTTAGGTCATATTAGGTCAAAAACTTAATGTTAGACCTTTTTTAATTGATATTTTGATAGAAAATGTTGAGGGTCACTTCAAAAGGATGATGACTGAGATTCAAACCTCTTGTCCCCAAAAGTGTAAAATAGTTACCCAAAGCATTTTGCCAAATCTTCATAATAGGGTTGAAAGTTGTTTTGAAGAATATAAATGACTTAATATTATATCCTATATCAAATAAAATTATTATACAAAGTTTGAGGGGATAATGACCAAGGTAAGATAGTTGATGAGAGGCTTAAAGTTGCCCACAAAGACACTAAACTCAGGCATTGATGTCTATAGGATTGTGACCCAAAAGAGACCTTTCTTCACCTAGGTTGAAAACTTGACCTTTACACCATATTTTAATGCTTCCAAATGATTAAAAGGATTAATTTTACTTGAGATATCATTAAATAGGTTTATAGTCTATATTTTACCTCTTATACACACCTACAAGTGCACCAAATTCCCAATTTGTTCACCTATGGCGAGGGGTCAAAAACACACATCACCTACTAAAAGGGTTTAAGCATGAGAAAATAAATTATCATATGTAAAATTAATCCCATAGACCTTATGAGATATCCAAAGTATCATGTTACATATCTTAGTGTGTAATTCACATCTACAGATGTCCTTTCTCAAGAAAAGACCACCTACAATTGGTTACAAGGTCTCACAACCCATGGTGTGATCTTAAGTGTAGAGACCTAAAAAAATATAAAAAAATTGTTATATAATATTTAATCTTAAAAATTAATATTTTTCATATAGACTAATTGACACATTTTCAAAGGTAGGATCTACACCTCCAGGACCTGAAATATTCAGTACACTCAGTTGTAAGTGACTATAACTAACAATGACCTAGTTGATAACTATTATGAGTCTTTAGCATGAAATTGTATGGTATAGGTGGATAAAATAAATATATAATGGTATTAAGAGTTTAAATAGGACTCTAAATCAATAAAATCATCTCTAAAAGTGTGACTTACACCTATAAGCAGGGGGAACATAAAAAATAAGGTTGGCTTACTAGTCAGGTTTGACTAAGTGAGGATACTTTCAAAGTGGAAGCATGGGTAAAGAGAGTTTATAAACAATGTGAATTCTCTCACTAGGGTTTAATTGACATAATAATGTCCTTAGATCAATATTAGAGCAATAAATCCTCTCCAAAGGGCAATACACAATCATTTTCTGACTGTCATACACACAATCCTTTGCCTAGAAGTCTGTCTTGGGTTTATAGTGTATTTTAGGTGTCAAATGACATAATAGAGATGTTTTTTTGTGTAAGGTATATTTATGAATTGATTAATCCCATATAATAGCCAGTGGGTTTGATTAAATAGGGGAAGTGCCCTTTATTTTGGGCACTTCCCTAAATGCAAACTGATAGGTTTTAGAGAGCAAAATGAAAATGGTGGGCCAAGGGACTGATTGAGCATTGAAGAGAGGTTTATGAAGTTTAAAAAAACCTAAGAAATTATGATTAACATTTCATATAATTAATAATCCCATTTAGAGATATAAACCTACAAAATTTATAGATAGGCTTTTTGAGCATGGTGAGGCATAGAGCCCAAATGAAAGGTTAGATTCATTTATATTCTTAAATAATCACTCTAATGGATTTAAAAATGTTCCTAGGAAAAAATTAGATGTTTTAAAGCTAATGGGATGCAAATAAGTCCAATTTTATGGCCTAGACCCTCAAATTTGTAGTCAAACTTACTTGGGTAGGGTTAGGCCTATAAGCTAAAAGGAGAGTCATGGTCACTTCCACCTTGAGATGAGATTTATACCCTATTAAAAAATGTTTATAAGATTAATATATATGTTTTAAATCTTTTTGAAGGCATATAAGTTGTAGGGGAATCCATTTTTGGCCCAAAGACAACTTAGACTTGTGCAAAATGTGAAAACAAGGTCGATAAGAGAATTTTGGAAGATCAAATTGATTTTGATGCCTTTCATGGGGGAAAAAGAAGTTTTTATGAGTTATAATATGTCCTAGAAAACCTTATTGTGGATTTTTTTTTTTCAATTTTAACATCTCATATTTATGAATGAAGCTTAAGAGGATAAAATAGGCCTAAATCCTTACTAAACCCTTAGAGTGACCATTTTGGATAAGTGGAGATGTAAAGCTACTCTAATGACATATTTTTCTTATGATGATGATTAGAGGTTGTATAATACTCACTCAAGAAACTCCCCATACTTTTGAGATATACAAAATTGTATAAACGGGATATAAAATAGGGTACTTTTGACTATTTAGTGTGTTTTTCAATTATAGGAGGAGTCTAAAGATGAAACAAACTTTGGGAGAAGGATTAAGACTTGGGATAACCCATAATTCCCATTTTATTCTTCAGATTAACTCCTAAATATTAAAATAAGTTTGTTTAATCTTTAGACTCCTCCTATAATTGAAAAACACTCTTCAGATTAACTCCTAAATATTAAAATAAATAGCTTCATCTTAGCCAATCAATACTGGCATAGAGACCATGCTAGTGAGAAGGGTGGAAAACTTCAAGTGAGCTAATTTTAAGGTGTGTTTGATGCTTCTAAGGCCATGGAGGGTATTGAAAAGTTTCATACACTCCATTACATGGATTTTATTGGAAAACTAAATCCTTTTTAGAGGAAAAGTGTGCAAGGTACATGAAAGAAGAATTATTTTAACTACAAATGGTGATAACTCATTTTGGGAAGGTTTCAGATGACCAAGACTACAACCAATGTATGGATAGGCATGTATGAAATCCTTCCTCTTCATTCCAATAATCATACTTTTACCTAATATTTTTTTAAGCTAGAATGAGAACTTTCATACCACTTTACAATAGTTTCATGAATTGAAGAGCCACTTATTCCTTCTGACCTTGCATGTTTCATACCATATTTTCTTATAATTCATAATTAACTCATTCTCTCATCATGACAAGTGTCTTTGTGACCTTAGACTTCTCTCTACACCTCTCACTCTCAATTTCTATAAGAACTAGTCAATTTGGCCTTTGTAACTCATGCTCCACCTCAGTATGGCAAAGACCTACTCATTTTCATAGCATTTTATCAATAAGAATACTAATTTTTACCTCTTTCATGACTATTCATAGTGTGTTTTACTTAGATAGTGGATCTTGCTTGCTGAATAATATGGATTCCTTAGCATGTTATCTCATTCTTTCACCCTATTTGTATTTGGAAAGCTTCTTCTTGTAGGGCATGTGAAATTTTCTAGGAAGTGTCAAGGTTGAGTGTGTTAGTCTATTCACTAGTTCCATTCAAGGTTTTTTTGTCTAGTTCTCCTAGCTTAGACATTCATCCATAACCTCCTAATGTAACATTGATGTGAGAAGCTTTAGATTGGAAAAGTGTATGTTTGGTTAGTCCTTTATTCTCATGTGTAATATGTAGCTAGTTGGAAGTCATCAATCAATTTGGTGTATCACCTCCCTTAGGATAGTTTGCATTCAATTTTATCTCCCCATTTTCTACGCCAAATTTTAGGTTAGTAGTGATCCAAAGTGGTACATCAAGAGAGATATCCCTATCTAGAGATTCACCTCATTCATAGGATACCCACAAGCCTAGAAGTGTTTCAATTGTGATAACTAGATGAGGAGAGATTAGACATCTCCTTAAAGGGTAAAAATCTAAATGTTAATAGTTTTTGGCATGCCCAATGGGACTCTTGGTCTAAGAAGTTGAAATATTTTTGGTGTTGTCTTTCAATAATCAAACTTTAGAGGTATCTATCTAAGCATAAATGATGACTCTAAAGTTGTATCAGTTGGTCAAGTAGCCCAGGTATTCATTTTGAATATTGTTGATGATCATTCCTTGTGTTATTGCTTCCTAATGAATTTTCATGGCTGAGCTTGGTGTTGAGTTTTGTTTTTCACATGTTGTGAGGTATATCCAACCTATGGAATTCCATATCAGCCCTATCATGATCCTTACCAGCTCTAATATGAAGTGTATCAGTTCATTAATGAAGTGTATCAACCAGTTCATGAAGTGTATAGGATGACTCCAAAAGAAAATGAGGAAATCAAAAAGTAGGTTTAGAAGTTGTTGGAAAAAGGACTGTTGAGGGAAAGTTTAAGTCCTTATGTAGTTCCAATTGTACTCTCACCAAAGAAAGATGAAATTTGGTATATGTACACCTATTCATAAGCTATAAACAAAATTATTATCAGGTATAGGTTTCCTTTACCAAGAATATATGATCTAATGGATTGTTTGAGTGGTACTTGATATTTTTCAAAGATAGATTTAAAAATTGGATATCATCAAATTAGAATAAGAGGAGATGAATGGAAAATGACATTCAAAACAAATTATGGTTTATATGAATGGATGGTCATGATATTTGGTTTAAAAAATGCTCCAATTAACTTTATGAGACTTATAAATGAGGTACTTAAACCATTCACTAGTAAATTTTTTATTCTTTACTTTGATGATATTTTGATCTTTAGTAAATCAAGAGATAAAGATATTGAACATTTGAAATTGGTTTTGAAGAAGTTACATGAGGAAAGGTTATTGATTAACCTTAAAGAGTGTATTTTTTTGAAAATATAATTAATCTATCTAGGTTTTGTTATTTCTCAAGAAGGGTTAAAGATGGACAAGGACAAGGTAAAAGCTATAAAAGAATGGCCTAAACCCATGAATCAATTTAAGGTAAGAAGTTTCCATGGCCTTGCTAGATTTTATAGGAAATTTATCAAAAAATTAATAGTATCTCTGCTCCTATTGTAGAAACCATTAAAGGGAGAAATCAAACATTTAGATGGATTGAAATGGCTAATAAGAGTGTTTATATTTTGAAAATAAAAACCATAGAGCAACTTGTATTTGTGTTACCTAATTTTGGTTAGTTATTTCAAGTGGAATGTGATGAAAGTGGAACTGCCATAGGAGATGTGTTAAGTCAGGAAGGTAAACATGTGGCATTTTTTTTCCCTAAAAAACTTAATGAAGCTAAAAATAAATATTCAGCATATGACTAGGAATTTTATGCTATAGTGTAGGCTTGGAAGAAGTGGAGGCATTATTTAATGCCAAAGGAATTTGTTTTATTTACTGATAAACATTCCTTACCATTTATAATCACTCAAAATAAATTAAATCGAAGGCATGCTAAGTGGGTGTAATTTTTACAAAGTTTTTCATTTGTTATTAAACATAAAATTGGCCAATCTAAAAAAGTTTGTGATGATTTGAGAAGGATAAGTTTGGTATTGCAAGAGATACAGGTGAATGTTATAGTATTTGATATGTTAATAGAGCTGTATGAGAATGATGCAAATTTTAAGGAAGCATATGAAGTCTAAAAAAATCCTACAACTAGGGATATAAGTCCTTGAATGGACTATATGATACAAGAAGGAATGCTATTCAAAATAAAATAGATTTGCATTCCAAAAGGATCTATGAGAGAAAATCTCATCAAAGAAAAGCATAATGATAGCCTTATAGGACATTTTATATGGGATAAAACATTGGCTCAGGTAAATGCTTTTTATTATTGACAAAGTATGTCAAATGATGTAAATAAGTTTTTTAAAAATTGTAGAGTATGTCATCTTACAAAAGGAAGAAGTTAGAACATAGGTTTATATCAACCATTACCCATTCCCAATAGACCATGGGATTTTGTAAGTATGGATTTGGTTTTGGGTTTACCAAAACATAGAAAGGGAATGATTCTATCTCTGTGGTAGTAGATATATTTTCAAAGATGGCTCATTTTATACCCTACTATAAGAGTAGTGATACAACTTAAATAACTAATTTTTTTTTCAAATAAGTAGTAATATTGCATGGTTTACCTAACAGTCTTATTTCATATATAGATACTAAATTACTTGGGTATTTTTGGAGAACTCTTTGAAAGACATTGGGCATAAAATTAAATTTTAGTTATACATATCATCCTTAGATATATGGACAAAACTTAAGTAGTTAACAAGATCCTAGGAAATATTTTGAGAAGTCTTGTGAGTGATCATCCCAACTAGTGGGATCAAATTTTAGCACAAGTAGAATTTACATACAAAGATTCAACAAATAGAAGCATAGGCATGATTCCTTTTCAAATTTTATAGGGAATGCATCCTATAGGTATTAATAAATTGATAAATATAGGTAAACAATAAAAAATAAGTGTTAAAGGAGAATAATTTATAGTATCCATGTAGGAACTCCAAGAATAGGTAAAATAGAGCCTACAAGTAAGTTTAGAAAAGTTTAAATAGAGAGAAATTTTAAAAAGAAGAAAATTACAATTTGAGGTAGGATATCTTGTACTTTCACATCTGATAAAATAAATATTCTCAAGTGGGTAATATAAAAATCTAAAATTGAAAAATATTGGACCATATAAAGTCCTTAGGAAGTTTTCAACAAATACATGTGAATTAGAGCTTCCAATAGATATTGGAATCTCACCCATATTTAATGTTTTTAACATATATCCTTATAGGAAAGGTGATGAATAGGAAAGGATTTCTTAAGATGAATTAGAAAAATAAATGTCATAGAAGGCATAATAACCAAAGAAACCACTAGAACAATCAAAAACCATTCTAGATAAAAAAAAAAATTGTCAAGAAAACTAGAGGCAAAAACTTCTTTCATTACTTGGTTAAGTGGAAAGATCATCCAATTGAGGATTTAAAATAGATGTAAAATTTTATAAATCAATAAATATGGAATTATAGTGGAGAAACTCATGAATAAGAGTTTATGAATCATCATTTCTTTTACCCCGATGGTTTGATGCAGGTGCATCCAAATATGTTGAAAAATAACACAAGGGTATTATCAAATTGTTTTCATTTTCTACACTTTTTCAAATTTCAAATTTATTTATGCATGTAAAAGATTAAAAAGGTAGTAATAGAAGTTAGTCGAGTGTTAAAAATGTTGGCATATGTCATTTGTCAGAGTTTAGAATAGTTGTATAATGAGTTAGCAAGTTGTTAGAAAATACTGTGAATAATAAAAGATAGGTCATATCCTAAAGTCTAAGTTTAGTAGTTGGTTAGTAATTTTTCTCTATGAATAGATGAGTTATGTTCCAAGAAAAAAGAGTAAGTAGTCAGTATAAATAAAATATATATATTTTCCATAGCTGGTGTGCTTAGGAAAATTAGTATGTTGAAATATGTTTACTTATTAAATAAATAAAAACATCTTATTGAAGTGAAATTATATGATTTTTAAAGTTTTATTATGAAAAATAAAAAGGAGTGCCTCAGATCCTAGTGAATCAAATCAACCAGAAGTGACAAAATAATAAAATAAAAGAATCTTGTTTGTTTAAGAGAATCTAGGTGATGCCACATAAGGAGTTTCTTTTTTATTCTTGGATATGTTCTTTTCTAGCACCCTAATTTATTAATACAATAAGATTGTCTATTTATTGTATTTATAGATAAATCAGCCTGAGGAGATTGATATCTATGTTGTATTAATAGATCCATTAGTTAACAAGTTGAGTATAGTGGTACTACTTCTTTGCATGGAATAATTTTTTATTGTTTCTTGCAGTTTGACCCTTTATTTATTTTATTTCTAAGCAAATTGTGCCAAACTTTGGTAAGTCGATCTGCATTCCAAATATTAGTGAATATATGGAAAGATTATAAATTAAGGAATTAATAAAGGCATTAAGTATGTAAAAATATCATCAAAAAATAGAACGTATAATATAATATATAATATATATTATATTATTTATGTTGTTCAAAATTATTAAATAGATATGAGCATTTTATCTATTTTGTTGTCCAAGATCAATGAATATATATGGATCTATTTGTATAAAATAGTTTGCTTGGATATTAAGTTTTTAGATTTCAATCGATTCATCAACAAGCATTGATTATAGTTTTTAATCTACTAAATATTTATTCAAAAGGTTGACTTCAACACTATATTGGATATATATGTATGTAGTTGTTGTATCATATGTGATGGAAAAGATTTTAGTGTAGTATTTTACTTAGTAATTATATAAATCACTTGTTAATTTTGATTTCAAAAATCAATAAATCAATTATCCAATTAAGGATTTCAAAGTAGTGGTTGATTTATTAATTGTATAATAAAGTGTATCACTCTTCACCTTTGTTCACCTTGGAATGAGTTTGCTATAAAATGGGTTAGTGTGTTCACAATGTTGAGTTGCCCCAAAGACCCCTCTATCAATGAGTGATGTCTATATATAAATTAATCGAATGAGGTCATAAAACTTATGTATTTCTCCCATATGTGTGAAAAAGTGTGTGCACAATGGTGATATATACTACATGAAGATTCATGTCATGATCTAACTTATAATTTGACAAATATCACTCATGGGCTATTCTTTGAGTGATTCAAACCTGTAATATGATTGCTCCTATGTTTGATATGAAAATATGTATCAATATATCATATTAATTTTTTGTATAGTTGATTGATTAATATTTTATAGGTGTAATCTTTGTATTTTTTAGATGAAGAATGAGAAGGCTTAGACTTGTATTTATATTATATCTTTTGAAAATATCTCATGGTAGGGTTCAATAAGATAAATAGTCCATCCCATAGGTTTAAAATTATTTTTAATTTGGATGAAAATTTTAAAATGGACACTAGATAAGGATCTAGACACTATCATCGATAGTAGTGACCCTCTATGGTCGGTAGTGTCCAGAAGGCTAGAAAATAGATATGGATCTAAAATTGGTAGTGAAGGATATTTATCAAGTTTTAATATTTTTATGTAGTAAATTTGACCTAGGTCATCATAATGATATGGATTAGACTAATAAATAATAATTTAGGCATAATGAGATGGATAATATGATCCTTTTGACAATAGGGAGGTCTAAAACTGAAGGGTAGAGCCCTGATTGATATTTGTCAAATGCATAAGATTGAGATGTTATGCATATTTAATTTGAGTAACTACAATTACCCTTAGGTAAATCTATAGGTGATTATAAACAAAACATTGAAAAATATAATTACTAAATAAGGTGATGATTGGTGTAAATAAATAATCTATACACTATGGGCCTATTCCATAAGCATTTGCACACCTACTAGGGCCATTTAATATTCCTTGGTTTATGGGATAAAAGTATTAATTCCATTATAATTATAAATTCCATAATTAAAAATATCCCTCAAATGGATTATTACATATGATCAATATTGAAAAATGTGTTTACATGAGTTATAACAATTCAACAATACATACATACATGTAGTAAAACATCTCAGAATATATCAACATTTGATTAAAAAGTCATCTAAAAAAATAATACATAGTAGATCATTTGATTTTGTTGACTTTATTTTAAAGGAAAATATAAGGAACATCAATGCAAAATAATAAACCAAATACAATTTCAAGTCTAATTGCTTAGGTCCATATGTGATTACAAAAATATTGAGCACAAAACATTATTATTTGGATTCATTTCAAGGAAAATAAGTTAAGAATCTAGTGAACATTATGCAACTATGGTGGTTTTAAACTTAATAATTTCAAAATATTAAAAAATAGAAATTCAAAAATAGAAACAAAAATATATATCAAAAACATTCTAAAATCTACATATGTGTAGTTCATTTACATCAGCTGATTTATACTTAAAAATATGCAAGACTTATCTATATATAGTTATATAAAACATGTTTCATAAGTTTACTTTAGTGAGTTTCAAAACATACAAGTTATCACTTTCAAATGTAGTTGTAAGTGGTGATACTATCTCAAACCTAGAAAATTTACACAAATAAAACTACTCTCTCCTAGATAGTAATGCATTGAAATCTTATTTGATTCCATTTGGCTTGTCCCAATGAACACATTCTCTGATTTATCATATCCAAAAAAATCATAGGAATTTTATAAGTTATACACACCACAACAAGTTTACTAGGGCCATCTTTTGCTTGAGTTTTGTCACTCTATGACTATCACTTATGTTACTACTATAATACATCTAATTGTGCACACATTTCCATTTTTTCTCATTTAATTTCACATTTATATCTTACTAAATACATATCTTTCTAAATATACTAATGTTACCAATTGATTTGTAGATCAATTTCACTTTTGTGTGCATATTTATCATATTTGACTCTTTGCTTCATGTTTTGTGTGTATTCATTACTCTCAATTTTTGACATTTTAACATGTCCTTGTTTGTGTCTCTAATCCTTATTATGTGTTTCTATGGGTGTGAGTGGCATTTAAACATGTCCCTCATATTCATCCCCTTGTCCTTATTTTTTTTTGTGTGCTTTTATGTGTGTTCTTTGTGTATGTGTCATGGCCATGACTCTTGTTTCCTCAATTTTTGATTCCATGATCCATTTCATGCATCTCCATATTTTTTTAATGCCATGAACAATGTCATTCATCTTCCCCAAGAAGTTATATTTAGTTTCAATAATGCATTATTTATCATTTATTCATTATGTTCCTGATTGTTAACATCTATCTAGACATGACACTATGTATGCTTGGTTCTAAATGAATCATACATTAATACTTTGCATAAATTATCAATATGATGACATTATCTCTAATGTTATTATTATTACTCCAAATTTCAATATTTTGTATCATGGCATTCACATAACCTTTTTCTTTTGAGATTCACAACTCACCTCAAAAGAGGAAGCATAGACAATGGCTTGTCTTGGATATTAAGATGAAATAGTTCATTTCACACATATATAATCACAATATTTACTTATTTGATCATATTACATACTCATTTTTTACTTAGAAAGTATATTTAGATAGAACTGTTCCATTTGGACAATAGTTCAGGGTGTAATTTTCTAGAATAATGCACTTTCATCCCAGAACTAAAAAAAATTCATATTTTTCAAGATTATATTCAGTCTATAGAATAGTTTGAAGTGTTACTCAAAAATAGTTTTTATATTTATACATATATTATTATATATTTTTCTCATATTTTGGGTATCATGCATGGCATGTATTTTAGAATTTTTCATGGGTTTACTCAAAAATTGAGTTGATATTCCTTAGTTATCATAATTAATATGCTTAAATATCATATTGGGGGCATGTATGTGGTACATGATCACTTTATCAAATTGATTTACACATAAGGAATGGAAATTAATGTAATTATGTATGTTGTATACACCAAACTCATATCATACTATTTTTTCACTAGTTTTATAGTATAAATGAATCTTATTCAGTCTATAGAAGTTGATTCAAAATTTTACACTAGTTTTGCATCACAATGATTTATTGGAACTCATATGGGGAATCCAATATATTATACTACCTTGAGTTATGAAATTATGGAGTCAATTTCATCTTGAGTTCTTAAGTACATTCTCCTTCCAATGAGGATTAAGCTATACATAGTCTAATCCAAGTGTTACAAATAAAAATAAATCTCCAGGGGTTCTACTGTAATGATCTTGATATTTAATAAATTGTGATGATCTTGATATTCAATATATGTATAAATACCCTTAAGGTAGGGAAACACCATATAATACTCCTTTAAGAAGGAATAACTCCACAAAGTCTCTTTGAGGGGACAACCTCCAATATCCTCTTACAATAGAAGACTCAATGCTTACTTGATATCTTTACCATGATATTCATCCCCTATATATATACATCTATCTAATCCATGGATGGGTAACCTCTTAATCCAATGTAGGCTGACCATTATCCAATGTACTACTTCCATAAGTTACTCTATTATCCTAATATATTGTACCCATATAACTAAGGGGATGTGTGCCACATGTCGGCATCTCCATCAATCAATACATCATATCACTTCATGAAATTTTTATGAACATTAATATTCATTGTTCCCAAAGTCTCTAACCATGGATATCCAAGAACTATATCCACATCATCCATATCCAAAGCATAAAAATCTAAATGCAAAACATATTTTTCCATAATGAGCTTCAGATCTTCAAACATTGAAATATTCTTACCATCTACTTGAAACTCTTTGATATTCTTTGCTTGAACATGTAGATGCTTGGCCAAATTCATGTTAATGAAGTTATACTTGCTGGTAGGGTTTATGGATGCAACCACCTTCTTCTTTTGAATGCATCCATGAAATTGAAAAATTGACTCGGGTTTCTTTGGAGCCAAATTATTTGAACCCTTATCATCCAATTCTTCTTCTTCTTCTTCTTCTTTAATTACTTCTTCTACTTCTTCTTGTTCTTCTACTGATTCTTCTATTTCTTCTTCTTTTTCTAAAATCTGCTTACATCTCCAAGCTTAAATCTACTTACATCTCTAGTAAAAATTTTGAATAAAAATTCCTTATATTTTGGAAGATATAACAAAATTATTATAAACCCTAAAATAGAAATAACTCTACAATGTCTCTTCGAGGGGACAACCTTCAATATCCTCTTACAATAGAAGACTCAATGCTTACATGATATCCTTGCCATGATAATCATCTCCTATATATATACATCTATCTAACCCATGGATGGGTAACCTCCTAATCCAATGTAAGCTAACCATTACCCAATGTACTACTTCCACAAGTTACTCTATTATCCTAATATATTTTACCCATACAACTAACTAAGAGGATGTGTGCCACATGTCAGCATCTCCATCAACCCATATACATCAATATATCATATCCCTAGGTACATAGCATTCCTTCCCTCCTTGACATGTTTCATCCCCGAAACATAGGAAGAAACCAAATAATGAGTGTGCTTCAAATCATTGCACACTTGTCTCCAATGTCGATCATCTAGCCATCCATATGTGATCTTGGTAGGTGATAGCTCTCTAAGCTTATTTCCAAATTTTATTGTGCTCCTCTGATTTTGTTCATGATCATAATTATACTGCTTTGGTGTCCAATCATAATTATTCCTCTTTTTATTCCATGTACCATATTCCACTACACTACTTTGATTCCAACCATGACCATAGTAGGTATTCTTCCATGAATAGTCATAGTGATTTCCCCATTCATTCCATGTGCCATAGTATTTTTTCTTTGGATTCCATGCATATCCATAATGATTGGAAATTGTATTTCCTATATAGACAAAATGATTGTTGTTATGACACTTCCTCACCTAGTTCCATGATTGTTTCCTCTCATGATGATGTGGGTGTCTATATACCTCAACCTTTTCCAATACTTTGACCTTATCCACCTTTGTTTCTACCTCTTCCACCTTTTACTTCTTTGTATCTTGAGTAGATGAAGTGCTCATTTGTAGTGTGTCTTTATATATATCATCTAAATCTTCATCATGATCTTCATCACCTATTTTTATCTCATCCTCGTGATTTACTTGGATTGTTATTGGTGCCTTTTATATGATAATATCTTGTAAAGTGATCTTATTTTTCTTATACCAAAACTTCATGAACTTTTTATGAACATTAATATTCATTATTCCCAAAGTCTCTAACCATGGATATCCAAGAACTATATCCACATCATCCATATCCAAAGCATAAAAATCTGAATGCAAAACATATTTTTCCATAATGAGCTTCAGATCTTCAAACATTGAAATATTCTTACCATCTACTTGAACCTCTTTGATATTCTTTGCTTGAACATGTAGATGCTTGGCCACATTCATGTTAATGAAGTTATACTTACTGGTAGGGTTTATGGACACAACCACCTTCTTCTTCTGAATGCATCCATGAAATTGAAAAATTGACTCAGATTTCTTTGGATCCAAATTATTTGAACCCTTATCATCCAATTATTATTCTTCTTCTTCTTCTTTAATTGATTTTTCTACTTCTTCTTGTTCTTCTACTGATTCTTCTATTTCTTCTTCTTCTTTTTCTGCTTCTTCTTCTTCTTCTTCTTCTTTATCATCATTATTTTCTTCCTCTTCTACATCCTCTTTTTTTTATATCCCATCGATCCAGGAAGGTTTTCTCCATTGCTTCCCATGAAGAATACTATTGCACAAAGCTCAATTCATTAGTCCACCAATGTTTTGTAGGCCCAGACAAATAAAAACATAATTCTATTTTCCATAAAAAAAATTTAGTATTCTTCTCCTTAAAATTGATCCACCATTCTCTAGCATCAACATCATCTTCCCCTAAAAATTTTTTCAACTCCATGATCCACAAATAAATTAGGGTTCATGAAACCCTAAAATTTCAAAATTGATCCATAAAATCACAATACATGATTCCAAACAACTCAAAAAATTCTAAGATTTTGATGTACTTCTCTTAAATCTACTTACATCTCCAGTAAAAATTTTGAATAAAAATTTCTTATATTTTGGAAGATATAATAAAATTATTATAAACCCTAAAATAGTAATAACTCCCTCAAAATGAATCAAAAAATATTTATTTTTATACTGTGACTTATCTTAAATATTATCCATATCTAGTAAAAATTTTGTGGAAAAATTTGTAACCAATCAAAAGTTATTGATGATTCAAAAAAAACTAGGGTTTCACTCCACAAATTTCCCAAAATAAGATTTGATACCACTTGTAATGATCTTGATATTCAATATATGAAAAAATACCCTTAAGTTAGGGAAACACCATATAATACTCCTTTAGGAAGGAATAACTCCACAATGTCTCTTCGAGGGGACAACCTCCAATATCCTCTTACAATAGAAGACTCAATGCTTACTTGATATCCTTACCATGATAATCATCTCCTATATATATACATCTATCTAACACATGGATGGGTAACCTCCTAATCCAATGTAGGCTGACCATTATCCAATGTACTACTTCCACAAGTTACTCTATTATCCTAATATATTGTACCCATATAACTAACTAAGGTGATGTGTGCCACATGTCGGCATCTCCATCAACCCATATACATCAATATATCATATCCCTAGGTACATAGCATCTACTCTCTCCATTCACCATTTTTTGAACTTAAAAACATAATAGTTCACCTACATGAAAAGGTATATTCATTTATTTTTATTTTATCTATAATTTTCTTGTCTTTACTTTCATACTTTCATCTTAAGGAGTGGTTTATACATATTTCATTATAGCTTCACATGAAATAGAGTTTAGTATGTAGTCTATATCTAAGCCTACTCAAAATAGGTAAGTCTAGTTATAAAGCTCTTTATTTTACTCTAGTAATTTTGCTTCATTGCATTACTAGAATAAAATGAGGGGAAATTTAGTAACTAAAATTTATATTTAATGCTAAAATAATGCACTTGGTACCACTCCTTATGCACACTTATCCCATGCTCAATTCCATAATTATAAATTGTTATTCCTCTACTTCTATGTAGATGACCCTCAATCCTTAGGTAATTATGATACTAAAGGTTCATATTCCTCATTCCAAATAGCCTAGACTCATTATTGTACTGATTCACATTCCTAGTTTAGTTGTCTCTACTCCTCAGACAAGGTTTCTCCTTTAGGACAATCCCACCCACTAGTAGTGTATAAAGTTGCCAATTTTTTCCTCCTACCAAGAAATGGATAATTTACAAAAATCAAATGCATATATTAGATCATCCAACATGCTTTTCAAATCCCATTTGAAAAAATATAAAAAATACCACTATATAGGTACATTTTTTATTCATTTATTTGTTAAGCACAAGATATACTAAGAGGGGGGTGAATCAGTATATCATATATCTTATAAAACTTTCCCTTTATCAAATTCCACTTAATAAAAAATTCAAGATATGCAATAAAACTCAAACAATAAACATCACACAAGATAGAGAGAGACACCAGATATAACATGGAAACCCAATGTGGGAAAAACCATAGAGAACAATCTCAAGTATATTTGTGAGAAACAACCCACCAGAGCACCATACCCCTTTGCCAAGTACCAACCTAGCTATAATTCATGAGTACCAACCCATATGAGCTTTAAACCCCTTTGCTGAGAACCAACCAAGCAACTATTCGTGAGCACCAACCCATAGGAGCACCAACCCCTTTGACGAGCACCAACCCATCAATAATTCATGAGCACCAACCCACAAGAGCACCAACCCCTTTGTGTATACCACACACCTATCTCTCAATGTTGTTATCTCAACAAATGATAGTTTAATACAACATCTCTTTCCTCTCTCTCACCTTTGCTCTTCTAAGCTAGATATAACAAATAAAAATCATATTCATCTCTCACAATTGCCCTTCTAAGCTAGATATTACAATATCAAATCAACCTCTATCTCTCATATTACAAATGGCTTCTCAAGCCTTTATTTATAGCTTTCTAAATGACCTTTGGCCTTCCCCCTTTGTGACCCTTCAATCCTCATGGAAAATGGTGCCAAACTTGTATGACCCTTCATATTCAAGCCTTTGAAAAGTCATGTGGTGACCCCTCATGACCAAAAACGTCCTTCCATCTTTTATCCTCATCTTGGTGACTTTTCGTATTCCTTAAAGTGTCCCTTCATGAGAAATTGCACCCTTACTCTTTTGTCTTCACTTGGTGACTCTTGGTATTCCCCAAGATGACTCTTCATGGGAAAATGCATCCCATCCTTCTTTTGTCTTTACCCCATGGGTCTTCGACTTCTCCATGGGCCCTTCTTTTGTCTCATATGCAACCAAAAATATATTCATTAATATTAAATAAATATTAACTCACATTAGCCAAGATAAACAACATTAAATGCAATGGGGCCTTTTTCACTAATAATACTAGACCTTTGACATCAATGACAATATTTCCAATAATCTCCCCCTTTGTCATTGATGGAAACCTCAATCCTAAAATTGCCACATCGTATCACCTACACATCCTGTCATCTAAAAACATACAATAACTCTCCCTTACTGTAGCAACCTTTACCTATTCCCTGTACCTATTTTTTGCACCTATACCTATACCTATTATTCTCCCCCTTTGACATCAATGACAAAGGTCCTACCTGGAGCTAACACTTAGCTCCCCCTCAACTGATGCTAAACATCAATGGAAAGAAGTAAAATAAATTACTCCCAACTCCTCTTATAGATCTTTGAATGTGTCCTTTGATTGTGCCTTTGAGAAGATATCTGATAATGCATATAAATCTTTACCTGTCCTTTGAGAATATGTAATCAACTCATTTGAATCTTTTCTTCTAATCTCAAAACCTTCCACATGAAACTTTAAGGTGTATCCTTGATCACATATTTGTCTTACACTCAATAGATTATGCTTAAAAAACATTCTTATCTTTGGTTCTACTAATATCCAAACTTAAAATACCTTTTCAGGCTATCCTGGTAGTGGTTTTATCTTCAAATTTCACTATGCCACCATTGATCTTCTTTACTCTTATCTCTTGTCATATGCTTCAAACATCCACTATCAACGAACCATGGCTGATATTTATTTCTTACATGCAAAGCTATTTGCACCAACATAGAATCTTTAGGTTGTTTCTTATACCATGAACATGTCTGAACCTTCTTCCTGATGAATGGATCTTTGAAACTCTGATCCTTCTTCATTGGATCTGCATGAGTATTCTTTTCCTTCTTTCTAAAATTGTTAGCTCTTTTTCAACATTCTAATTACTTGTGACCATAATCATTTGAAACACTTTAAAACTTTTAAACACTGCATATGCAAGAATCATTCTAAAAGCCTCAAACCTTAACTCCGGTGCAAAATTTTCTTCAAAAATCTATTCACTCAAAAGATATACAAATTAATTTTTCAACTTACCTTCTTGTCATGCAACATAGCCAAGACCCAATAGCATCCACCATGCTTCAATTTTTCTTAAAAGTGTCTCCTTGAAGCCTAGAAGAGACACCCCACACAATAGGGTTCTATAAATAAATCTCAGGATATTCCCACATCTCCTCTATTTCTTCCTTGATCTTCTTGTGTTTTTCTTTTAGAATCCATTTAAGCATGTCTAACCTTTTTGACTTACTAACCTTATCCTTTATGATGTTTTTATTTTTCTCAACTTTTACAACTATCTTATTTTGACAAAGCTCATGCTCAAATGTAATAAGAGATTCTACACAATCCTTCTTATTTGATTCTTTATCTACTATAGCAAGTAATTCATTTTCATTCTTGAACTTAGCCTGATCAACTTTTACTATTTTAGGTCTCCAAACCTTGATTTGACTCTTCTCATATCTTTTAGGGGCTCTGTAACCTTTGACATACTTTGATGATCTCTTTACTTATTTTGGACATAATTTAGCAATATGGCCAACCTTATGACAACAAAAACAAACAATATTTCTCATACCTTTTTCTTGAATGTGACTGAGATCTCCCTTTGACTGATTACTTCTCCTCATACAATCTCTTTCCCTATGACCAACATGATGACAAACAAAACAATGACCATGAAAATAATTTGAAAACTTAAAAGCATTGGGCTGCCTGATCGACTTCTTTGATTTGCCTTCAAAACATGCATCCTTCTTTCCTTGGACTAATATTTCATGATCTTTCTCAACCTTGATTATAAGCTTCTCATGATTATCCTTTAAAGAACCTAACTCATCCTTTAACTGATTACACTCTTATTCTTTTGATGTTAAAATTGAATTTGTAACCTCTAACTGATTCTTAAGATCCTGAATAAATATCTTATTTTCTTTTACTTCTATAGCCAACTTAGAATCCAAGATACACACCTTTTCCTTAAGGGCCTCAACCACAGATTTCAACTCTTTATTCTCCTTCTTTAGCTGCTCGGCCATCTTATGCTTTTCCTTGATCTACCTTCAAGCTGTTAAACCCTTTCTGAAGGAACCTGCTTTGATACCAATTATTAAGCACAGGATATACTGAGAGTGGGGGTGAATCAGTATATAATATATCTTATAAATTTTTTCCTTTATCAAATTCCACTTAATCAAAAATTCAAGATATGCAATAAAAATCAAACAACAAACATCACACAAGATAGAGAGAGACACCAGATATAACATGGAAACCTAATGTCAAAAAAACCATAGAGAATAATCTCAAGTATATTCATGAGAAGCAACCCACAAGAGCACCATACCCCTTTGTCGAGTACCAACCCAGCTATAATTCATGAGTACCAACCCACAAGAGCTTCAAACCCCTTTGCCGAGTACCAACCCAACAACTATTCATGAGCACCAACCCATAGGAGCACCAACCCCTTTGCCAAGCACCAACCTAGCAACAATTCGTGAGCACCAACCCTTTTGTGTATACCACACACCTATCTCTCAATGTTGCTATCTCAACAAATGATAGTTCAATACAACATCTCTTTCCTCTCTCTCACCTTTGCTCTTCTAAGCTAGATATAACAAATACAAATCATATTCATCTCTCACAATTGCTCTTTTAAGCTAGATATTACAATATCAAATCAACCTTTATCTCTCATATTACAAATGGCTTCTCAAGCCTTTATTTATAGCTTTCCAAATGACCTTTGGCCTTCCCCCTTTGTGACCCTTCAATCCTCATGGAAAATGGTGCCAAACTTGTATGACCTTTCATATTCAAGCCTTTGAAAAGTCATGTGGTGACCCTTCATGACCAAAAACCTCCTTCCATCTTTTATCCTCATCTTGGTGACTTTTCGTATTCCTTAAAGTGTCCTTTCATGAGAAATTGTGCCCTTACTCTTTTGTCTTCACTTGGTGACTCTTGGTATTCCCCAAGATGACTCTTCATGGGAAAATGTGTCCCATCCTTCTTTTGTCTTTACCTCGTGGCTCTTCAAGTTCTGCATGGGCCCTTCTTTTGTCTCATATGCAACCAAAAATATATTCATTAATATTAAATAAATATTAACTCACATTAGCCAAGATAAACAACATTAAATGCAATGGGGCCTTTATAACCAATAATACTAGACCTTTGACATCAATGACAATATTTCCAACATTATTCACTAGTTGGAAATAGTATTCCAATTATGAACTACAAAATTATTATAACTACACATTGAGAGGAAACCACCTATTATTCTTGATTTTAATTGAATACAACCCAAGTAGCCCTGAGTTAAGTTTGAATACACTAGCAAGGTCACAAGTCATTGTTTAATAACTTAATTACACTAAGATTACACCAATAAATAGTATTAATTTATTATTTCACACACACCAATATATCATGGGATAACTAATGGAATTTGATATTATTTATATTATTAGTATATATGCAGTGCTCAACACAGAGTTTTTTGAGGTCAAACACAACTTTAGCCTCTAACCCATTTTTCCCATTTTAATTCATTTGTTCCTTAATATCATTGAGCTAGGGTTCCAAGTGAAGAAAAAAGTACATAGTGGCTTGTGAAATGAGTCTATAAACTAAAAATACACACATGATATATGGGTGAAGGCCCATATACTAAAATTCACATAGAGGGAAAAAACCTTAACAGACATTAGTGTATCTTATAAATGATAATGTAGGTTGGCTTTGTCTCATATTCAAATGAAAAGGCACACCTTACTTCCCCTTTTAGCACACGCGCGCGTGCACACACGCACGCACACACACACACACACACACACACACACACACACAGTAATTTCCAAATACTTTTTGTGTTTATTACATATTTTATACATTCTAATTTTACTCATTAGTTTGCCATAATTAGATTAACACTTGTTTAATCCCTGATGTTTATAAAATAGATACCAAATGTAATAAATATGTTAATTTAGATTTGGACATTAGATATTATGGTCCATTACCTACTTTACTTAGTGATGAATATATATTACAAATCCTTCATACAAAGGAATTTCAAATTCCTCACCAACTTTATAAACTTTGACATTTTGAGCATACATCTCTATAATTTAACAAGTTTTTTTTAATTTAAATCCAAAAGATCTTCTCTCCAACTGAATGTATGCACCTTATCATTTATAAAATGGAAATTACATGTTAATCAAGGAATATAAGGATATTATCTTATGGTAATATACTGATTATCTACATGTTCTTAGTTATTACTTTATTACTCCCAAAGAGACAAATAACATTAGTGCATTCCTCAAAAAGTACAATAAATCTTCCCTTGGTCATAAATGGAAATACCTAGAATTAACCTTAGTATCACCCTTAATATCATTTACTTTCCTTTATTCATCGCTCATTCACCAAAAATAATGAAAATTCCCTCTAGAGGATTCTACACTTTATCACAAAGACATGATTATGATCCTTAATGCTAAGTTCATTAAACCATTAGATCACTCCAAATGAGTCTCTAACATAGTTTTAATTTCCATTACCTTATATTGATCTATGCATTTATTCTACAACCATTTATGAAATGATTTCCCTCATGGAAATTTTTTTGAGGTATAATCAGATTCACATTTTTCTAAAATATCAATGAAGGACTACCTTTTCTACTAATCGATGCATGTATTACTATATTATAACTCTTTTTGACCTCAAAATTTTTGGGGAAACGTAACAACATGACATGACCCATATTTTCCACAATCTTATCCACAAAATAATTGAAACCTATATTAATGTTCTCTTAGCATAATCCAAGCATTGTGAGATCACCCTCATGACCTAGCTATCATCCTTGAGAATATAATCAAATATAATGTTAAAATAAACCCCTAAAATTATGTCTTTATTGGTTATCTATAAATATTTTTGGATTTTATTGTCTCTAGCTAAGGGATTGAATTGTATCCTTCCAAAATTAGAAAAATTATGTAAATTTCTAAACTAAAATCCATACTTTCCTTGCCTAGAATTTTTTTGATTTTTTTCCCAAATTGGTTTATCAAACTCATTCAATAAAATTACTCCTTAAGAAATATGTAACTCTTGAGTAGACTAATGCTTTCCAAAAAAATTTTGACAACATGAAGAAATATTTACTTCAACCTTATCCATTACAACCTTCATCCAATTATCATCTTTTCATCTTATATACATATTCTACCCTCATATTAATTGGGTCAATACTTACACAACAAGACGATCCAACAAAGAGTATGCCATTTATTACATCAGTACTACTTTGATTCATTATGAGACTTGATACACTAAGATCAAACATGATGGCCTTACTATCTATTTTAATACTAAAATTTTTCATCATTCCATGATTTATAATCCAATGTACATCATTTTTAATTCAAATCCCCTTTGTCATTTATTATCTAAGACCATTTTTCCTAGTGATAGACATGGTAAATAGATTACTCTTTTGATGAAATTTGACCGTAATATTATTGATAAAATATGTTTTTTTTGGAATAACTGTGTAATATTTTTTCACGTTATGCCTAATTTTTTTTTATCAATGACAATTTTGAAAGCATAATATTATTACCCAAAAATTATCAGGAAAGTGATTATCAATCAACTTGATGCTACAAAATTTCCTATCTAGAAACATATTCAACATACCCTTCCCAGTGGATATGTACACTTTATTGAATGTGTTGATTAGGATATAAATTTTAAAGACTAATTTAACAATTTCATGGTTGATATTCAAACATAATCTCTCAAAGATCTTGAACATCAAGTGTCTAAACCTAAAACAAACAATAAAATTGAACATGAAGAGTAAGAGGTCAAAATTGTATTACATGAAGATAATTAAATGCTCCACTTTGATGGATCCAAGTGCTTTTGATGAACTATGGTGTGATGTGTCCTTTCTGATCCTTTTAGTAAAATCATTCCTTTATATTTTAGATTAAACTTTGATATTACCAATAACATGGTTGAATATGACACTCTTATAATTGGTATACAAGTAGTCATTGATCTTGATATCTCTTATTTATATGTCTTAGGTGATTATAAACTTATATGAAACTAAAATAATGTTACTTACCAATGAAAAATTAAAAACATTAAATCATGTCATAAATTTTATAGAAACCTTGTTAAAAAATTTGTATCTTTCACTATCAAGGCAATCCCAAGAAAATGAAATGTTGTAGATGATTATTTTACCTCTTTCGATTCCATTTTTCACCTATATAAGGCATTACATGATGACCAATTTCTTACTAATATACATAAATCCCCATGTATCTTAGGACCTAAGGATTATTCCCTTTTTTTATACATCGAGGTTGTCATCACTAGACAAATTCCTTCATATAAAGGCATCATCCAATTTAAATTATCCTCCCAAAGCTGATTCTTTTTAAAATATTATAATTATAAATAAATCCTTTAATTATGTCCTTAAAAATAATGTCCTTTACTATCATAATTTTGAGGTAAAATTTATCTAATGTGTTACTGGACTGAGGTCTCTCTTCTTCTTGAGAAAGCACATACGGTAATTTATGGAGGTCATTTTAGTGGACACACTGGATCCTACAAATGCACACAAGGTTATTATTAGACAACACTTGAAAATGATGCCATAAATTTTGATAAGAAATGTAATCCTTAACATTTACATGATGATATTATTCATTTTACTTTGTTCAAGATTCAAACACTTGAATCTCCTTAGCCATTCTCTATGTGGGGATTAAATATCATTAGTAAGTTGTCTTTATCATAAGACGGCCATGTTTTTATTATCATTACCACAAATAATTTATCAAGTTGGTATAATATATGATCCTTAGTAATTTTACTATTCTTACCATTTATAATATTATTCTCAACCAAATAATTCATTGCTTTGGAACTCTACATAGCATCATCTCTGACAATGGTGGGAGTTTTAAAAATAAGGACATGAAACAAATTTTATCAAAATTTAAAATTAGGCAAAAATTTTATACCCCTTATCATTCTAAGTGTAATGATAAAGCTTAAGTAACTAAATACTATAATATATTTACATATTTATTTAAATAAAAATCTCTATCTTGCACTTTGGCCTTATCACACTAGTATTTTCACTACCACTAGAGTGGCTTCATTCTCTTAGTATATGGATCAGATGCCATTTTTCCACTATACATATAGTTATATTAATTATGTATTTATATTCATGGTATTATCATTGATTATTTTTTTGAATCTTATCTTCATGCTTTTTGTCTCCTTGACGAGAGATGCATGACTGCTCTCTAGCACAATTGCCAATACAAAACCTGGATCACTAAGCAACACAACAAGAAAGTCAAATTTATAAAAATTTATGTTGGAGATTTAGTATTAAAATTAAATTACACTCATGAAAAAGAGGTTAAATATTCCTAAAATTGGTATGGTCCTTACCTTAGTAAAGACATTCTTTTACTTGGCACTTATCAATTACAAACTAATGAAGGAAATGTTTTGAAAGAGCTAAATAATGCATATATTTTAAAATTATACTTTTCTTGACATATGTTTTTCATAGTTTTTTTTTTCCATGTTTTATAATTGTGTGTGTGTGTGTGTGTGTGTGTGTGTGTGTGTGTGTGTTTCATAGTTAGTTTTTATTCTTTTTTATAACAGTTCTTGAAATTTTTCTATAAATCTTTTATGTTTTAACTTAGCTTTCCTTTACCTTAACATCACTTTTGGGCTTCTTCATCTTCTCCTACACCCCTTGTTTTCAGATCTTATCACCTCTTTATTTTCACTTTTGGGATTCTTTATTTTTAGATCTCTTTGAATTTTAGTATGTGAATTACATTATAATACAATGGGTAATACAATTAGTTCCTCATCACAAATGGCCCACCCTTTGACCTCTTTACCTTTGGGCTCTTTTAATTACTTATTATTTATACTTATATTCTTATTAATGCTTCTTAAACCTATTTTATACTTTATTGATTTTTATCTCTCCTTATACACTTATATTTATGCCTCTTGGATTTTAAATTTTTGATTTTCATGGTGAGACCTAGAGGAATACAACTAGGCTCTCTTCACAAGTGCCTAGCCTATAATATTACCTTTTCATCCTAATTTCATTCCAAAAATTTTCTAGGTTTCTTTTATAAAGACAAGGAAATGGTTATGTTTGGTTTTTTTTCACTTAGATTCCATATATTCTCATGTGGAAAAATTATGGTAGTCGATCTACATGTTTCCCATTAATAATTTGCCCTCTCTTATGATAAAATTATAAAACATGTCTATCATTGCATCAATATTACTTTATATATTTTTTATGATTAAAAAAACCCACTCATTATCATGTGAATATATATGTTTCTTATTTTCCATGTCCTTTTAAGCATCCAAGGTCAGTTTTTAACATTGCACTCCTTTTTGGGGATTATCCCTTTATACATATTTAACGATTACAGTAACCCACTCATTATCATGTGAATCTATATATTCTCTATTTTTAACCTTTTAATCACATTAAGGTCAGTTTAAATATTAAATATTTTAAAAGGTGTAATTCTATTATTATCTAAGTGTCATGGTTTCTAAGTTCTCTTAGGTAGTGGCTAGGTGTATGCTCTCTTGTATTAATCATATTAAGCACCCAATATTAGTTTTTTGGATCCATATGGAGGAGGAAAATATAAAAATCCAAAAAAGTCAAAATAAAATATACAAATAAAAAGGTGATATATCTTTCAAAATTCAAAATCACACCAAAAGATGTGATCATGTTGTCAGCACACCCCTTATCCTAGTTGAAGCTCAAAATCCATAGTTGGCTTCATGATAGGGTCTAAGTTCATTAGAGTGTGTTATGAAAATAGAATAAGATAGGAGTATTTAAATTTATATTACTATTTACATCTAATTTATTATTTATGTAGAGACTCCCTTAAAAAATTATAAACATAGAAAAGTATAAATATAGAAAAGTATTTACATCTAATTTCTTAGCCTTCCTTCTAGCCATTTTGACCCTATTTCCTATTTAATATAGAAAAGTATAAATGTATTTAACTTAATAAAAGTAAAATATTTTTTCCCCTATCATAATACACATGTGTGTCAATTTTGGTGGTTCAACTCTTCCTCTAGGCCCACTTTTCAACTTCTAGCCCACTCAACTAGCCCTCTCTAGGCCTAGTTCACCTTGTTTCACTCAAAATACATACTATCCTATATTTACACTCCCAAAACATCAAAAATATTTTATATCATATCAATATCACTCATACTACAATTTTTTATAATTATTTATGATTATAATTTGATTTATTCATAAAACCCTAATTTAGGGGTTTTGGTAACCTATAACAACCCATGAGCATTCAAAAATCCACATTAGAATTTATATGGGTTTAAAGGATTAAAAATTGGTTATATATATATATATATATATATATATATATATATATATATAACCCCTTTTCATGTCTCCAAATCAATATATTCTATGATCCAATCTATTGTCTAAGACTTTTAACTCAAAATTGGTTGATCGTGCATGAGAATAGGAAATATACTGGTTTGTGTTTCCTATTGGATGTGTAACACATAATAAAAGGAAATAAATGAACAAATAAACTTTACATATAGTATAAATAATTACATTGATACACTAATCATTTAATTATTGTGCCAAAGATCATAATTCTTTCCTCATTACAATCTTATAGTCCACTCTTGCACATCTGCTACAAATAACTGGGTCTGTTTGAGAGATAACAATGTACAAGATTTTATTTATTAATTTCAAGTGTTATAACCTCAAAAAATATCCTTTCCACCTTAGGAACATCTATAAATTAAAAACTCAAGTTATATATTCCTCAAGATCATAACACTGTCTGCACATAGTGAGCAATTGCCAAACAAGGTCTTCTAGGAGATATATTTGAAAAAATAGATGACTTTGTGATTATTAATTACTTATATAAGTTTAAAACCATTAAATATTATTACAATAAACACTTATAACACTATTTCAATTTCATTGTGTCTTCATTCATGAAAGGAACATTCTATAATAAACACAAAAAACTAAAAAATAGGGTATGTATGGTGAAATATTATTTTCTAATAACAAGGCTTCCTCCTCTTTTATATTTTATTTAATATTTTCACCTTAAAAACATTCATCTAAATATATTTCATAAAAATTATTACATTTTTTATGAAACCCATCAAGTGTAACTACTTTGGAGGATACTTGTAAACGGTTACATGATAACTTTTGTAAGGTGACCAAGTACCAACGTTATTTATTACCTTTTTGTTACTTTGACCCTTGTAAATGTGAAAATTGACATAAAATGACAATTTATACAATTTTAAAAACTTATTCAATCTTAACTATACCCTGCAAGTCCTTTGATCACACTAGAAATTCAAAATTTTAAACTTACTTGTTTTGGTGGGAAAATAAAATTTGAAAATTTAAACAACCTAAATGTAGTTATATGATACCAAAATGAAATATAATAATTATTGGGGCATTATATGGCCATAAAAATCATCATTAAACATTATTAAATATAAATGAGTAAAAATTGGCAAAAATTACTCCCTAAGAGTGATGTTCCTACATCATACTCCTAGGGAAGGAAAAGAGAACTCATGATTTGTTGCCCATGAGTGATTATAGATTACTCCCTCACTTTATTATGTCATACTTATCCATCCACATGTCATCCTCTACTAGATTATTCTTTCACTTAACTAGATACTTAAAATATTGCTTGTCTCTAGTCCTTTTAGTCACCTGTTTATCTAATATGCATTCCATTTCCTCTATCTTATATCTAGGAAACTAACTTACCCAATTTGGGACTATTGTAGCTAAATAATATACTATTTTTTTTCTTTCATATCCTGATTTTTAAGGGTACAAATCTGAAACATTGAAGATAGGTGAAATTCCAACTCTAATAGGTTACTACAATTCGTATGCATTATTGGCAAACTTCTTGAAAATATTGCAAGGACATATCTTTTTCATCTTAAATTTGTTATATTCACACTTTGGGAATGTTTAATTCCTTATATTAGCTAGGACTAAGTCCCCAATCTATAAGTTCACTTCTCTCCTAACTCAAATCTTCCTGTTTCTTATATTTGTCAACACTAGACTCCAACTCCTTCCTCACTTGTTCATGCACTTATTTCATCACCATTGTAAACTTCTCACCTTCAAAACTTATCTTATAAATATGTATAATGTCTCTAAAATTAAATACACCTCTTGGATACATTACATAGACTACTTGGAATGGACTGATTCCAATGCTTCTATTGGTTGAATTCACTATAAGCAAACTCTATTTGAAGCAACACAAGATCCCACTACTTGGGATGGTCCTTGGAAAAAACCTCAATAAGTTATCTAAGCTTATATTTTCCACCTTATTTTTACCATCTGTTTGAGGGTATTAAGATAAACTGAAACTTAAATTGGTGCCTAGCTCCTTCCATAATGTCCTCCAAAAGTGACCAAGAAACTTGGCGTCCCTATCAAAAAAAATGTTCATGGGCAATCCATGAAGACTCACAACCTCCTTACAGAAAACATTAGCCACATGTGTTTCATTATTTTTATTTTTACATGGTATAAAATGAGCCATTTTAGATAATCTATCAACAACTACAAAAATGGAATCAAAACCCCTTTGTGTTCTAGGTAATCTCATCACAAAATCCATACTAATAGATTCCTAAGGCCTATTTGAGACTGGTAGGGGATGATATAAACCTACATTAGTAATCTTAACCTTGGATAATTGACAAATTATACACCTCTCTACATACCTCCTCACTTATGATTACATTCTAGGCTAATAGTAGTGTCTAGTGAGCAACTCCAATGTCTTATCAAGCCCAAAATGACCTAACATGCTTCCACTGTGATTTTCTTGGATCACATTCCCTCTTATTGAACTCTTTGGTAGACACAATTGGACTCCCTTGAATATAAATCCATCTTAAAATACATAATATAATCATGGCTCCTTGTTGAGTGTACTTAGATGCTTGCATGTATGGTATGCTTCCTTGAAGTCCTCATCATCCTCATACAAATATTTTAGTGCCTTAATGCCAACACTCTCTAACTAAATTTTATGCACCAATAAGACCTTCTTGCTCAATGTATCTACAAACTTATTGTGTTTTCCTTATTTTTGCTTGATGGTGAAGGTGAAATTTTGCATGTACTCCATGAATAAATTTATGTATACAAGTAATATGAATGCATAGGATAGATCTAGAGTGAATAATAATTGCAAAGCATAAATAGAGCACATAGATTAATCAACATAGAGAGACAAGAATTTATCCTGAGAAAACCTCAAAGAGGTAAAAAACCCAACAAGTTATTTTCCATTAATAGAGAAACAATTTAACCTGATATAACTTCAACTTTTCACTTCTTCTCAACAAAGTATTCACAAGCCTTTTTAATAAATCAAATATCTTGCAAATGTCAAGATATCAATTTTTGTATTCACCATAGGGTTAAAACCCTATTTATAGGTAAATATGAAGGGAAGTGACCATAGTAAATAATGGGTCCAACCATCTTGAATAAATAAAAGAGCTCGATTAATTAATATAAAAAATAAACCTTCAGTGATTAATGTCCCAATTAAATATTTTAATAAAAAACTTAGTAAATAATTAAATAAATATAATATGGTTATTTATTTACATAAAGTTTCCACCTCATAGTAATAAGTAACTTATTATTATAATTTAATTAATTATAAGTATAAGCTAAGGGTTAAATTACCACTTAGTCATTAAAATATCTCTAATACTCTCCCTTAATGCTAAGTGGGAATAAATACCATAGTCACCATAAAGGAATTATACTATGTGCAAAATTTGAAGGATTTAAAAACCTTTATCATGCCAAAAGTCACCTTTTGAAACAAAAGGAATTATAATCCATAAACTACTCAAAATTAAGTTTAGGCTAGCATGATTTTGAGATTACATCTCATTGTTTCTCCTAAAAAAATCACTAAGCATATTTGGAGCCTTTTATAACATAAGGATCTCCATTACAAATTATGCTTTAAATGTATTGGGGTACAAAAGTAAAAATTCCACATAAAGTTTACTTAAATCAAATAACTTCCAAATGAATTTTTTATAATTATTTACAAATGAGAATTATAGATAATGAGTAACAAATGGCCATTAGGATGTGGCATTGTCATGCACACTCCCCCTCAATGGCACCTTTGAGAGGCCCAGTATTGCACAAAACTAACAAAATTTGGTAACACCAAGTAGATTTATGAAGATGTCTATCACTTGTTCATCTCTAGGATAGAAATGTAGATTAATATCACTATTGAGGACTTTCTCTCAGATGAAATGCACATGAACTTCAATATGTTTAGTTCTTTGGTGTTGCATTATATTTTTTTCTAGAGCTTTACAACTTTGGTTATCACAATGAAGGATGTTACTCTGAGAAGCATCCAAATGAAGTTCTCCAAATAACCTTCACATCCACATGGCTTATTTAGAATCTTCCATAGCACTTTTATACTTAGTTTCTATAGAAGAGAGAGAAACAATAGGTTACTTCTTGATGTTTCAAGTGATAGCACTTACACCAAACTTAAACACATATCCAAAAGTAGATTTAAGATCTAAATTATCACCAGCATGGTTAGCATCATAATAACCATATAATTTATCATTATCAATGGAAGAATAAAATAAACCATAATTAACTATTCCTTTGATATAATGAAGAATATGTTTAACTAATTTATAATGATCTAAATAAGGATCTTTCATAAATCTAGAAGCAACACTGATAGAATATGAAATATCTAGCCTAGTAATGGTTAGATAAATCAAACTTTCAATAATCTATCTATACAAAGTAGTGTTATCTTTTTCACATGCAGGTTTATGATCAAGTTTAATACCAACTTCAATAGGAGTAGAAGAAGATTTACAATCAAGCATGTTAAACTTAACAAGAAGGTTATGTGCATACTGAGATTGTGATACAACAATTTAATTTTTAACCTAAAATATAGTCATTCCTAAAAAATGATGTAGAATACCTAAATCAATCATTTCAAATATTTGACTTAATTTATCCTTATATTTATGAATTAAACTAGTTAGATCGTTAGTAATCAATAAATCATCAACATATAATACAATAAAAATAAAATGACCATTTTCAACTTTAACAAAAAGATCATTATCTAAATAGTAATTAGAAAAATCTAATTCTTTGATAAAAGAAGTAATTTTAAAATACCAAGCTCAAGGATCTTGTTTTAGACCATATAAAAATTTCTTTAATTTACATACATAATGTTCTCTATTAGGGTCATTGAAACTTTTTGGCTGAGTCATGTAGAATTCTTCTTCTAAATAACCACTTTAAAATGCATTCTTGACATCCATTTAGTGGATAATCCAACCATTTTGAGATACAAGTACAATAATAAGTCTAATAGTACTCATTTTTTATACATGATAAATGGTTTCAATATAGTCAATATTGAGTTTTTGAGTAAACCCATGAGCAACTAATCTAGCTTTAAACTTGTCAATTTTATTAATTGAATTATATTTGATCTTATAAATTCACCTACAACTGAAAATATGTCTTTTAAGAAATGAAAGGACAAGATCCCAAGTCTAATTTTTAATTAAGGAATTATATTCAACTTGCATAACAACATTCCATCTATCATATTGAATGACTTCCTCAAAATATTAAGGTCCACATTCATACATAGTTATTAATGCTTAATAAAAATGTTGGCTTCTAGTTAATTTATTAATATTATCAACATTAGAAGATTAAATTAAGGATTCTACCCATTTAGGTCTTTTAGATTGAACATGAAACTCAGGGGTTTCCTTAAACTCTAAGTTATCCATAACTAGATCAACTTTCTCATGGGCATCTTTTTCATCACAAGGAGAAATATGAGAGTCAGGTTCATCAATAGAACATTGAAGAGGATCCATAGAGGGCTCACAAAAATAATTTTCAAGAATAAGAACATTTCTATTCTTAATAATCTGACATTTAGAGGGATCATACACTTTTAAACCTTTTGTCTTACCTCCATATCTTAAAAAAATGCAAGAATAAGAAGTGGGTTCAAGCTTCTTCCTTTTAACTTTAGGGACAAAGATAGAAGTAGGACTACCAAAAATCTTAAGATGAGCCACATCAAGTTTCTTCTTAATCCACATTTCTAAAGGGGTAGAAATATGTAAGGCTTTGGTATGGACTCTATTCAAAATATGAACAACAATGTTCAATGCTTCGGCCCATAATAACTTAGGAAATTTTTAAGATTACAACATAATCCTATCCATTTCTATGATGGTACAGTTTTTCCTTTTAGAAATACCATTTTTTTGAGGGGAATAGTGAGTTATTATTTCCCTTTGAATGCCATAAATAATTAAAAATTAATCAAACTCTTTACTAACATATTCTCCACCATTATCAATTTTTAATCTCTTAATATAAATATTAGATGCATTTTCAACATAATTATTTAAACAAAGACAAAATATCATATTTATTTTTAATGAAATAAGAATAGATCATTCTAGTATAATCATCAATAAAAGTAATAGCATATAAATAACCATTAAGAGATACAACTTCACGAGGTCCTACAACATCACTATGAATTAAATCTAAAGGACGAGAAGAATTCACATCATGATTCTTGTGAAAGGAGTTAGTATGTTGTTTACCATGTAAACAACCCTCACAAGTTTCATGATGAGAAAGGATAGAAGGAAGTACAACATAAGATTGTTCATAGACATATCATGTAAAATTCTAAAATTAACATGTCCTAATCTTTCATTCCATAACTAAGATTCATTCTTATTATGTGATGAAAGTAAACATGTAGAAGAAGGAGAGAAGATATATAAACCATTCTTTTGAATACCTTGAACAATCAAGGAACCAAATTGATTTCTAATGGACCAACTATCTTTATGAAATGTTATAATGAAATTATCATTAGTAAGTTGAGAATAATATAGATTTTTTTTTTAATCTTAGGTACATAGAAAACATCATTAATAACAACATTTGAAAATTTTGCTTTTCCATGTTTTGTTGCTTTTAAAAATGAATTATCTCTTAAGTAAATTATTTCAGAGATATCTCTAGAATCATACAAATTATTAGATAAGCATGTCATATGGTTAGATGCACCACTATTTAAAATACACTCATTTTCATTTGAAGTAAATAAAGCATCATATAAAACAATAACATTCTAATCCTAATTATTATTTTTATTAGGGTTTTGATTCTTATACTTGTTTTGATTAGTTTTCTTCCTTTTGTTATTTTTATAAGATTGATTTTTAATTCTATCCTTATTTTTATAACAGGTTTCCATTATATGACCAAATTTACCACATAAGTTACAATTTCCATTAAATTTAGGTTTATGATATTATTACCAGTTTTCTTATTCCTATTTTTGTCTTTAATAGCATTAGGGTTAGATTTATGTTTTTTTTGTTATAAAAAACATTATTTAAGGTTATAATTACATGAGTGGCATTCTCTTTAGAATCAAAATTGGTCATTACTTTCTCTTCTTGAATCATGAGAGCATATACAATGGTAATATCAGGGATATCTTGCTTAGTTTGATACTTAGAATTTAAAATTGAAATAAAATTTCTAAATTGAAATAAAAATTCTAAATTTTTTTATGAATGTTTAATTGAATGATATAATAAATAAATTGATCCTAAATTAAATTACAATTGCAACCAGGGATTTTAATGTTTTTAATTTTAACTAAAAAAATCACAACTTTTTCATCACTCTTCATAGGTGTTGTCAGCAATTCAAGGATTAACTTAATGATATTTGAGAGATAAGTGCCCTCGTAAATGGATTCAATAAGTTTTCAATCTTCAAAAGGAGATTCTTGATTACCAATGTGGAGAAGTAATTCATCCTTAACACTCCACAAGATAATGTACATAGTTTCTTACAATTTTTGTTGAAATACATTGGTAAGCTCAGGGGTCACATGACATCCAGATAGGGATTTATCAGTTCTAATGATAATATTCCATAATTTATAGACCATTAATTTAACTTTAACATAAATTTTTGATATGTTATAGTTATTTCCATTAAGCATTTTTGATTTGTCTAAGGAAAAGTGAGGCAAAGCCATGACTTCCCTTTAAACACAATAATATCCAAATGATTAAGAAACAACCTTTTAAGTTTGAATTTATTTATTTTGATAATTAAAACAAATTTAAAAAAGTAAATACACACTTTTTGTTCAATTTAAATCTTGATAAAACAAAAAAAATTCACAAATTTGTGACAAAGCAAGGTGTCGCAAGTGTCATAAAATACACTAAAAATAAGAACAATTTTATGATTTCACATTTTTAAATGAATTTTTTTGAAATATTTATAAAATAAAGTGAATTTATCATGAAATTATATATATATATATATATATATATATATATATATATATATATATATATATATATATATATATATATATATATATATATAATTAATTTAGATGCTAGCCAAAGCAAAAAATTGAAATAAAGTTGCACAATTATAGGTGTCAAAAGAGTCACACTCACAATGATGACCTAAGCATAATTAATAAAAAAAGGTATAAAATCAATAATAAGAAGTTTCAAAATAAAAAATTGACCATATCAATGTGTCTTTAATGTGCCAAAACATTAAGATTGACTGGTTGGATGGCTATACTTGCCTAAGTTTAAAGTTGATCAAGTGTCAAAAGAAGGACAAGTCGATAGGTTAGGGGGTTTTTACATGAGAAGGAAGGAACATAAAACAAGAAGTGATATTAAAATTAATTTAATTTCAAATTGATTTTGACTAAAGTCAACAAGAAGATAAAAATAAAAAAGCTAGAGATATTTGAACACTAGACTTATCTTTTACAAGTTTTTACCAAAATTTATAATCACCAACTCATCTATGAATGAATTTGAAGATTAACATGAAAAATATTATATTTAATTATTTATAATATGATTTTGATAATAAATTATAGATTTTACATGCATGTAATTTTGAAATTAATTAGGTGAATTATATTTTAATCTTTTTGGTAAAAAACTTAGCCAAGGTGGGACCCCTTTTTAATTTCCATGCAATTTTTTATAATTAAAAAAAAACTTTATTTTTAAATAATTTTTTAACTATATAAATATTTTACTTACCTATATGAATCACGTGGCTAAAAATGGCACTCCAAGTGAAGCAAGCTTAGAACATGTGGAATACACTGCCAGAGACCACTAAATTTTACAAACCTTCTAGTTTTTGTAGGATAAATCCAATCAAATCCTCAAAATTTGATTTTTGGCTCAAAAAACAAGTTTTTCAATTTCTTAGGCATGCTAACTCTAAGTAGAGAGAACAAAATTAAATATGGCCATACAGAGCTTCTCAAGCTTTAAAAATTTTCTAAACACCTTATATTTTCCAAACTAAGACTTTGGGACCTTTAGGGGATAGTTTGAGACCACGAAACTCAACTTTTGAATTTCCTTCAGATGTTCAAGCCATACTATGGTGCCCAAGGAAGATGGAAAATAAATAACTGCTTCAAAACTCCTCAATCTAACTCTTCCAATGTCAATATCTAATCAAAAAATGTTGAAAGGCCTTTACAAATCAAGAAAAGACCGAGGAATGAATTTTTTGGAAAATTTTCTCCTTCCAGTGCCGTACAACACCCTAAAATATATATCTCTCAAATTAAAAATGAAGTTGTTTTTCCAACTATAAACACCCCTCAAGCTCTGCTACCATGAATAAATTCATGTATACAAGTAATGTGAATACATATAATAGATCTAGAGTGAATAATAATTGAAAAGAATAAATAGAGCACACATATCAATGAACATAAAGAGACATAATATTTATCCTAGGAAAACCTCAAAGAGGTAAAGAACCTAGCAAATTATTTTCCATTAATAGTAAAAAAATTTACCCCAATACAACTCCAACTTCTCACTTTTTCTTAGAAAAGTCTTCACAAGTTTTTTTAATAAATCAAATATCTCACAAATATCAAGATATCAAGTTGTTATTCACCATAGGGTTAAAACCCTATTTATAGGTAAATATGAAGGGAGGTGACTATTTTAAATAACATGTCAAACCATCATGAATAAATAAAAGAGCCTGATTAATTAATATCCCAAATAAACTTTCAGTGATTAATGTCCCAATTAAATATTTTAATTAAAAACTTAGTAAATAATTAAATAAATATAATAAGGTTATTTATTTACATGATTTTTCCACCTCATAGTAATAAATAACTTATTATTATTTAATTAATTATAAGTATAAGCTAAGGGTTAAATTACCACTTTGTCATTAAAATAGCTCTAACACTCCACCCATTTGACATGCCTTTGGTTCAACTTAGGCTAATTAGATATGAACTAAAGTGCATGATTATCTGTGTATAATATGAACTCTTTTGGCATGAGATAATGCCTATATTTCTTCAATGCTTTCACCATTGCATAAATATCCAAGTCATAGGATGAATACCTCTTATTAACATCATTTCAATTCTCACTAAAGTAGGCTATAGGTCTGCCCTCTTGACATAGGACAACCCCTATGGCTACACCACTTATATCACATTCTATTTGGAACACCTTGTTGAAGTCTGGTAATGTTAGTATGGGTTGTTCCATGATTCTTTACTTCAAGTATTGAAAAATCTTTTCTGCCTGATCATTCCAAATAAAGTTTTTCTTGTCTCCCTTGAAGGTGTCAATGATGGGAGCACATATTACACTAAAGTTTCTTATAAACTTCCTATAGAAACTTTCCAAACCATGAAAACTCCTTACCTCTCTTGTTGTCTTAGGTGTTGGCCATTCCATGATTGCCTTCACCTTGTTCTTGTCTAGTTTTAGCATGCCTTATGAAATAATAAACCCAAGGTACAACAACACACTTTTCATGAAGTCACACTTCTTGAGGTTGATCAATAACCTCTCCTCTTGTAGCTTTCTTATAACCAAATCCAAATGATGAAGGTGTTCCTTCTTGGTTTGGATATAAATTAGTATATCTTCCATATAAACTACTACAAACTTGCCTATGAAATCTTTCAAAACCTCATTCACTAACCTCATGAAATTTATAGGTGCATTAGCCAAACCAAATGGCATGACTAACAATTCATACAACCCTTCATTCATTTTGAAATTAGTCTTCCACTCGTCACCTTGCCTAATCCTTATCTAGTAGTATCCACTCTTGAGGTCTATCTTGAAAAAATAGCTTGCTCCACTCAAGAAATCCATCAAATCCTCCATCTTGGGAAGTGGAAATATATACCTTATAGTGATATTATTGATGGCTCTAGAATCAATGCACATCCTCCACTCACTTTTCTTCTTTGGCACCAACACTATGGGCATTGCACATGGACTCAAGCTCTCTTTGATCATCCCTTTTTCAAGTAACTCCTACACTTGTCTCTTGATCTCAACATTTTCTTGTGGGGTCATCTTATATGTAGCTTTATTTGGTAGACTTACTCCAAGTACAAACTCTATATGGTGTGTTATGCTCCTCATAGGTGGTAATGTGTTGGGAAGCTCATCAATAACTATATCAACATACTTTTCCAACATTTTTTGAATCTCTAGGGGTAGTTCATTGATCTTAGTGGTTGTCATAACAATCCTAGGTTTGATGACCAAAGCAAAGCCTAGCTCCTCTTCATGCATGGAATTCAAAAACTCTTTTCCACTTACCAACATCATATGGGAATAAACCTATTGATCACTCTCCTCATTCTTCAAGGGTATCAAAGTGTAACTAACTCCATCCTTCATCAAAGTATACATATTCTTTCTCCCATCATGAGTATTTTATCTATCATATTACCAGGGCCTTCCAAGAAGAACATGACACACATCCATGGGGATGACATCACAAAGCACCTTACTTTTTATATGTTCCAATTTAAAACTCTACCCAACTCTATTAACTCACCAAGACTTGATGTCCCTTATTCAACCATGACACCTTATATGGAGTGGGGTGAGGTAATTTCTTTAGCCCAAACTTGTTAATGATTTCTATTGAAACAAGATTATCCATACTTCCTAAATCAATGACCATCTTGTAACACTTACATTGGCATTTGTAGGATGTACTTAAGAGATTCTTTCTTTGTGGTGGGTCCTTCTCCTTGGGTGGTTTTATCAACACCCTCATCATGAGTAATGATTCTCCTACTTTAGGCTCCAACAAAAGTGATGGAGAGCAAACACTCTCTTCCTCTCCTCCTTGTGCAATCTAATTTATCCCTTCATTTTTTGGGAATCTCATTAGTTGGTCCTCTAGACACTCCCATTGCTTATGGATATAAAACTTATTACACCTAAAACATTTTCTTACAAATCCACTTGATTATCTACCCCTTGATGAGTAACCACCTCTATTGAAAGGTCTTCTACCTCTAAATCCACCTCTTGATTGAGTGGACTACTCTTGTAAATTTCTTGATTCACTTTAAAGATTTTTTTGAGAGATACTTTTGTCCCCTACTATCCTCTACCTCTAAAATTTATGCCCCTTCCTCTGTTATGTTGATTATGTTTCATAATCAACTTATCTTTAGCCTTGAGTGCAAATTGATAGACTCCTCTAGTGTTCTTAGGCTAACAAGTGCTAACTCATCTTGCAAGTTGTATTTTAAACCATTCAAGTACTTTGCAAACTTCTCTTTATCCTCCTCAACATGACTAAACCTAATGGTTAGCTTATATAACTCCTTTATGTATGCCTTTATACTCATTTCCTTCTACTTTGAATTATGTAATTGTCTAAACAAGTTTGTCTCACAGTCACCTAGTAAGAATTTGCCTTTGAGATTGGCAACCATTCTATTCCAAGAAGTGATCTTATTCTTCCCATTCTTTCTTCTCTCATCTTGTGTGAATTTCCACCATAATGAATCATGCCCCTTCAGCTTGTTCTTACAAACTTGACCTTCTTATCATTCGATACCTCTTCATACTCAAAGTATTTATCTAACTCATCCACCTAATCCATGAGTTCATATCCATCAAGAAAACCTACATAGGTGGGTAATTCCACCTTTGGTTTGGACCCTTGACTCATGATCACCTTTATAAGTCTCTCTACACCCTGATCTTTAGGTCCTTCAACTGTCTCTTTTCCCTCTATTTCTTCTTAGTCTTATGGCTCATCTTCCCTATCACTCAAGTCCCCTATTAAGACTCCTCTTATTTAGTTTATTTATACATTAGTTATCCTTACATCCAAGCTAATTCTAAGGTCCCTTATCTTTTCCAACATAACATCTTGGTTCCTTGATGCACCTCTTTGTTTCTCTTAGGTGGCATTATGAACCTTGTATAGGAATCTATCAAACAATTAGTAGTTAGTCTCTTCTCCAAATAGTATTCTCTCTCCCAATTATTCGCAAATATCTAAAGTTGGCTCTGATACCAAAATGATGTAGATATTCCCTTCAAAAAGTTCTAACTTACAAGTCTTCACCAAACATACTAGGTTTCTTAGCTTTCCTTCTAGTCCTTTTGAACCTATTTACTATTTATCATAGAAAAGTATAACTATATTTGACTTAATAAAGTTAAAATTTGGTTTCCCCTATCATAATACACCTTAATGTCAATTTTGATCATTTAACTCTTCCTTTAGGTCCACTTTTCAACTTCTAGCCCTCTCAACTAGCCCTCTAGATGCCTAATTCACCTTATTTCAATAAAAATACATACTATCATATTTTTACACTCCTAAAAACTCAAAAATATATTATATAATATCAATATTATTTATACTACATTTTTTTTGGAATTGTTTATGGTTACAATGTGAGTTATTCATAAAACCCTAATTTAGGGTTTTTGGTAGCCTGTAACAACCTCTGAACATTCAAAAAGCCACTACTAGTGTTTAGATTGGTTTCAAGGATTTAAAAATTGTTTTAAACATTTTTTTACCCCTATTCACATCTCCAAATAAATATATTCTATGATCTAATCCACTGTCTAAGACTTCAAACTCAAAATTGGTTGATTGTGTATGAGAATAGGAAATATACTAGTATGTGTTTCCTATTGGATGTGTAACACATAATACAAGGAAATAAATGACCAAAGAAACTTTAAATAAAGTATAAATAATTACCTCAATACACCAAGAATTAAAATTATTGTTCCAAAGATTGTTACTCTTTCCTCATTACAATCTTATATTCCACTCTTGCACGTCTGCTACAGATAATTGTGTCTGTTTGAGAGATATAAATGTACAAGATTTTATTTATTAATTAAAAATATTATAACCTTAGGAAATGTAATTTCTTAATTTATTAATGTCTATAAATGACAAACTTTAGTTCTATATTCCTCAAGATCATAACACTGTCTACACATAGTAAGCAATTACCAAATAGGGTCTACTAGTAGATATATTTGAAATGACAGATGATTTTATGATTATTACTACCTAATATAAGTTTAAAACCATTAAATATTCTTAAAATAAACACTTATAACACTTTTTTAATCCCATTTTATCTTCATTCATGAAAGGAACATTCTACAACAAACACAAAAAAAATCAAAAATAGGGTTTGTATGGTGAAATATTATTTTCTCAGAATAGGGATTCTTCCTCGTTTCTATTTTCTTGAATATTTTAACATTAAAAACATTAATATAAATTTATTTCAAAAAAATTATTACATTTTTTATGAGAACCATTGAGTGTAACTACCTTAGAAGATACTTGTAAACAGTTACATGACAACTTTTGTAAGGTGACCAAGCACCAACATTGTTTCTTACCTTTTTATCACTTTAACCCTTGTCAAGGGTGAAAAGGGAGCTCAAATTACAATTCATAAAATTTTAAAAACTTATTCAATCCTAAACATACCCTAAAATTCCTTTGATCACACTAGAAATTCAAAATTTTAAACTTACTAGTTTTGGTCAGAAAATAAATTTTGAGAATTTAAACAACCTAGATGTACTTATATGCTACCAAAATGAAACCTAAGCATTTTTGGGGCCTTATAATTCCATTTAAATCATCCATAAACTTTATTAAACGCAAAAAATCCATAATTGACAAAATTTACTCCCTAAGAGTTATGTTCCTGCATCAATTATCCAAGTAACCAATCTTAACGGTTGACCAATGGTTCTATTGAGGTCCTAAGGAATAAGGAACATGTAATGGGAATTTAGGATCCTTTTAAATTTTTATACATTTATCCTTAATGGGATGATCTATACACTTAAATATTTAAGCCAATATTTACATGTGTTGGATTGGGTTCTCTAGGGCCATTGATATCAAAATTAGTCTTTCTAAATTGATTAGAGTGACTTTTTTCCCAAAGATTTTTTTTTTTTACCTTTGTGGTGTTATCTTTTCCTTCCATTTTTTTAATCTTTGGAATATATAATTTTTTCCAAGTCTATCCAATTTTTTTTACTTCATATTATCTATATATTTTAGACATGTTATCATTATGATAAGTTTGAGTGTTTAGATTTTTCCCCTCTAAACTTGGCACATTTTAATAGAAGCTACATATGTGTTTTGTTGTTAGATGTTATTTTGGTAATTTCCTTATTTTATTATTATTTATATTAGTTATATTTTAGACCTTGATCTTTTATTATCCTATTTTTGGGTCATCCAAACCTAAATTATTCCTCCCTTCATTGCTATTTGGCATTATCTCTTCCTTTTACACTTTATTTTTGTACCATATTTGTTTCTTGGGTCATCTTGACCTAATTTATACTTTACCTCATGGCTATATAACCCTTTTTATCTTCTTATATTTTTTCAATTATTTCAAGCCTAATTTAATATTTACCTCATGGATTTATATATTTTGTTCCTTTTAATTAGCTTATATGATCTAGTTATACATACTTTCATTTTAGTCTAACCTACATACACCTACATTTATTTTATATGTTTTTATCCTTGAGTTTTTATAGTTTTTAAATCTGTCTTCTAATATTTCCACAATAAATATTAAGGTATTTTAATTAAATATATTTGAAATGAAACAAATGTATGTGTTATTTTTAGCTATTTTATTTATCATCATTTAATAATAATAATTTATTTTATATTTTTCATTGTTATGTTTCTTTCCCAAAGCACCATCTTGTATTACACTAGTGTGACAATTGATAAGCTTTGGGTGGGGTATATTATAAACCTATTTTTTTAGTTAATTTTTATATCTTTTATAGGACTTGATGGTGCATCTTTCCCCTTAAGTGTATATCCTAAGGAGAAAAATAAGATTGGGACTTGGCTAGTTCATGGTAGTTTATGAGAGATTGTCATATGATTTCTTGGTATGCCTATTTATACTCATTATATTGGTATCTAATAATTTTAACCACCTCCAATTTTATTTTCCTTTATTTTTTCCTCTTATTATTACTTTTATGTATTTTCCCCACTAACTCACCCATGCCATATTAGTTATGGTTTGGTCCTTGTGTTATGTATTATCTTAGTCATGGCCTACATAGTCCTTTTCCTTAATGTGGTCCCTTGTCAATTATATCATACCTAATCAATATATTTAGTGTCATTCTATAATAACTTAGATTTTACACCCATAATACATATTTTCTCCTAATCATTATATTATATTGATACAAATTGAGTGCATGTCTTAAGGACTGCACCATAAAATGGGTGGCATTGATTCATAATGGTTTTTAATTTATGTCCATATTATCTTGTTATACCTTATTATCATCATATTCATAAATTTATCTATGTTTACCCTCCTATAGGTATATTTCACATTTATTCTTCAAATCATTATTAGTATCTTAAATGTTTCCTTTTATATCATTGATCTAGTATGTATCATCCCATGTATTTCTTGCTAGATCGATCCTAGTCAATCTAGTATATTTTCCTACAAGTAACACTTTCATACTAAATTGATACCTTATTATCATCATATTCATAAATTTATCTATTTTTACCCTCATATAGTTATATTTTCCATTTATTACTCAAATCAATATTATTATCTTGACTTTTTCCTTCTATATCACTGATCTAGTATGTATCATCCCATGTATTTCTTGCTAGATCGATACTAGTCAATCTAGTATATTTTCCTACAAGTAACACTTTCATACTAAATTGATACCTTATTATCATCATATTCATAAATTTATCTATTTTTACCCTCATATAGTTATATTTTCCATTTATTACTCAAATCATTATTATTATCTTGACTTTTTCCTTCTATATCACTGATCTAGTATGTATCATCCCATGTATTTCCTGTTAGATTGATCTTAGTCAATCTAGTATATTTTCCTACACATGACACTCTCCTAATAAATTGATCCTAATTAATTTATTTATTTTCCTATTTTTAAAATATCAACATGGCAAACCCAATATTTGTGTTGTTCATGATTTAGTATACTAAATCCTTCCAACTTGATTACATCAACATTTGAGCTAGGTCACTTTTAGGACTTTAAATTGTATATATAGATTCTTAAATGATATTTTTATAGAACAAAAACAATCATATAATTTTATTTCACATGAAAACTCCTCTCTAATTATATAATAGTAATTTTGAGATGGGAGCTTATTCTTGTGGAGGCTTAATCTTGTTTAATGTCTTTGAAGCTCAATTGAAGAAAATTGAAACAAAGAGGTACCCAAAAGTATTTAAAGTACCAAATTAGAGCCAATTATGTATTCATACTTTCCATTATATATTTTAACCTATAATATCTCTTACAAATTTCCATTATACCTAAGGGGTAGATTGATTTGATAAAAAGTATACTCAAGTTAAGCATCTCTATCACTAGTCTTTTTAATTTATTTACTCTAATAAATAGATATATTTTGAATTTTTTAGATTAGTATATTTTAATCACATATATCCTCACCTATACTATTTTTACACTTATACTATTGTATATTTTCTAGGCCTACATACACAACCATAGTTATATTCCTTTATACATGTTTAGGTTAGCTTTCACTACATTTTCATGCAGGTGCAATCCCTTATAGCTAGTTGGTATTTACATATTATTATCTTAGATTATTACCATTTTTATCTAGGTTTCCCTTAATAATAAATTCATTTCTTGTGGTTTCCTTTTTATTTCCCTAATACCCCTCTCATAAACATCTCTTGCTTTCAATCTCTATCCTGCTTTACTACTACACCAATTGTATGTAGTTGGTCCTAGTATGGTCTTATATTTTTCTTATATTAGAGGATATTTATATTTTTGACCATATATTTCCAATATAAATTATGATTAATATAATATTAATCTTATACCACCATTGGTTAGATCATTTTTCACATTTTATTTTCTTTTCTTTTCTCACGCTTCTTATATTTTCCTTCTTTTCTTTTCCATCATTTTTCAAAGATGTATCCTCTTAGGTTTTTTATAGATATCCTTAACCTATTTATATACTATATGGTTTACTCCATTATCCCTCATATTTTCACATTTGAAAAAAACTTTTCATGGTGTAGTTTTCTTCAATCATAATCTCAAGATATTGAATGCAACATGATGGTAATATATTTTGATAGTGATTATGAAAATATTGAACATCATATAAAAGATATTAATTAAAGAGTATTTAAACTCCAAATAAGGATGAAAGTTTTAAAAACCTTAAAAAATCTACATATGCGATTAATTTCAAATTACCTTACTATTCTCAATATCAATGACATTAACATCTCTCCTATGATCTTCCTCTTATCAACAATTCTACCAATAATCATCCTCAAAATACTAAAGTTGATATTACAAAAATATTTTCAAAGGTTATAGAAAAAGTGGCCCATATGTAATATAATAATAGTAATCAAATGCTCTAAATACAAACCACCTTTTTAAAATTTCTAGTCAACCTCAACAAGTCATTATAAAGTAGCCTAATTAACATGTTATTCCTCCTCTTATACATGTTAATTGAAATATTATTCCCCAACCTCCTATTGATAAAAAGATGATATAACCCCTTAAAAATGAGCCAATATATATTATCTCTATGGGAAATGGAAACATTTTTCTAAACATCACATATGATAGGTTTAATAACCCTAATTATCATCTTAAGACCTTTGGAAACCGATAGAAAGAGTAGAATCAAACCAACACCTATGTGACTACCAAACTTCTATTTAAAAATCTAGTTGGATATGTACTAGAATAGTATAATCAAACTCCAACCAACTCCATTACAAAATTAGAAGACTTATTTAATGCTATAGTTAAATAAATTCAATATCATGATCTTTGTAAAAATACCCATAGTAATTTCATTAATGCTAAGGTGATACCTAAGGATTCTAACCATGATTCATTAAATAATGAAAGTATTTGGCACATATATTAGGTCATAACATGAATGATGATAACCTCTTTGTTGGTGCATTTATTTTCTTTATTGAATTTACTTATATTTATTATTTATTGTTTTGATGTACTCTTTATTTATTATAATTAGTTTATTGTGTTTATTAATAATTTGCACCAGATAAGATAAACTTGCTTAGCTGGTAGTTAACTTAGACACTTATCTTGATATAGTGGAGTTCCACTCCACTATTTAGAGTAAGATAGAATAAGATTTTTTAACAAATATTCAACTTGTGTTGATCATTTACACAAGTTGGACACCTATCTTGTTAGTGTGGAGTTGCACTCCACTATTCATGTAGATAGATATCAGTTGAACTACACATGTTGTGTGAGTTCCCTGATCTTTTTACACAAGTTGGACACCTATCTTGTTAGTGTGGACTTGCACTCCACTATTCATGTAGACAGATATCAGTTGAACTACACATGTTGTGTGAGTTCCCTGATCTTTATCATGTACACCTTATTCTATATAAGTAATGGCTAATTATGTATTTTATATCAGATTAATATTGAATTATCAAATTAATTCATCATATTTGAGTTATTTATTCATTTCTATTATTATCTCAAATATACAACTATTTTTTATTACTATTACTATTTTATCTCTTATTTATGTTTTTTATTAGATTCATTAGATCTTATAGCTAATTTTAACATGGTACCAGATCTATCTTGAATCTATAGATTGCTAAATATTTAATAGAAAAATATCCAGATATAGGATCAATTTTTTTATTTTGTATATAGATAGAAATTGGAGTTTTGTGGAGAATTTTTGAGCTCATCATTGAGTTTATAGTGCTTGAGATAGTCAAAATCATATATAATTTTGTCCAAATTGGGCATAGGAGGTGAAATTGGCAAGAGTTTGATTTAGAAGCACCACACCCAAATCCGATGGGTGCCTAAAAATCAAATCATTTCTGATTAAAATGGACCTCATGGTTGCATTTGAAAGATGTAAAAACCTATAGAGCTATATAAAATTTGTCCAATTTGGACACAGTCACTCCAAAAGACAAATTTTTTTCACTCCCAAGTATGGTCGTACAGACCATACAGACTGTGCAGACCAATTTTTTTTTTGGCAGGCCTCATGGATCAGCGGGGAGATTTTAAAGGGAAACTTTAGAAGCCCACCATTTGAACATTAGGAGGTATTTTTGAGCGATTTTTTTTTTAAATAACTTAAAATTTTGTGCTCTTCACTATTGTAGTTTCAATTTTTTCCAAATTTTTCCATAATTCAGATTTTAATACAATAACTCTTGCCTATCCTCATTTTTGTAACTTCAGAGGCTCATAGCTTTCACATATGACCTCAAATTGAGGTCCCATTTTTTTTAAAGTTAATTTTTTTTTAGCACAACACATTGGTGTAAAAAAATTTGTAATAAAGTGCATATTTTTTGTACTTTTAGACAAGAGGGCCTAAATGAGATTTTTGTAAACTGGAAAAATTATAATCTAGCCTTGTAATTGCACTCAATTATAAAGTACCAAAAATAATTGTTGGGTGGGATAAAACTAGGTAATTTAGGGGGGGTTTATGGTGTGTTATGTACTTTGATTTTTTCTTTATGATAGTTTATTTTTTATTACATCATGGGAGTTCCTAAGTTCCCACTATTAACAACATAAAACTATAATACATGGAAATAAAATACTTGAAATGCATTAATGATACCAAGATATATGCCTTACATAACAACTCTTCTTACTCCACCTGTTGATGCAAAAGAGTTACAACACTTTCTCTTTGAAACTACTAAAGTAATTGGATGCATTCGGTCTTACATGTCTTTAGATTTGAATTTCTATCTTAACAAATGTTCGAATCCAAAAGAGGTTTGGGATAAATTAGCATCATTATTTGGAAAAATGGATGAGGTTTATGGTTACCAAATTGACAACAAACTCATTAGTTTGGATCCTAAAAATTATGCTACAATACAATACTACATCACTAAAGTCATAGATCTTAGAGTACAACTTTCTTAATTCAAAATTCATAAAAATGATATTCAATTTATTTTCAGTGCCTTACACAAATTAGGTCCTGAATATTTATCCTTGTCTCTAGATTTTAAACTCATCAACTCACATTGGGCACATCTTATCAAATTCCCACCTTTGAGGTATTCTCTTATATTCTAATGGTTGAAGAAGAAAAATTAATAGATATGGGTCTAATCAAGTCATCCAAATCTCAATCTCTAGTTACAAGTCAACCTCAGCATAAGCAAGTTCCAACATCAGCATCAAATACAGGTTCAAGTAAAAAGAAGTAGAATAATCAAAATAAGTCACAAAAAGATAAGAATAAAGGGCAAAAATCTTCCTCATAAGAAGATTATAAATCCACTAATAAGAAAGGGGATTCACAAAAAGGGACTAGCACTCCTTGCCCTTATTGCAAAAAGGGGTTTCATAGTGAACAATATTGTTGGAAGAAAGAGATTGATGAACTTAAGGGTCTTCTCAAAAATAATAACATCAATCAATCTTCTTCAAAGGATTCTTCCACTCCTTAAAATTCAAGGAAAGGGAAAGCTACAACACTAGTTTCACTGGCAAATTCTCCCAAGTCATGGGTCATTGACTTAGGTGCTTTGCACCATATGGGTTCTGATCAAGAATACTTTTATAGATTAGAACCAAGTTCCTTGCCTCATATTCTCATAGGTGATTATTCTAAGGTAGATGTTATAGGAAAAAGTATAGTTGATGTTGATAGTGGTGTATTTGAGGATGTCCTATATGTGCTAGATTTTTCAACTAACCTTCTTTCTGTCTACCAAATCACTCACTTTGATACTAGTAAGAAATTTGAGTTCACGCTTGATTCTATATCAATCATAAAATTGGAGAATAATGCCTTAGTTTCAGTGGGAAAATTTGACAATAATACTCAACTTTATTCATTCTCCCACTTTGTGCCTCAGTCTTCCTCTCTAGCTTTGCTCTCACACACTGATTTAGTGAGAGAGTTATGACATGAGAGGTTTCATCATCTGAACTACCACTATTTATATCAGCTTAGTCAATAGGAGATGGTTACAGGACTTCCACAGATTTAGTTTTTAGGGGGTGTATGTCATGGTTGTGCCTTAGGCAAACATCTAGAGGATAAGTTTGATAAAGGTAAGGCTTGGAGGGATACACAAGTCCTTGAACTTCTTCATAGTGATTTAGTGGGTTTATTACCTACTTTGTCTTTTATTAAAACCTACTATGTTATCACATTTATTGATGACTATTCTAGATATACTTGGGTTTATTTTTTGAAACTCAAGAGTGAGGTATTTGATATATTTCTAGACTTCAAAGCTCTAACAAAGAAACAATCTGGGAAGTATGTCAAGATTCTCCACATAGATAATGGGAGGGAATATGTGAACAACAATTTTGAACAATTTTGTGCTCTTGAAGGAATTGATCTTTAGCATTTAGTTGCATACACACCTCAGCAAAATGGTGTAGCAAAGAGGAAGAATAGATTCTTAAAAGAGATGGTAAGTTTTATTATTCATGCAAAATCATTAGTACCTAAGTCCTGGGTGGAAGTGATTAATTATGTTGCATATATATAGAATAGAATTCCTCATAAAGCTTTAAAGGGCATAACACCTATTGAAGCTTGGTGTAATAAGAAGCTAGATGTGTATAATTTTAGAGTCTTCACTAGTCTAGCATGGGCTCACATACCTTCAAACAAGTGTCATGCTTTAGAAAAACAAAGATGAACTTGTATATTTGTGAAATATCCTAATGGTGTTAAGGAATATTGACTCATTGATCCAGATTCACATGAGCTTATTATAGTGAGAAGCATTTACTTTGAATAAAGTCCTTCAGGCTTGTCTTCTAACATTTCTCATTCTTCTTCCTTAGAAGAATTAGATAGAAGTGATAATGATACTCCTACTTTATCTACTCATAGGGATGATGAGGTATTAACTCCCTAATAGGGTTTAGAAAGACATGTTTCTCCTACTCCTCTAGATCCTTTCCCATTGATGCCTTTGTGGTCTATAAAAACTTTGGAAGATGTAGACATTCTTGTTAGGGATCCATTAGATAGAAGGAGAACATGATCACATCATGATTTTACACATTCCTACATTACCATAGCTTCTGATCCATAGTCTTTTCAAGAAGCCATAAGGATAGTTGAGTGGGATTCAATGATGGAAGAAGAGTATGACTCATTGATTAGGAACAACAATTAGGATCTTGTTCCTCTTCCTAAGGGAAGAAAATTAGTATGATGTAGGTGGATATATTAGACTAAGTTCGAAACAAATGGAAATATTGATGATAAGTATAAATCACTCTTAGTGGCCAAAGGTTTTTCCCAAGTAGAAGGCATTGACTATATAGAAACCTTTGTGCCTATTTCTAAGATTAATTCTATTCACTTGATACTAGCTATTGGTGCAGCTCATGGTTGAGATGTACATTAGATGGATGTGAAGATCACATTTCTTCATAAGGATCTTCATGATGAGATTTATATGGAGCAGCCATAGGGGTTTATTTAGGATTCTTCACTAGTATGCTACTTGAAAAAGTCTCTCTATGGTCTAAAACAAGCCCCTAAGGCTTGGTATTCTAATATGGACACATTTATTATCTTAGTTGGGTTCTCAAGATGTCACTCAGATTTGAATGTCTACATTCTATGGTAGGAGAATTCACTATTGTACTTGGTTCTCTATGTTGACGATCTCATTATTACAGGGAGCACAACAACTATCATTAGCAGTGTTAAGACTGCACTTCATGATAGGTTTTCAATGATAGACATGAGACTATTGAATTATTTTCTTGAGATTTAGATAACACAGTCTTCTTCCAAGATTACACTTTCACAACCCAATTATGCCATGGACTTGTTAGCTTGGTTTTACATGTCTGATTATAGGCCTGTGTTGACTCCTTTCTTATCTAGAGTTAGACATGAGGTTTATTGTTCCACTCCCTTGGTTGATGCCACATTATATCACCATCTTGTAGGTTGCCTCAACTATTTGACTCATACATGACTTGACATTTCATATGCAGTTTGCATGGTTTCACACTTTATGCATACACCACATGAGATTTATTAGAGAGACACCAAGTGAATTTTGAGCTATATTCAAGGCATTATTAGATACAAAATTCACTATATAGTGGGTACAAGTTTATACTTGGTGGGATACATAGATTCTGATTGGGTTGGTGATTATGATGATCATAAGTATACTTTTGGTTACAATTTTCACTTCAGATCTGGCCCCATTTGTTGGTGGAGTAAGAAACAAAATTCTATTACTCTTTCATCTACAAAGGCTGAGTATCATGGTGTTGTTAATGCCACCACTGAGGCTATTTGGATTCAAAATATCTTATTGAGATTGGTGTTCCATTTTAGAAGCCATCAATCATCTACTAAGACAACCAGAGCACTATCCAAATCTTAAATAATCTAGTTCATCATCAGAGAACCAAACACATAGAGATCCATATGAAATTTATCAGGGAGCTTATTTAGGCAAAGATCATTGATCTTCAATATTGTCTTACAAAGGAGCAAATTGTAGATATTTTGACCAAACCTTTCACTAAGATCAAGTATCTTCACTTGCAATCTCTTTTGGGGGTATAGGACATCAATTCTTTAGGAGGCATCAATTATTCAAGGGGGATCTCCTAGACCTTCATTTTGAGAGTTTTTTTCCCTCGAGTTTTCTCCTTTCCTCATCTATTTGTACAAAGTACCTAATATGGCTACACATTATCGAGACTCTTATCTGCATAGCCTTACCTAAGCTTCTCTTATGGGGGTTGTTGGTGCATTTATTTTATTTATTTCATTTAATTTTATTTATTATTTATTGTTTTGGTGTACTAATTACTTATTGTAATTAGTTTATTGTGTTTATTAATAATTTTCACTAGATAAGATAAGCTTGCTTAACTAGTATTTAACTTAGACACTTATCTTGTTACAATGGAATTCCACTCTACTCTTTAGGGTAAGATAGGATAAGATTGTTTAACTAATAGTAAACTTATGTTGATCATTTACACAAGTTGGACACATATCTTGTTAGTATGGAGTTTCACTCCACTATTCATGTAGACAGATATTAGTTAAACTACACATGTTGTGTGAGTTCCCTGATCTTTATCATGCACACCTTGCTCTATATAAGAAATGGATATTTATGTATTCTATATCAAATTAATATTGAATTATTAGATTAATTCATCATATTTAAGTTATTTATTCATTTCTATTATTATTTTAGATATATAGTTACTGTTTATTACTATTACTATTTTATCTCTTATTTATGCTTTTTATTAGATTAATTAGATCATTTATCTAATTCTAACATTATTCAATCTCTTTATTAACTCCTTTAAGTATCCTTTCCAATATAGAGTATGAATCTTCTCCCTTAGGAGTTTTAAAGAACCCTTCAACCAAACTAAAAGATGAGATTTAATTATGAACTAATTTAAACCTTATCAAAACTTCAAAAGGGACTTTTTACAAACATAAACTTATGTAATTAATGATAGTACATCCAAAGATAAAACTATTCTATAAACCAAGTTGGAAGCTTCTAAATAAAATAATCCAAAAAATCAACACCATATTCATTGTCCCTTAACTTTACAAGAACTTAAAAAATTCATGCCACCATTTAAAACTTTCACATACTCTTCACCTCGGCATGATATAATCCCATGAATTTTTTTTGGTTTCATGCTTATGTTGCCATTTCATGAAAAGTGTCATGAACTCAAGAAACCTGAATTTGAATTCATGCTAGTAGGAGAACACTTTAACCATGAAACTATCTCTAAAGATCACTATTAATAATATTTAAAATTTCTCCAAAGCCTAATCAAACCATTCCCATAATTTGAATCAATCTTGTCAGGGAAATCAATCTAAATACTATAACTAGCATTAAAAAATATCAAAATAAACCTCTTTAATCATCTAATCCCAATAAATCCCTTATGAACAAATTTATAGGTGATATTAATTTTAATTATATCCATTATTATACTAAATCTAAATATGTGAATTCAATAAATGTTAACTATTATCTCCTGTTAAAACATAAATTGTTATGAAATCTAATAAACCTTTTAAATAAGACAAGCTTCTCAAATATGCCACAACTTCTACCTCTGACACCTTCCCTCATGATGAGTCCACTCCATCAATGGAGTCTCAAACTAATACTAAAAATATTCATACTACCTTTATTCCCAAAACCAATCCTACTTATCCCCTTAAATATCATTATGGTTTTTACGAAAAATCATCCCAATGTAACGTCTTAGATTAGCTTAACACTATGCCTTACATTATTCCTTAAGTGGAATGCATAAGAACATCACCATATCATAATGCAATAGCTTTAATATATAGAATAATTACTTTTAGTAAATATAAATGAACCATCTATTCATTTTTACAAATGTCTGAAACTTACTTAAGTGCATGCAATTGAATCCATATCTTATCCTCAATCATCTAACAAACCCTTTAAAGACTTTTTCAAGGAAGATATGATAAATTACAAAGTTTTTCTCTGAGTTGATGAACCACATCTCTTTATTAGGATTGTGATCAATGATAATCAATAGGGAATGTTTAAGTGGATAAATTTTTGGGAATTAACATCAAATTCCTATGTCTAATCAAAGATCCACAATCTTCCAAAAAATATTTTAAGAAAACTCAACATAATTTTAATCGCTTTCACAAGACTAATCATAAGGATCTTGGTTTCATATTTCTCCCTATTACTATTGAACCCAAAACTATTCACACCAAGCTTATGTTCCTTGATCTTATACTTTCATACAATATTATTCTAAGTCATCCTTAGACCCACCTATGACAACCATCACTTCTTCTATTATTTCAATGCCTTAAGTTCATTCACAATGGTAAAAGATAAAATAATGAATTTTATCCCAACCTTACGATCTCAAATTTTTAAATCATTAATCACTTTTTTTTATTTCCTACCACTAAAAATATTAACAACCCTTCTTTGCCTAAGTTTGTCAATATGCATCCTAACATGCAAGTCACGCTCATTAACTCCAATTATGATCAACCCAATGAAGTTCAAAACACTTTAAATAGAACTCAGTTACCACCTTATATCTCAAAATTAATTAATACATATATTTTAATAAGAGATTGACACTTATTTTAAACTAATATTATAGGTAAATCCCACCTCATTTTAGTAATAAAAAATCTTTCTACAAGTAAGATACTTCTAAAAGCAATATTTTTGGGTGGTTAAGATTTTTCCAGAACTATTTCTACCTTATCTATGATTTTTTAGTCAACTTAGTGTATATTATAAGGACACCCATAATGAAAATGATCAAAAACCCTACAAAGCATGTAATATTTATAGCTCATACAGTGAAGCTTACAAAGTTTCCAAATATCAAACATAATACTTGTATGTGCTTTACTATGAAAAACTCTTTTAAGGATGCTTGATTTTAGTTTGGATGTTCACATAGTCCATATTTCCCCCCATCTTAATTCAAGTGATGAAGAGGAAGAGCCAAAAAGGTTGCATCCCTTTTAATTATCCACCTTTAGAAAACTCTCATTGGATCATTCAACAAATATTTGATTTTTTTTTAAAAACCATAACACAAATCCCTCTCAATTTTTTTTTTAAATTTATTTATAGAAAACAAAATCCACATGATCAATCTAGTTCATAATACAAACACAATAAAATCGATGGGGTAAATTTTGTTTAAAATTGACTTTCAAACCATAGTAATGAAATTAACCATGTTTTAGATATGCACAACTTAGTTTTGTATAATGAAAAAATAAAATCATCCATGTTTTTAATATTTTTTATCTAGTTCAAAATTAACAATTACCTAAAAAAAATTGACACACTTATATAGATGGTAAATATAGTTATAAAACCTAACCTAGTGAAGATAACAAAATCAAAACATGTGTTGACATGGCCAATCTATTTCAAAATGGTGTTGAAAAAAAACACGATGGATGATTGTATATAGAAAATTTTAAAAATACCTCCTTAGAATCCAAAATTCATGTGTGATAAATTTAATTATAATATGAAAATAAAGGTAGTAACTTTTTTGATCTAGAGATTAGTATCAAATCCATTCCTACCATATCTCGCATATCGGGGCATCTTGTTATACCCATCATTTTATTACTTCACATGTTAGGGAATCTTAAAACTAAAATATTTCTCCTAGTTTACACTTTGGGGAATCTTTTGATTCTCATACTTACCTTCATACACACATTTGAGGCATATTACAATGCCCATCCTCATTCTTCCTTAACCTTTCAAACATATCACCCTCAAAATGAGTTAATTATCGAGAATCTTGCACATATTATTGACAAATAACTTCAAATTCAAGAAATATCTAATACCATTCAATACTTATGTTTAATTTATTCTCTTTATAGTTTCTTTCTATACATAGTTTTTGCATGATTTTACATATTTATTAACTTTTGTATATGCTGATTTTTATTACATTTTTTCTTCTAGCCTTTCTCTTATTGTTATTTTACCATATTCTTTACTTTTATTTCACTTATTGGTTTTATTTATCCATTTCACTCATTCACAATTCTTTGGTATTTTAATAATCTTTCCCTCTTGGTTTTATTTTACCATTGTAACCATTCCCATTTCTTTGGTATATACTTTCTTACAATCATTCTCTCTAGGGTTTATTCATCCATTGCACCCATTCCCAATTTTTTTATATCTTCATTTATACAACCTTTCCATTTTTGGTTTTATATTTCCCCATATGGGTTTTACCTCTTATATTTTCTTATGTTATACCTATTGTATGTTTTCCTTTTCCACATTTTGATACCTCTTGATTTTTTAATTTGTGAGTTACATAGTAAGACCTTTGGGAATACACCCAATCCCTCTATAGACATTTCCATCCTCTATGGATGTACATCTAGAATTTATCTCACTTTATATTTATATATTTTTAATACCTAATGTTTTTTATATCTTTTCATCTTACTCTATTATACCTCTAAGCTCTATTTACACTCTTTCACCCCTTGAGTTATTATATATTCATTATTATTATCTTTTTTGTGCCTCATATATTTATACCACTTATATTAGTACCTCTTGGATTTTCATTTTATTATTTTCATGGTAAGACCTTGAGGGATATAATGAGTCTATCTTAACAAATTCCCATCCTATTATTACCTTTTAATCTCACTCCCACTATAAAACTTAAATAGGTGTTTCCTTAGAAAGGTAAGGTAATTATTGAGAATGATGGTTTTTCACTTAGAATCAATTATATTATCTACATTCAATCTATCTACATTTTTATCAATCAATTTACCCTATATTATGATGAAAGTAGCAAACCTATTTGTAATTGTATCATTTCCCTTTGTACATTTTTTATTGTGGAAACTAAATAATTCAATGATCACATAAACCTTTCCATATTTTCCACCTTTTTTGCATACCAAGGTCAATTTTAATATTTCACCCATATCTAAAGTGTTAGACTAGGACTATATAAGCTTATTGGTATCTAGGTTTCTTTTTTAGTAACTAGATGTAAGATATATTATGTTAGTAATATTTTTCACCCATTATTGTCCTTAAAAATCTATATGGAGGATGAAAATAAAAAATAGATAAAGTTATAATCCATAATATCATAGTAACCTTCACTACCCATAAACCTCAAGGCAAAGGATTTGGAGGTAAGGATCACTAAGCTGGAGGACAAGATAACTCAACAAATTGGAAATTGGAAGGAGCTAAAGATTGAGGCTAGAAGAATCAGAGAGGATTTGATGAAGCTTCAGTCTATTGGGATATGTAATTATGGGGGTGAAGATGGTAAGAAACACTTTATCATGTTAAACCTAGCCTTATAGGAAGCTATTGAACTAGAGAATATAATAATCAAAAGGGAAGAGGAGTATAAATATATCATAAAGTCCAAATCAAGGGGTGAGAGGAATGTTAAAGAAGGAAAGGAGTCTAACTAAAGTAAGAGTGATAAAGAGAAGAGTAATGATGGGTCAAGTAAATGAACTAGAGGAAGCCTTAATAAAGTTGAGGGCAATGTTGCTTGGGCAAAGTCTCCATTAATCCCAAAATGGAAGCTATGCCTAAATCTCTAGAAAATTAATTTGATTCCAATGAATCATTTGTTTAATCTTTTTTATGTCTTATAAATATAGTTTTAGTGGTGTTTTGGGTTATAGAGTTTTAGTTGATCTTTGGCAAAAGTTCGGTGACTTCCTAGGGGATGTTTTCCTTTGTCTATTTTTTGGGGGGCTTCTTAGTTATATATTTAATTTTTTTCTAGTTGTGGTAACATTTTCAAACCCATTTTTAACTTATATCTAATAACATATCATAGTAAAAAAAACTAAAATGTAAAATATATTTTAAGATTCAAAATCACACCAAAAGATGTGATCATATCATTATCATCTCCCCTATCCTAGTTGAAGCTCAAACTCCACATCTAACCTCATGATAGAGCTGAGATCCATTGGCCTATGATAGGCTAGTAGAATTGGGTAGGAGGTCTCATATGTACATTGGTTGCACATAATTTATATACCAAGTACCCAATCCTCATAATAGAGTGATAGTTATGTAAGGAGTCATATGGAACAAGGAACATGTTTTGGGAGTAAAGGACCATTTTAAATTTTCATGCATATAGCCTTCATGGGATGATCTCTATACCAAACTTATTATGCCAAGTATAATGCTTGTTTGGTTAGGTTTTCTAGGGTCATTGATGTTAAAATCTCTTAGTATTACTAAATTTATTATAGTATTTTATTTTTAATAAACAATATGTTTTTGCCTTGCTTTCACCCTCTTCTCCCTCCCTTTCATTTTTACCCTATATAAAAATAAATGGATCCAAATCCATCCCATAATCTATAAATCTTATTCTCCTTCTCTTTTATAAATGTTAACATTATTACAGGTGTTAGTTTTTACAGGTTCCCCTTTGGCCTTGGCACATTTGAATAAAATTTTCATCTTTGAGTTGTTTCAAGATGCCCTACGAGTCATTGCATGATATTTATGGTATTTATATTATTTATGTTTGGTGTTTTGATAGTTCATTCACCTTTTTAGGCAATATGGTTCCATTTATACTTATCTTGATTTACTTATATATTTAATATATTTTACCATCATTTTATCCATGGGTCATATTCACCTAGTTTAGCCTTTTCTTTGTGGTTATCTAGCCTCTCTTATCCAAATTTATTTTAGATATTATTATAATATTCTTATGTCTTTTATTCCTATTTTATACTTATCATCTAGGCTTTTCTATTTTTCTTTATTTGTAAAATATTTTTTAGAGTTCCATATATTTAAATTTATTGACTCCCCTATGTATGCACACATTACTTTTATTCCATGTTTATATTTTTTCATTAAGGTTATCATATGTGTTTTTTCACCATCTATAACTAAGACTAAGTAATTTCCATGCATGTTTTCAATATAAAGGTAATTTGAGACATGTATATGTTACATTTAGTTATTTTATTCATTTATCAATGTTATTTACAACATTTAATATTTATTCTTTTGTGTTGATATGTTTCTATACAAAAGAACCATCATGTGCTACATTGGTGTCATATATGATGAGCTTTGGGTGGGTCATATATATACACCTATATTATTCAGTCACTAATAATATTTCTTGCAAGACTCATCAGTTCATCAATCTCTTAAATTGCACATCCTAAGGATTACATCAATGTTACAACTCCATTGGGTTTTACTAAAGAAACAATGTAAAAAAAATTAAAACCATAACGTACTTTATATATAATATTATTCATTAATTAAATTAATGATATAATATTTGACAACTAAATATATATAAAATAACCTATGCATAAAATACAACCCATTGGCTAAGTTATAATGTATTTACATTTTGAATATCATTTAATAATGTAGAAGATAAAATACATCTCATAACACATGTTAAATGAATGGTACAATGTACACTAAAATAATTCATTTTTATAGCTACACATGTATTTACAACATTTTTTGTTTTCAACATTATGAATCATGTACAAGTGTATTACAATTATTGTATTTAATAACAATAATATGATAAGTACAATAGTACATTTGAGCTTCATAAGATAGTTTAACAATCAATATGATATCTATGAGTATGTGTCTAGAATGGTTGATTATCTAAAGAGAGTGAAAGCATCATCAAGGTGATTTTCCTCCAACCATAGACTGTCAATCTCCCACATAGCTCCCCACTAGGAGTGGCCCTTCCCTTCATTGAGGCATGGATAATGGTAGTGTATATATCAATAATTCAAATATAATCATGTGTAGTAAAGTCACTAATACATGCAACAATCATAAAGACCATGTAAAAAAATCCTTTATCTAATATGGCATCACACATATGCATGTAAATTAGATAGTACAATGGAATTAAAATGTTTTCTTTCAACTATAAAATTACTTTGGCCAATATTTTTCACTATAGATTTTATATCAATCATGGATATGAGGAGTCAGATCTACACACATATACTCTCTACTAATGAATCTCAATCTATCTTATAATACTTGATGATAGGTATATGCATTACATGGCATCAACCTCATATGTCAATCATTCATTATCATAAGAAATTATAAAATGGTATAGTCATATAAAACAATTAAAAACATACTAATAATAGATATTTAGCATACAATCACTTAGTAATTTAAGATAGATCTTGACTTAACTATACAATACAAGTTTAAAACATCAATATTTTATAGAAAATCACTTTAATTTACCACTATACAATTATTATTAACACATCTAGGAAACATAGTATATATATATATAATCTTACATTCTTAATATTCAAATAAAAGTATGGCTTAAATGCCTATGATAATAATTTCAAATTAAAAAATATATATTATCTTCTATTTATTGTAATTCTAACATATTTCATTCATTTTAAATCCCTTAACACTATTATAATGAAAAATAGATAAGACAGAACTCTACAAGGCTTATGTACACCTAAAATAATGATTATTTACCAGTTTAAAATAGGCCATTTGATCACTAGTTTACTAACTGCCCATCACTAAACCTTCATTGACTACTTAGATAATTACTATCATGACATAACTTTATCTTATACCACTATATGTGTAAAATTTGTATCTATGTGTATATATATTTTACCATGTCAATTCATTTCTTAAGGACAAGATTAAGTAAACATTATTTTCTCAAGATTATCTATAGAGGATATATATATATATATATATATATATATATATATATATATATATATATATATATATATATATATATATATATATATCTAAAACCATTATAATATTCCCTAGCACTCTATTCATTTTGAATCCAAACAACCATTGATTATGACACTAATTTATCTAAAATTTCAATTCCATATAATATTATCTATAAATTATGTTTTATATCTACATCTATGCATGTATCTTCTATCAAATATGACCCAAAATCTTGGTTGAGTATCAATAGGAAACATTATTATCTCATATATATAAATATATATATATACATATATGTATATATACACACACTTATTATCAACAACTTAAACACAATCCATCATAAATCTCATATGCATATATATGTAAGGTTGTATAATAATCAAAAGTTCAGATAAAACTTGTATATGTTTTATGTAACTACCATGAACTAAAAACATACTCACTATTCAAATTCAGTAGTTCATATATAAATACATAGGGTTGTATAATTATGACAATAACTATACATCTACAACTTATGTAATAAAAAGTATGGTTTTAGACTACTTACCCCTTTCTCAATATATGAACCTATAAATTCTTATGCAAAGTCATGTAACTACCATTCAACAATTTCAAAAACAAATCCTCAAGTCTATAGTGGGTTTTAAATCAAAACAATACATTTCTAGGAACTACTTTATCCACAAATATTTAATTGATGAAATATTTTTTCCTATTTTAATCTCAACAATGAAGGTAAATCACATAATCAACTTTACTATAGGTATTATGAGAAAATCTCACCATAACAATAACTATACCAAAAAAAAACCATTTCTCATCTTCCAACTCATCATACTTAGGTAAGATAAATTTAGTGGTGTATTTATTATAGGTGAATCAACCATATAAATGGCTATATTCTAACTTTTATGATCCTATGCATGGAAATTAGTTTCATGCTTAGGTCTATAAGAGTGACCTATTATACAACCAAATAATATTTAAAACTTCATTCTTGTCTATTAAATTATGTAAGAGGGTCCTAAAACTCAAGGTACTACCAAAAAATAAATTCAAACATCTTTTTAATACTAAATCTAGGTAATAAGGGTATTAAAATTCTTGATTATAAATAGAAAACATAGTCTCGGTGTGTGTCTACACACACACACACACACACACACACACACATACTTCATATGCCTAAAAATCTAATTCACTCATAGGATCATGTCATATGAACCTAGTGGTGTTACATATAGATCAACTACCATGGTGAATTATAGTAAATTTACCTCAATTTCAATAAGACACCTTTAAACCTTGACCCTGGATTCATTCTCATATTGAACTGATGAAGCATTTTCCATAAAATCAATGTTCCTACATAATTTACTTAACATTATAGGAAAGATAAAACATTCAATGGCTCTTGTATCTATTAAAATGGAAAAAATATACCCAAATAAATTAATTCATACTTCAATGGGAGAAGCTTGAAAATTATTGACATCCATAAGAATTTATTATTGGAAGGTTCCTTGTTGCGATGTAGAGGTAGGTGAATTTTTTATTTTTACTCTTTGTTTTCCATCAAATAAAATACTTTGCATAATGATATCCTCCACAAGTAAAGCTATTCTAGGTGGTCCCTTCCTCTTAGATTGATTGCCTCCCTTGAATCCTTCTTTGAAACCATATTCAAGTTTCATGTTATTAGAAGTGTTATTGAACCTCAAAATTTGACCATTAAACATGTTCTTATAATTCCCATTCCACTTCCAATTTTTTTGATTGAAAGTAGTTTTTGAGCTCCCATACTTAATTTTGAATGTTTCTCTAACTTCAACAAGCAATTTCAATTTCTTCTCTTGTTTAACCACTTTCTCAAAGACCTAGTTCATGATGGATGGCCCATGAACATCCACTTAACTTCCAATTTGTGTTTTTAATCCCATGATGAACATCATAATCCAAAAATATTCATCTATTTGGTACTAAAGTACATATTTCAAAATCTTTGTGAATTGTTCCTAGTACTCATTTATTGATATAAATCCTTATTTCAAATTAAGGAATATTTTAACTTTTGATCAATATACAACTAGGTTAACCACTAAGCTCTAAACAAGGTTAAAAACTACTCCTAAGTGGTAGTAGTAAAGTCAAGACCCAACTCTAGCTTCTTATTGGCCCACCAATTTGTTATTTCACTAATAGTTGGTAGGATCCCCAAATAGTCTTGGTTACCTCAATAATTTTGAAATATTTTTCCATCTTTGTAATCTAATATTAAGATCCATCACCCAATATTGTACCATCAAAATTAGGAGGATACACTTTCTTTATATCTCATGAAATTTTTGTAGTTACTTGCTACTCCTCAACATTTCCATGATCTTGAGGATCTTTATGAATAACTAGTTGTTATTATATTACTTATTTTTCATTTTCCTCACCCTACCAATGAATTTCCTAATCTAGGGCTATTAATTTATCTCTTGGTTTTTTATGATAATCAAGATTTGATCAATTTTTATAGCGTGTTTAATTACTAGTTAAATAGGATCAACTTAAGGATTTTCATGAGAATTACCCTCGAAATTCAATCTTCCTCAAACCATTCTTCTTATTTAAATAGAATAAATATATTATCATTAATGGAATAATTAGATATGATCATTTAAAACTATGCTATGATACCACATGTTACAAACCCACTAGGTTTTACTAAAGAAACACATTAAAAAAATAAACCATAACATACTTTAAATGTAATCTTATTTATAAATTAAGTTAATTTTTACTATTTGATAGCTAAATATATCTAAAATAATATGTATTAAAAATACACTTAACCCACTGGCTAAGTTAAATATATTTACCTTTTGAACATCATTTAATATTTTAGAATATAAAATTCATCTCATAACACATATGTTGAGTGAATGGTATAATAGTACACTATAATAATCTATTTTTAAAGATAAAAATGTATATACAACCTCTAATATTTTTAATATTATGAATCATATACAAGTGTACATCCATTATTGTATTTAATAACAATAGTATTGAATGTAAAAATATTACAATTTATCACTAAGTGTCATAATAACACATGATAAGAAGTACAATAGAACATTTGAATTTCATAAGATAGATCAAGAATCAATAAAATATCCATGAGTATACATCCAAAATGGTTGATCAGCTAGAGAGAGAGAGAGAGAGAGAGAGAGAGAGAGAGAGAGAGAGAGAGAGAGAGAGAGAGAGAGAGAGAGAGAGAGAGAGAGCATAATCAGGGTGATTTTCCTCTAACCACAAATCATTAGTCTCCCAAACACCTCCCCACTAGAAGTTTCCCTTCCCTTCATGGAGGGGAAGCTAATGGTAGTTTGGATATCAAGAATTCAACCAAAACCATGTGTAATATAATCACTAATATATACAACACTTGTACAAACCATGGAAAATAATCCTCTATCTAACATGACATCATGCATATACATGTAAAGTAGATAGTACATTAGAATGATAATGTTTTCATCTAGCATTTTACTTTGGCCAAATTTTTTAATTATATATTTAAAATATCTCATGGATATAAGTCAAATATATACACACACATACTATCGGTTAATGAATCTCAATCTATCCTGTGATACCAAATGATAGGTATATGCATTATATTGTATCAACCTCATATTCTAATCATCTGTTATCATAATAAAGTATACAATGGAATGGTCTTATAAAATAATTCAAATTCATACTAATAATATATTTGTAGCATAAAATCACTTATCAATTAAAGATAGATCTTCATTTGACTATACAATACAAGATTAAAACATCCATATTTTATAGATAAACACTCTACTTTTCTAATATACAATTATAATTAACACATCTAAGAAATGCAATTTATATATATCATTTTAGATACTTAATATTCAAATATAAGATTGAATTAAATGCCTATGATAATAATTTCAATTAAATGAATACATTATCCTCTATTTATTGGAATTCTATCTTTTATTCATTTTAAATTCCTTAACACTATATAGAATGAATAATAGATTAGATGGAACTTTAAAATGCTTATGTACACCTAAACTAAGGATTATTTACCAATTTAAAATAGTCCATATGATCACTAGTTTACTAACTTCCCATCCTTAAATTTATTTGACTATTTTGATAATTAAAAGCATGACACAACTTTATCTTATATCATTGTAGTGTATAATTCATGTGTGTGTGTGGCCATGCCTTTTCATTAATCAAGGGAAAGATTAAATAAAAATAATTTTCTCAAGATGCTTTATAAAGGAATATAAATAAAAATAAGTACACACACATATTATATCTAAAACCATTATAATATTCCCTAACACTCATCATTTTAAAAACAAACCACCATTGAATGTGACACCAATTTCTAAAATTCTAACTCCTTATAAGATTATCTATAAATTATTTTGTATATATACAGTTGTGCATGTATCTTATATCAAATATAACCCAAAATATCAATTGAGTATCAATGGGAAATATTCTAATCTCATATATATAAATATGTATGTGTGTACATATATGTGTACACACACACACACACACACACACACACACACACACACACACACACACTTATTATAAATAGATTAATTTAATAAACAAAAAGTTCATCTATAGCTTGTATATGTTATATGAGACTACCAACAACCAGAAACATACTCATTGTTCAAATTCAATATTCATATATAAATACACAGGGATGTACAATTATAATAACAAATATACATCTACAACTTATGCAATAAAAAGTATAAACATATTTTTACCCTATATATATGGTTTAAATAAACATTTTTTACCCTATAGATTTATAATACATAAAAATAGGTCCATATTAATATATAACTCAACAATCCAAAGTTTAGTTTGCATAATGGTTGCACATAGGTTCTTACAATCAATTCACATTAGCAGAGTTAATGAATAGTATTAACAAGAATATCCATTTCCAAACTATTTATTCCAAATCAAATCAAGTATTTGACCTACAATTAATGCAAAACATGAAGTATTAAATATAGTGATAGATATTAAAAGTAAGAATGTTGCACATCCATCAATAATAATTTAGTTTGACATATAAAAGTTTGAGTGTGTGTGTTTGTAGGTTTGATTTCACTCTTTTTATCCCCAATATAGATATTTGTATCCTCCTCCCTTATGATGCTCTAACTTTAATCCACTTTATGAGGGTGGGACAATCCTGCAAGCACCCTCCTCCCTTATGATGCTCTAACTTTAATCCACTTTATGAGGGTGGGACAATCCTGCAAGCACCTCATTCAAATAAAATAGGATTAGTTTGAACTTGAAAAAAAATAGTAAAATACTCAAAATGTATATACATCAAATGAACTATTGTAATAAAAATGAAATCTACAAATTAAATCATAACCACATAAGATTCTAATACACAAAAATATAGTATATATAGATACATGTAAAAATGTCCTCTATTAATAATATACCATGAATAAAACACAAAATATGTCAAATAAAACAACATATATGTCCATATATATCATCAAAATTAGAAAAATAAAAATACTAATATTTATTTTACTTCATTTCCTAATACTAATGTATACTTCAAAGAGTAAGACAAGATGTAACAGTTGGGAAAATGGCTAGATCAGTTCATAGTGTTTTGCAAGAGATGTCCATATTATCTTGTTATAATTGATTACCATCACCCTTATACCTTTATATTCATTTATCCTCATTTAGGTCTATTTTCCCTTCATTCCTCATGTTTTATTACTATCTTTAAATTTTACTACAAGATTAATATAGTTTTATATCATCCATGGTATTTACTACTAGATTGACCCTAACAATGTAGTCTTTTTTTCCTACCTATGAAAATTTCCTAATAAATAATTCCTAATAAATTTAGTTATTTTAATGTTTGTAGTATATTTATATGTCTGATCTAATACTATTTCATTTCTAATTAATAATGTTGAATCACTCTAGATATATTCAATTGATATTTTAGCTAGGTCACTTTTAAAACTTTGATTGGTATTTATATGGTTCCTAAATGTCATTTTGATAGAATAAAATCACTCATATTCTCTACTTATGCACACAAAAAATTGCTCTAAGTAGCTAATAGAAATTATGAGAAACGAGTGTATTCTTATGGAATCTAATCTTGCTTAATATATCTAAAGCTCAATAGAAGGATTTGAACCATGGAAGTGCCTCTTATTCTTTGTATTCCAAAATTAAGGAAACTTATATCTTTAATATATCTATTTTATGCCTTCTCCTAAAACATCTTGTACAAATTACCACTAGAGCTAAGGGGAAAATTGATGCACTAACAAGTCTACTTAAGGTGAGTATCCCTATCTCTAATTTTTTTATTTTCATTACTTTAGGAGATAGATATATATTTCATATTATTAGAGTAATGTGATTTTTTTCACTTATCTCCTCATCTAAATACTATTGTATGTTCTCACCTATAGATACAACCATAGTTATATTCCTTTATCCATGCTTAGGTTATTTTTCATTACCTTTAAATGTAGTTAATTCCATTATATCCATTTTTACATTTATGTCTTGATATCTTAGGCTCTTAACCATCTTGGATCTATGTTTCACTTCTTATTTAGTTCCTTTGCATGTGGTTTCCTTAAAATATCCTTAATACCTTCTCACAAACAAAATTGATTTCAGTATCCACCTCACTTTAAAATGTGGCCTATTATATGTAGTTGGTCCTTTTTAGTTTAGCTTATGTCATCTTTGTATGTTAGTATATCCTTAATGAAATACCTCTTGTTAACGTTATTCACTCCAATATGTTCCTTCTCATGAAATGCCCATGATATTAAGATTTACCTAAATAGGGGAAGGTGGGGATAACTATGGACTTTCATCTTCTATTTTAGGCCTGATCTGGGATCAACCCAAGGCATGACTATGGGTATTTGACTTCACAAATGGAGTCTATGTGAATAGTCTCCAAGAGATGTACTATCACCATAGAAATTTCAATCTAATGTCTTACACACAAATCAAATATTGTTATGAGAATTTAATAATTGGGATTATTATTTATAAATGAAAGGGGAAAGGGTGTCTCAATTCCAAAGAACAAATACAAAATATAGGGAAGGGTAAGGCAAAAAGAGGAGCTTCTAGGTCTAAAATGATTTTAATGCATTGGTCATTGAACTAAGTGACTCTACCATAGTTATACCACTGTAGATTGAATTTCACTAAAGTTATAACTCCAATAACATATAGTGGGAATAGTTTGAGGGAACCAAGATTATGCCTTCAATATGATCTCTCATTAATGATTAGTACTAGGATTTTATTGTCAAAAACACATAAACACCATATGATAATTTATAGATTGACACATAAATTATCAGCATTATCAAAGGGGAAATGAAATAAATCACATAATTATTATAATAGATAAGAATAGCATAACCATGGTATACATAAATCAAATTATAATATATAAGCACATATCAATCTAGTGATTCCATGAAAATCTCAAGCGAAGGTGGTTGACAAGTCAAAATTTAAATGGACACTTCCTCCTCCCCCTTGGTTAAAGATAAATTTTGATGGGGTGGTGAAAGGGAACCCAAGACCAATAAGAGTGGGAGGTGTTATCAAATATTATTTAGGGAATATCTGAGTGGCTTATGTGGGTCTATTAGGGATCCAAACTAATCATGTCTTAGAAGCCATAGTGGCACTTTGGGGTATTGAGTTAGTGATTAGTCCCAGCATGGATTTCATCTAAATTGAGGGAAACTAGATGAATATTATTAACTACCTAAAAGGCCCTTCCCATTCTTCCTATAATATTTCTATAATTATTAATGATGAAAAAAACCTATGGACTCATTTTAAAGGGGTCTCTATTGAACATGTTTATAGGGAAGGCAATAGGGGTACTAATTACATGACAAATCTTGGGGTCCTGAGGAGTGACTTTATCACTTGGCATGAGAGGGACTTTTTGGATGACATCATCTTGATTATCAAATCAAAGAAAGGACACAACAAACATAGTCATGATGGAATTATTAATTATGACATAAACTCAGATCAAAGATTGTAATTTTTATACATACATGGACATTATTACTAAGGCCTTACATGTTTGGGTCACTCTAAGATTGCATCATATGTTTAATTTTGGATCTTTTTTCAATAATCCTTTCAACTCCTTCCTCAAGAGGCCATATCACAAATCCTATAGAAATAATCTACATTTCCATAAAATGGGTGGGGACAATGATCATTTTGAACCAATTTTTTTCTCTAATCTAAAGGAAAATGATTATGTGTGGCACAAAATGGTCAAGGGTGGACTAGCTTCATTCATAGAACATCTTGTTGGGAATGACACTGGGTTGTCCAAGGACTTTGCCCATGAATGGAAAGACCATGAATTCAGAATACATGAACTAAAAATATTGATCACTAAAGATCTTATCAGTGAAACTATAGGGATGGAATTCAATAGTGTCAAATCCTTCAAAGACAAGAGACGAAAGGAGGAGCTTATGGGAATTTTCTTCAAGAAGGAAAAAAAACAACCCAAGACTTCACACAGAAGGGTTTCATGAGGACTGAACTACCAAGAAAATGGCCTAAATTTTGCCTCTAGATTATGAGGTATATCACATTAGAGGGATAACACACTATGGTTTTTTCCCATCATTTCCTCCTTAAACACTTTAAAGGCCATATAATCAGCATTTTGTTCTTTTTATTTTAATCCTTAGAGGCCTTGATGTTGAATTTAAAAAAGAAATTGTCAGTTGATTTAATCCATCAAGGTCTTATTTTGTTATTAATAAAGCATGGGGAGCTACAGTGGTCCAAGATAATCATCGAAGCTATCAACATTCATAGTGAGAAGGAGAATTCTAAATGAGGGAAAGGGTACTCTATTAAGTTTGATTTGAGTAATGAATATGAGGAGTAAAATGATGTAAATTCTAATAAACATGTTTAAGAGGATCCCAAACTAGATATAGGGATCCCTATCTTCATCCATCTACTTACTAGCAAAGGTAGAGGGTTCTCTAGCTCCAATGATAAAGTAGAAATTGTAGATTCCATCTGGAAGCTATAGACCAAGATTTCCATTCAAAAGCTATTATGTGGAAAATTTGAGGAATAATTTGAGAATCTTAAGGGGTTTATAAGTCATGAGATGGAATTTAATAATGTGGGAAAAGATCATCTATTTTACATGAGGAGGTAACTAAGAAGGACCAACTCCTAACTACTTTGATTGGGCACTCTTAATTTATAATATGGCTTCTATGAGGTCAAACCCCTTATCCATCTTAACCAAGTTCATTGGGAGCTCCCTAAAGGTTACCTTAGCATGAGCTTTCAGTCTCTAGGAGACTTAGAAGGGTGATTTCATCAAAGTTTGGACTCTATAAACCTAGTTGATGCTCAATTTGGAATATGTTGATAGGTTTAGTACTACCTACTCCCCTTTTTGGTTTGCCTTGGAAAATGTTTCTCTCATAACCTAGTCAAATTGACCCAAGTGGACTACAAATCCCCCCTAGTCGAGTAAGGTTCCATTTGGGTGGAATAACATAGAGATATTGACCTCTTTAAATTAGGTCAATATATTCTTCTTACACTCTTCTAAGGGTCCTATTATAATGTGATCCATGGCCAACCACTCCTCTATTATAGCTCTCATGTTCCTAGAATATGTTTGGTATAATTGCACATCTGAGTTTGGCATAATTTTGAGTTATGGGAACATCCCTTTATTTACCACCACTCGTAGCTTTTGACATTTCCCATTGATCTCTATAATCCTCTCCATGTAGGCCTAATTCTATTGGATAAGTGTGTTAGTCTAAGCTAGAGTCTCCACTACTTTCTTAAGGATTGATAAAAGTAGTAAGAATGCATCCTTGACTTGCCTAATTAGCCTAACTAGAAATGTGCTTTTCACTTGGGCTTCTAAAGTTTGGACTTGGCTCTACATGTCCTCAAGGAAATTTTTAGACATATCATGGGTATCCCAGAGAACTGGTAGTGGGTCCTCTACCATCCTTTATTCCCTAGTGGAAGTCCTCACCTTGTTGGTGGAGAATAGATCTAGAGGGTCTATCATACCATCAATTTCCCCTCTTATACAAACCTATGCATGAGTATTCTCTTTATGATTCTAAAGGCTCGATAAACTATTGCATATCTATGTCACCATGGATAGTCATATATGGTGTTTATAACCCTAGTACCATCCCTCAAGTTGTAGGGGGTGTACGAAGGGTGGTTGATATGATAGTGAAGGATGGAGGATGAGGTTAAGGGGAGATATAGGAAGTGGAAGGATTGAACAAGGAAAGCAGTGAAGGTAGAGGGGGAATGGGAGAGAAAGGAAGGAGAATGAATGGGAAGGCCCATGGGAATATTTTCACCCATCATTGTTCCTAAGGTGGAATTTCACCCAAGAACAAGTCATTGAATAGTAGGGAAGAGATGGATTGGTTGAAGGCCAGTCTCATGGTGCCCTAGGTAATGGAAAGATGGGGCTGAGGAGATAGGTGTTGAGATGTTTTGGATTAGGATAGAGGATTTGTGAAAGCCTATAGTGTAGGCTAAATTATATATCAAAAATTAATTTGGGCTAATGTTATAGTGAGTGTGTGTTTCCTTCTTCTTCTTCTTTAGCCTCTTGCTCATGTCAACTCTGAATGTTATAGTAGACAGTCTAACTGAGATAACAAGAGATATAGGGGTCAATGGTGGAGGATTCAAAACTACTAAGGGGAGTAACTTAATAACTAAATTAGGCACCTAGAGGGTCCTTACTAAAAGTGGTATGATCATAAAAGTCATATTCATGCTTTATGCTAAAAATATACACAAGGGAGGCACTAGGAGGACTCTAGGTTGTGAGATGGAAGGAGCATAAGGGAATGAATTGGTAAGGATGCTCAAGAGGACCAAGGCCAAAGGTACTTGGTTGAAGGATGGAGGGGGATAAATAAGGAATAAAGGAGGCACCACTTAGGAAATTTATGGGGGTAGATTAGAAATGGTGGGCACCAAACTTGGGAGTTGGAAAGTGGTAGGAGTAAGTGGTGGAAGGGAAATGGGAGGGGATGGAGGTTTGGAGAGGAAACCTATAAGGGTGAGTTTTTAGAGCCTTACTCTAGGCTCACTCTTGATTTATCAAACACATCAAACCTTAGGGTCTATGTGGCCCAGGGCTAAGGTGCCCAAGCTAAGCAAGTTACACCTAGGCTACCTAACATTGAGTAATCTAAGACTGGATGTATTGTGGCTTGGCTATTAGAGTTTCTAGAGGAAGTAGAGGTGAAGGTGGAGAATGAATAGAAACTAAAGGAGGTAGATGAGGATTTAAATAATGAAGAGAAAGATCTATTAGTAAAATTAAAACTAGACTTAGAGGTTGAGAAAGAGAAGGTAGTAGTATGCCTTATAGGATCTTTTAAGAGATGGTTAGAACTATTGGATTTGGGTCCTCCATAAACTAGGAAAGATTTGGGGGAAGCATAGATGATCCTAATTTATCCTTATTAACCTTATTTTTCTTATTATCCATGATTTATAATAGGACCTCCTGGTCATTGATGTCATTTAGATAAAGCTAATAATCATCTTCAGCTTGATGACCATAGTTGATGCTAAGGTGGGTTAAGTATCATGCCAAGTGAGCTTAGATTACCCATTTAGGATCCCACTACTAGACCTTTCACTTTACAAGTGGGAATGAGTCTTACCTAGCTACCATCTTATAAATTAAAGGGAGGATCTTTTAGAGATGGTGCATTATGGTGATCAGGAGTTGTAGTCATGCCTTATATTGATGTTGTATGCAAAATTTGAAGATGCCTAACTCTAATTGATAGGTAATCCCCTATTTAACTAAGAAGTATAGAATGTAATACATCAATTAGAGTGGTTCATTAAGGAAACCCATGATTTAAATCATAGTTTTATCTACTCACATCTAGTAGTCTTTGATGGACATAAAGGAATACTTGATCACCTTTGAGAGTTGGGGCATTAGAGCCTCATTAATGGCTTGGTAGACCACTAGTTAAAAATGCTCACATATGTCCTAAATGTGATCATGGAACTAGTGGCCATATATTTTTTAAAATACCATGTGTACTACCAAGCCCTTAGGAAACCATGCAAGAAAGGTTGAAGGATTGAAAGAGAGCATCCCATAGACTACGTCTAGTAGGTACCCATCATGTATAAATTTCCCCTAGATTGGGAATTTGTGATGGTATGGACCAACTTAAATTTTATAAATCCTCCCATATATAAGACCTCTAAATGTGTAAGGATATTGTGCAAGAGAGACATCCATAACTCATTGATGTGTTGGCATTATTGGCCCCTAAATAGTTGGTTCAGTAGGAACATGCCTACTTAGACCTCCTCTCAAAAGGTGTCGACTATGTAAGCATTGATATCCTCCTTATTAACCCACTTAGAATTTAGGTTCTTAGCCTAGTCATGGAGAACATCATATATCTGGTAGTTCCCCACCTAGACCATTTTCACCATTACATCATAGGATAAAGTGAAGTTTAGGAGGGAGTAGTACTCCTTGAAAGTGTTCCTATAAATATCAATAATCTAGTGTTGGGAGTTGGGAGAGCATACCTAGTCATTAACCCCATCTTGTATATAGATGTAATTATGAAGAATTTCACTCAATAGGTTGGTGTAGGGGAATGCCTTTGGTGGCCTTGGCTCTATGGAGTCTGTACTTCATGTAAGATGTAAGGGCATCCTCATACTCTTCCTATTAGTCATCATTTAATCTTGAATCCCTGGGGACTTCCTTGACTACTTTAAATATATCATTGTAGTTATTAAACTTGGTCAAGCTAGCTAACAATGTGGTGTTATGGTACTTGGGTTTAGCCTTTAGGTTTGAATATGATGCATCAATTGCAGCAAGATACAGGGGTAATTAGGAAGATTTGAGCGTAAAAGGCACATAATACATGGGCTCTATGAAATTTTTAAATAAAAGAGTTATATATTTATTTGAAGGTATAAATGGTAACCTTTAGTGAGATTCTCTTAGGATTTTATAAATGCACACATATAATCCCCTATATTAATGGTGTTTGGCACCTCACTTGCTACAAATTTGAATTTGAGTTGGTGGCTAGATTTTCTCTCTTTATTTATAAATACAGAATTAAATTTGGATCCCATGATCCTCTACTATTAGTTAGATAAAGTAATGGCAATGGGATGTTTTAAAACTATCCAATCAAATCTAGCTTCTCATTTTATTAATACACAACACATGGTAGGTACATGGTCACATCTCTTAGAGGATCTTTAATTAATTCTTACTTTTCAACATGTGTCATATACTCATTGTTATTTCTAATAATGGTCATCACCTAGGCACATATTTATACTCATGTCATTCTTTTAGGTTGAGTGATGTGTCACCTAGGGACACATGACACATCTTGATTGTATATATAGTCTCATTCATACCTCATTATGACCTTCCTGAGGCCTTAGGTGACTACTAGTTCATATGTATATTGGGTGACATGGAACCTTGCCATTTTATCGAGCTCTCTTGAGCTCTGAGATATCTGACAAGTTTGAGGGACTAGTCACTTTGACATTTAATGATGTGATGCCTTCCCATTTGGTTGGGCTCTCTTAGGCTCTAACACATTTGACAAGTCTAGGGGATTATCCACTTTGACTCATAGTAATATGGCACCTTCCCATTTGGTTGGAATCTCCTAGGATCTAAAATCTTTGACAAGTCTAGAGGATTGGCCACTTTGACACATGGTGATGTGGCACATTCTCATTTGGTCAAGATCTCCTAGGCTATGACATCTCTGACAAGTTTGGGGGAATATCCATTATGACACTGATTGATATGGTTCCTTTTCATTCAACTAAGATTTCCTAGGCTCTAAAATATCTAAAAAGTATGAGGGACTATCCATTCTAACACATGATGATGTTGTGCATTCTTATTTATATAGGCTCTCCCAAGATCTAACATCTTTGATAGGTCTAAGGGACTGGTTTCTCTAACAGATAGTGACATGGAACCTTTTCATTTAGTTGGGCTCTCTCAAGATATAACATCTCTATCAGGTCTAAGGGATTGGATACTCTAACACATGGATACATGTCACCTTCCCATTTGATCGAGATATCTTGTGCTCTATGAAATTCATAAAAAAGACTAAGTAGGAAATCAAAAAGGGATATGATACATTAAAAACTTACTTATTAGTTATGGAGATTTAAATTTTACTTTAGATATAGATGAATCTATTTCTCTAAGAATGAACTGATACTCCTAGATATTTAGGAAAAATACATCTTGCAACATTAGCACCATAATTCATAAAAAATAACAAACACTCTTTAGTCATAAAAAATAAAAGAGGCATATTGCTACTTAGGGAAATCAGATCACTTTATATTCTAAGGATCAAAGTAGGTAAAATCAATGAGGGAAAATGAAAATACCCTAAATATGTGGTTCATGAGATTTTTAGATGGGTATCCCCTTTCAAAGAAAAGGGTGCATATTGACCACAACAAATGATGTCTTTCACAGGGAAAGTGATGACAAGAACTTAAAACCCAATCAGTTTATTCTCCTTCCCTTACTCAACACAAAGATTTTAAGAGGGATATTTATTAACCAAATAAAATATGAGGCACTAAAGTCTCATAATATCAAGTGGCATACTAAGATTTCACCTTATAGAGAGCCACTAGTGTATGTAATAAGTGATTTTTATTTTCCATTTGATCTTAGATTTTATTCGAGTAATCAAGGATGGAATAATTATCAAGCTTCATTCATGGCATTATTAGCTTAATGTCTTGGGGGGAAATGGCTAGGTAATTTTTATGCTACCATGAAATCATCTATATTCCTGACAGAGATGCCTCTAGTCCCATTCATGGACTTATTCCACTACTAGCCAAGTCAGAAAGCCTACAATAGAGATTAAATGTATAGCCCTTTCAAGGTAGACTCAGAATTTAGATTTTGATATTTTATTTAATGTTTCTAAGCTTCCCATTAAAATGTAATCATTTATTTTTCTTATCCATTAAGGTTTCAAGACCAAGCTAAGGGTGAATGGATAATGAGTAAGTTCTAAATATTTAGACAATCTTTGATCCACTCAAATAATCTAGTATCTTATTGAGATGTTATTTTAAGTATAACTCAGTGGCTCTATTGGTTTTTAGGTTGTTCTAAAATCCACTTATTTCTCTCAGAATCATTGGCCTCTCAAACCTAAGATGTCAAAAGTTTCCATTACTATCCTAGGATCACTTAGATTGAAGGTTTCAACTTCGGTCTTTATATTTCTTAGAAATCCTCTTGAGCTTCAGCCATCACCTTAAGTAGTTACTAACAAGGGCCAAGTGTTAGAAAAACATCACAAAATAAAGGGATCAAGAGGGATAGAATAGAAAACAAAAGAGAAACACATATAAAAAACAAACACATAATGAAAGTAAACATGAAATGAAATAAAAACTATCTAATATGTGTATAACCACCTCTTACTTAGGATACTCAAAAACTACACTAGAGGGGATAGTCAAGAAATAGTACTTCAAAAACCACCCATTTACTAGAATTGGTAGCTTATTTCCCTTGATATCTTTAAGACAAAAGTCATTCTAGACTAGTATTTTGGCTATGTAGTATGGGTCGATCTAGAGGGGATCAAATTTTGAATGCTAACCTTTATTCTCATGGGCCTTGTCCCACATTAGGACCAAGTCATAGATTATGAAGGTCTTGATTTTTACCATCTTATTAAACCACCTCTTGATTATATCTTGATGCTTTTTAAATCTCAATAAATCTTCATCCCAAGATTCCTCTACTGAATTAGGTCAAGGAGTATGGAATTTTCATTGTCATCTAGTTCCATGAATTACTACATGAATTTATAAGATGACAACTTGAGAGTGACTTGCATGCTAGTCTCCAATCAATAAACCAAAAAGAAAGGAGAGATTTTGAGGGCTTGTTTATACTTGGTGTGATCTACCCATAGGGTGAACTTTATAAAGGAGTGTCATTCCTAAGGCTTTTCTTCAATTGATTTCTTGATGGCATCAATCAAGTTCTTGTTGGTGGACTCTACCAATCTGTTCTCTTGTGGGTAGTGATTGGATGAGAACTTTAGCATGATCCCATTATCATAGGCCCATTCTATTAATTTCATAGATTAAAATGTGGGGCTAATATCACATAATAAGGAAATGGGGACCCCAAAATGGGTGGTTATGGTGTTCTCAAGTAGCATGATGACTTTAATAGTAGTGTTCCTTTTGGTTGTAACTACCTCAGACCATCTAGTTAGTAGTTGGTGTTCATAAGGACAAACTTATGATTAGCTGATGAATTGGGGTTAATGACTACCTTAAATTCTTATCCCAATTGGACAAATGGTATAAAATATACAACATGTTGTAGTGGAATTACCGCATGCATTTATCTATTAGTAAAGGTCTAGCATTGGTGGTAGAAGTGAACATGAGTGTGAACATTTATAAATAGTGTGGGCTAATAGTAACCTACCTAGATAACTTTGTGAGCCATGGAATTTGATTTGGGATGGTTAGCTCCCAATTTTTCATGGAACTTTCCATTAACTCTTTGGCTTCTCCTTATGATACATATTAGAGGGAGATTCCTTTATGGTTTCTTCTAGAGATAACTCTTTTCTTCATTATATTGTGTGGCCTTCAATCAAAGGACACTTCTCTATGTGTGGGTGAGTCTTGAGGGTGCATTTCCATAGAGTATAAAGTGCATGACTAAGGCTTAACAATATAATTTTAAAACCCTTTGTTGATCCACTTGGTGTATAATAATCCTTGTTTCAATCTTCATTATTATCTGAGTAAGGCCTTACCCTCTAAATAGTTTGGTTGGCTTGATTTCTAGTTCATACTATTGTAATTTCATCATCCATTATCCTCTTATTATGCATATTTCATTCTTCCCCAACATTTTTTTATATTTAGGTATAAAATAATGATGTGTACTCTATTTTAAATTATGTAATGCCTAAATTTATTTAATACCTTGACTAGGGCATATGCATGCTTTTCCAAGGTAGAATATTTGAGCTTGGCATCCTTAAATTAGTGCTCATAAAATCCATGGGATGTTCTTCTCCTTATAACCTTTGGGTGAGATAAGTGGTAATGGTGTGCTTTGAGACAAAGGGGTAGACATAGAAATCATGTGTATAATCTAGACTAATGAGGGTTGAGGCTTGCATGATGACGTCTTTGATATCATATAAAGCTTTCTTTGACTCCACATGTTACTCCAATTTATTATCTTGTTTTAACATTACATTCAAGGGATTCACTATTTTAAAAAATCCAAAAATGAATTCGCACACAAAGTTGATTTTCCCAAAGAGAATTTTAGTTCCTTATTGCTATTAGGTATATGTAGTTTATAAATTACATCCACCCTTTTGGGATTAATAGAAATACCTTATTTCATGACAATATGACTAAGAATATTACCTTTGATGACACTAAACATGCTCTTATTTCAGTTTTAAAAATACCATACTTTTGCATCTTTAAAATACCCTTTCCAAATGGTGCACATGACCTGACATGTATTTTGAAAGCATAGTTAGGTCATCCATATATATTACTATACATTTACCTATCAAGCCCTCAAAAGCAAATTCCATTTCCCTTTAGAAAGTGGCACCAACATTGATTAACCCAAAAGGAATCTGTTTATAAGAAAATGTGTCCCACTTCGAGGTGAAATTAGTCTTAGTTATATTTCTAAGTTTTACTAAGACTTGGTCGTATCCCAATAAGCCATCCAAGAAGGATATTATTTTAAACTTACTAATCATTTGGATTGCCTCATCTAGGGAGGGAAATGGGTAGTTATCTTTATTTGAGGCTTAGATTATGTTCTAGAAGTCCATGCATAGGGAGATTTATTCATTCTTCTTTTACATCAGGACTAGGTTAGTCACCTAAGTGGAGTGGAAGACCAGGAAAATTAGCCCCACATAGAGGAACTTATGGACTTCCTTATGTATCAAGGGCTCCAAGATTGGGTTTACTAGCCTCTACCTTTATTTGAAGGGTTTTTGGCTAGGTTTTAAGGGGATAGTATGAGTGATTACTCTTGGTTCAAAGACCTTAAGGTCTCCATAGGCCCAAGAAATCAACATCTTTATATTTCATTAGTAACCTCTATAATTGTTCTAATTTATGGTTCATGCAATCAGGACCCACATTGACTATATTGGGATTCTTTACAAGATAAAGATTAATGAGTTGACACTTTTGATCCTTGAAATTGGGTTTTTTCGCCTAGAAGGTGGGTTATAATACATTTAATGTTATTTCCAATGAGATCATCCCATTTAGGATCTAGTTCCCATGAATATTCAGTATCCCATCCTTATCTAAATCATTCCCATGGTTGTCTCTATCTTTCTCATATATGATTTGGGCCTTGAATATCCCCTCATTAATAAGGAATTGGATGATTTTCTAATCATCTTCAAAGACTTAGAACTTTGTCACGTTGTCTAGGACAAAGGGACATGGGACTAGCTTCATATATAATTCTTACAACTTAGTGTCATCTAATGGAGTTAGGTTTGTTATTTCTGATCCTAATGATTTAGTTACTTAGTTTTCCTCTTAGGGATTAGGGATGATATTTAATGCATTAAACATTTAGAGTAGTTCCCAAGCCCTATGCTTATAGCTTCTGAGGTATGATAGTTTGCATTGAAACTTAGTCTTGATCTGGTTGACCACTAGTTTATAGTCATTGAATTCTCTTAGTTCATTTTCCTTGTCTTAATGCAAATTTTAATCCAAGAAATAGAGATTCAAACTTCATCAGGTTATTTGTGCAAGGAAAATGCAACCTAGCTAGATGTTTCCTCCCTAGGGGGTCTATAAGTAGAACACCAAATCCACTACCTTGTTTGGAGAAAAATCTATCTATATAAAGAGAACATAGGCCAAGAAGACCCAATCTATGATTGGTTTGGTTTATGGGAGGAATGTGTTTAGCATGTAAATGCCTAGGTCTAAGGAAACCATGTTTATCTTCTCATTAATGGAGTTGTATTTAGATATCATATGCTTCATGTGTGGTTCTCCATATACCCTTATTTGGTTGGCTACTCCTCACCATGACAACCACATATGGGATAAATCTATGGCCTTATACCTATTCAAGGCTTTGGACCAATCTCTATTGACGATCATACCATAGGCTTTTGGGATATCCACCACTTGGATATATATAAAGTATTGAATCCTAGGCTCAAATTCCAATTGGAAATAGATGTTTCACAATTCACCTATCAATTTTACCTTTGACTTGTTTAGATAGACTGCTACCTTGTTTGAATTTATGGGGGTTAGACAAAGCTTCTTATATATGCTTATTAGGATCACATTGGCTGAGGCTCCCAAATATACTAATAAATTATGTAGATTCTTTCGAAACAACTATATGGTTAAAAGGAAAAGAGGAACCTCCATCTTATTATTTTGAATGAGCACATTAGTATGTGTTACTCTCAGTTTTGGTTGGGCTTGTGGGGTCAACATTCAAGTTAAATAATTTAGCAAGAGATCCCATTGCTCTATGATTTGAACAAGATCATAAAGTGTAATGTTAGCCTTGATATTTTTAATATCATTGACTATTTTTTAACCTCCTTTACTTTGTACCGATGGGGTTTCCATAGGTTCCTTAGGTTTTTGAGGTATTAGAGGTGGGGGATCATTCCTAGAATTTTGGTCTAGTGGGGTTGTACCATTATTAGGGGGTGTTGAGGTAGTAAGGGGTTATTATTATTGCCTATTACTAAGGGCATAGTTGCTTCCTTAGAACTACTAAAATGCTTGCACCTCACTAATACCCTCTTTTGGCTCATTTTCTTCTTGGCTAGATAAAACCATGGTTTCTAACACCATAGTAGTACTAGTGGATTTACCTAAGTTAGAGGATTTAGGATAATTTGGAACCACCTCATATTCTTCCATCTCTTTTTAGAAGATCTTGAAAGTAGAACCAAATTCCATATAGTCCAGTTCCCCATGTGTTATCATGTGATGTACTTGACACAAATTAGGTAAGGCTATCATGAATATATTTATCTTAGGTAGCCTATTGGATGAAGGTTCTTGGGGGTTGTGAGGATGGTTATTACTCCTATTTGGTCTTTGATATGTAAGGTTTTTATTATAAATTTATGCATTAGAGTTACTTATATATCTTTATAATCATAAGAAGTCATTGTTGAGTTTTTATACAATCTATTGAATGGCATCTAACTTAGCCTTAGTGGAATATTTAGGTTTGGTTTGCATATTTTTAGCCTTGACTAACATTACTTGATGTAGAGTCTAGGGAATTAGTTCTTGGATCCTTAGGTTTAATCAACCTACTTATTGATTTGAAGTGGGATGACCTAGTGGTATTTGATGTGTTACAAGGAATGGCCAAGGCATAGGTTCATTTTGGTTAACATTGGGTAATAATTTCAATAAAATCATTTGTGGTATCATACCAAGAGTGGGGTTCATTTTGTGGTCTTGAGGGTTCAATTGCCTATTTACTTTGATGGCCTTTGCATAATCTAAGGATATGTATATTATGGTTGTATCCCACCTTATGAATATGGATATCCAAGGGTCTAGTGCATTCTTATATATTTCAAGTGTTAGTTTAGGGTTGGGTTGATAAATCATAATTAATTGGATATACATCTTCTTGAACCTAGCATTGAAATTCCTAATGGGCTCATTGGGCTCCCTCTTGATGTAATCAAACTACTGCTATAAGATATTAGGGTCTATCACTTAGCCAAATTAGGTGAGCAAATTAGAACTAAAATGGTCCCAACTCAAGGTAAATCCTTTAGAAAGGTTGAGGAACCAATCATACATAGAGTTCATTAAGGTAAAGGGGAAAATAATGCACACCACATCCTTGTGTTCTACATTTAGGAGTTTCAAGTGAGTTTTGTAGGATGTTATGTGTTTTTCTATAGTTCATCCTAGATCAGGGGTGAAATGAGAAAGATACCTTTCAAGGTTCTTAGGCAGATCATAGATGACTCTTAGGACATTAATGGTAGAGCTAGGTAAGTAAGCCATCTTGGGATACAAATTTATGATAGGTTATGGGGATGAAAGGATAGGAATCATGGTAGGTCTAGGTTGGTTGGACCTAGGTTTTTTATGGAAAAGTGAGGGGAAATTACTAATTGACCATGATGGGACCTAGCCTTGGTAATAGGTGAACTAGTCTCTAGGATGATTTATAATCAAATAGTAGTTATAAAATGGTTACCAATAAACCAAACTCAACTTATTCATAAAATGAAATCAATAAAAAACATGAAGTATTCAATAATGCCCTCCTTATAGAGCTAGTTGTTGTTTGCTTCAATCTACTCCTCATAGAAATTTCATGAGATTGGTAATTACATAAAGAGGTGAAGGTGGGGACAACTATGGAATTTCATCCTCTATTTTAGGACTAATCTAGGATCAACCTAGGGCATGGTTTTGGGCATTTAACTTCACAAATGGAGTCTACATGAATAGTCTCCAAGAGATGCACTATCACCACCAAAATTTCAATCTAATGTCTTACACAAAGGTCAAATATTGTTATTATAATTTGAGTATTGGGGTCATTATTTCTAAACACAAGGGGAAAGGGTAATTTAATTCCAAAAAACAAATACAAAAGAGATCAAAGGGTAAGGTATAAAGGGGATCCTCTAAGTCTAAAATGAGCTTAATGCAATGGTCATTGAACCAAGTGACTCTACCACAATTATACCATTATATAATGAGTTTCACTAAATTTATACCTCTAAGAACATATAGTGGGAAGAGTCAAGAAATAGAGAGTATGCCTTCAATATGAACTCTCACTAATGATGAGTATTAGGATTTTATTATCAGAAACACATAAACACCATATGATATTTTATAGTTTGACACACAAATTATTAGCACTACCAAAGGGGAAATGAAAGTACTCACATAGTGAATATCATAGCTAAGCACATCATAAACATGCCATAAATAAAGCAAAAATGTGTTAATCTAATTAACCTAGCATTGATAATCATTTAAACATGAATATGAAAGAAACTTGAAACATAGAATAGACCCTTTTGTAGAAAATAGATATTGTATTCATTAAAAATAGTAACTAATGTTACAATAATCAATTTGGGTCAAATTTAGAGTCTATAGTGATGAAGGAAGAGTAGGTGACATCATAACTATAATCTGATATCACTTATGAGCAATTTGGTTGACACTATAATACAATAAATTTCTTCCTTATATAGATTAGGATGGGGCTCACATCCAAGTAGCATGAGGATTCTTCCTAGGCTATGATGGCCACTCATTAAAGTTATAACTATATTTCAAAATTTAAACAAAATAATCCATACAAACCCATAATATATCTATAGGTTAACACTTAATTGACATGATGGGGAAGATGAGAAGGATAATCTCCTAACTTCTTTGATTGGGTTCTCCTAGCTTCCAATGTAGCTGCTACAAGGTCAAACTCCTTATCCAACTTGGCTAAGTTCATTGGGGGCTCCCTAAAGATTAACTCAACCTAAGCTACCAGTCTCCAAGAGACTTGGAAGCATTATTACATCAAAATTTGGACTATGAAGACCTGGTTAATGCTCTTTATGGACTGTGTTGATAGGTATAACACCACTCAAGCCCCTTCTTGGTTTACCTTGGTAAATTTTTCTCATAACCTAGTTTAATTGACCTAGGTGGACTTTAAATTCTCCTTGGTCTATTAAGGTACCATCTGGGTGGAATAACATAGAGATATTGACCTCTTTAAAGTAGGCCAATATCTTGTTCTTAACCTCTTCCAATATCTTGTTCTTGACTAATCCTCTATTATAGATCTCATGTTCCCAGTATATGTTTGGTACAACTCCAAGTCTAATTTTAGCATAATTTTGATCTCTGATAACATCCCTTTTTTGACCACCACTTTTAACTTTTGACATTTCCCATTGTTATTTTTATTCCTCTCCATGTAGGCCTAAGTCCACTAGATAAGTGCACTGATCTCAACCACAGTCTTCACTACTTTACCAAGGATTGAGAAAACTAGTATGAAGACATCCTTGACCTACCTAATTAGCCTGACCATAAATGTGCTTTTCACTTGGGATTTTAATGTTAGGACTTGGATATACATGTCCTCAAGGAGCTTCTTGGATATATCATAGGTATTCTAGAGAAGTGATAGTGGGTCCTCAACCATCCTTTCCTCCCCAGTGGAAGTCCTAAACTTGATGAGGGATAATAGATTATAATGGGTCTATCATACAAATGGGTTACCCTCCTATACAAACCTTTGTGTGAGAGTTCTCTTCATGCTTTCAGAGGCTCTATAAAAACTCCATTACATGTCTACATCACCCTAGATAGTCATCTATGATTCTTGTGACTCTAGGACCATCCCTTGGATTTTGGGGGGTGTAAGAGGAGTGGCTAAAATAGTAGTGAAGGGTGGAGGATGAGGTGAAGGGGATATGGAGGAATTGGAATGAGTGAATGTGAAAAGTAGTGGAAGGAGAGGAGGAATTAGAAAAAAAAGAGGGAGAATGAAATGAAATGCCCATGAGAATATTTATTCTTGCCGTTATTCCTAATTTAGGTTCACCTGAGGTAGATTTACCCCTAGGAATGGGTTGTTGAATAACAAGGAAGAAATGGGCTAATTGAAAGCCAGTCTAGTGGTGCCCTTAGTAATGGAAAGTGGGGGCTAAGGAGATAGGTGCTAAGATGTTGTGGATTAAGCTATAGGAGTTATTTATGCCTATAGAGGGGATTGAATTAGAGTAGGACTTTAGGCTATGGTTAGAGTGTGAGTTGCCTTGTACTTCTTCTGCCTCTTGCTCAAATTAGCTTTAAATGTTGTAGTAGATGGTCTAACTAAGATAACAACAGCTATAGGGATAGATAGTGGATGAATCAAAGATACTAAGGGGAGTATATGCAATAGGAGGGTCGATCTTGTAAGTTTGATGATCCCAAAAGTTATAGCCATGCCTACTTCTAAAGTCTTACCCAAGGGAGGCATTAGGAGGAATCTAGGTTGTGAGATGGAGTAGAAGGGAATGAAGAGGAAAGGATGTTTGGGAGGACTAAGGCCAAAGGTACTTGGGTGAAGGATGGAGGGGAAGCAAATGGGAACAAAAGAGGAATTATTATATCTCAAATTTTCACCCCTGAGATGGTTATTCAATCCCTCTCAACTTGATCTATCTCCCTTTGATGTATAAATTAGGCTCTAATACACTAATAATTTGAAAGTAAAAGGTATAAAAATAACATGAAAATAAAAGGGGTGGTATACCAAATAGTTGATCTCTACTAGCCAATTGCATGTGCACTTATAGTCCAAGAAAAATAACCTTACATACACTAGTCCTAATCTAAATCTCTCACATATGTGTTTAAATGTGTTTAAGATATGATGAATATTCAAGAGGATTAGAGGACACTAATGAGTATATGATCTCACTCAAACTTTGCACCACACTTATACACTTCACATGACCTATAAAATAAGCTTTCAAATTGCATGTAGGTGTTAGAAAGGACAACATGCCAAAGAAGACAAGTCAAACCACTTAGCAAGATCAAATATTCATACACACACTAAGTATAATCATAGGAGGAGGTAAAATTAGTTGCATTATATTTAATAAAGGCATACAAATGGGAAAGGATTTATCATGCCTAGGTGGAGGATACAAAACAAGCCAAACAAGGCTACTTAAATAGAGAAATGAGAAATAAGAAGAAAGAAGGGCATAGGAGAGAGAGGTGACAAGTGTCTCATGAGAGTTACAACCAAGAAATGATTTTTATAATAGTTAAATTAAGTTTCAAAGTACAATTTTTATATCTTAAATATGCTTTCCTACTCCAAATGCCATGGGAGTTTTAAACATTGCTTGATAACTTGATGTTTTTCTTTAAAACTACCCTTCTATAGGCTTATAAGGTGGTAAGTGGCACTCTTAATCATCAATTCATGTTGATTTAAATTATACTATTCTCCTTGACACTTTTCACTTGTTTATTAGTTTTCATAATTGATGCTACAATGAATATTACAACTCTTTAGGTGTCTTGAAGCCCATTTGGCTTCATTATGCCTCTCCTATCCAAATGGATCAAAACTTGATTTCCACCCCATGAATGCCTTATATCTATATTAAAGTAATATTCATACATTATTAGACCTAAACCAACTCCTTTAGAATCCTCAATCCCTCCCTAATGTTTCATCTTGCACCTTAAGCTTTCATTAGCCCTCAAATCTTTGAAGCCTTAAAAACACACAAAGATCCTTATGTGTAAGTATTTATAGATGATATTTAAAAACTAAGGATATTTTTTATTACCCATTATCCCCTTACATATCCATAACAATATTCATGACCTAAAAACAAGTGAAAGTGTCGTTTTTCATCTAATCTCTTTCCCTAATTAGGCCTTTAGGCCTAGAAAAGAGTTTTGGATCAAAATGATTCCCATACATGTGAAACATAATTAAAGTGTGTGATTAAATTTAAATATCCTATAACCATACTTCATACTAAATTTAAACTTATAGAACCTTTTATAGGTAGGCAAACCAAGAAATGGTCAAAAGACTAGCCCTTTACAAGCCTTTTTTACATTGTCTTCAACAAACTGACATATAAGAGCACTTATAAGGTGTAATTTATGTATTTTTTGACCTGATAATGTATAGGACACTTCAATCAATCCTACCCAATGGTTTTCATATATCTATGTTCTTCTATACCATGTTTTGAGCTCAAATCTTCACAAAAGTATAACATTTATTAAATTTTAGACAATTACAGGTACAAAAAATAATCATAATGAGAGTTTTATTGGAGAGAGGAATATTTTAAAGGATTTTTAAATGTCATTTAAACTCATTTAAATTACTTATGAATTCAATTTCTCTCAATTGGTCAAAACTAGTCCTCTAGGCAGGCAAAAACACACTTATTATATTAACAATGATTCATAAGGTATAGGCCCTTAAAAAAATCCAAAAATAAAAAGTGTAAAAGTCCCATAGAATAACCTAGTATATTTTTATCCCATTAATCTTTTATGTACTATTCTAGGCATGAAAAGGTGCCTCTGAGGTTAGAAAGAATGCATTTAGTAGGCTTGAGAGAGAAAGTTAGAAATGGTGTTTTAGTGTTTGGTTTTATCTATAAACACTTTATATAGGTATAAAACATAAATATTTACCTTTTAAAATTATTTATATTTTCATTAATCTCCATAGGCCCCTTGAAACCTTCATTTGTTGATGTTTAGGGTTTATAAGCAAAACAAGTCAAAATACCCTAATGATTGTAATTGAGCAATTTCATCTCTTTTTAACTAACTCCTATTGATTTTTTATCTTGTTAATGTATTTATCCAGATCATACACCTTTCATTCCCCACTTTACCTTCATTTATAGCTCATCATAATAAAAAATCACTCAAATTTCATGGGTAGGCCTAAATAGTCCTCACTAGGCCTCTTAATCGAGTTCATAAAAGATCTCTATTTTGATTAGTTATTTGTAACAAATGTGTCCTATTTTAAAATATCCCTTTAATTATTTCATGAATTCTTATATCTCTTTATATTCCCATATCATTTCACCCTCAATAAAATAATCTCTTCATAATCTAACACACACAACCCTATGTGTTTACAAGTTCAACCTTATCAAGCCTAGGCAAATTTCCTCAACCTTGCAGTTACCTTAAAATACCTTGAAGATCATATAGACGTTATGATATAATTAGAGATACATTTACATATGGTTTTATTCTTGACATATAACTTAGGGTTTCATTCACTAATATACATTTCTCTCATGAAAAGGTAGGCATGTAGGAGTTAATTTACTCTGTGATTGTAGTATCTAAATTAGTTTGATATTGACCACCTCTCCTATCCTATTTAGGTAATATACTTATATTAATTCCTCCATACATCTTATTATTCATTCAAAATCAACCCTCATGCCATTATTTAGTACTTCTCTTGCTCAATGCTTGCAAAAGAGTTGAAACACTCAAGTTGTCTTGTAAGTGCTTATTTGAGAGGATACCTAAATAGGGTAGGGGGTAAATTTCTTAGTATGGGAGGGTTATTATTATGAAACTCATAAAAAAGACCTAAACATCAAATTAGAATCTTGGTGTGCCTCTATTCTGACCTTTGTGATTTTCTCTGCAACCTTCAATAATACATAATTCTCGCTTGCAAGCTTGACTATAGATTATGGGTTGAGGGTCTTGAACATTAATTTTGGAGCCTTTAAACAAGGGTATCTTAGTGATATTATCATATGTATACCTATAGTCACCCTTCAACTTTGAAATCTTTCTTTACATTCATTCAAATTCACACAACCAGTGCTCTTCTCACTCAAGCTTGGGCTAACTTTTAGGTGTCTTTGAGGTGTCTTGAGAATTTATTTTACAAATAACACTTCTTCATTGGTCTTTAGTCTCCCAAAATGTATAAATATTAAATTTTAGTCATTATTTAGGCTTTTAAAATCCAAATTTTGATACACACATCAACATATTATCATGAAATGCAAACCTATAGATCTATATTTTTCATGTGTTAGGCCTTATATGAGGCTTGTATTGATCATTTTTAACTTGAGAAAACTTTAATATAATATCATTAAACTTAACATGTGTTCATTACCTTCAAATACCTTGATGATGCAAGACAAGATCTTTCAAACCATTGTGCAAGTAGCCTACTCATAGTCTTCAAAGTGAGTTATGATGTGACCTTTTGGAAGGTTAGTATGGAATATTTATATTCTTGGAGAGATATAAATGTATTTATAATATTATTAAATACATTTAACAATCATTAGTATGCATTGAACCCTACAAAACTTCTAAATCTTGAAGTATAACCCTACAAACTATCCTATGGAGGTCTTTCACTCTCTTTCCAATGCCACACATGTGAAAATAATGGTAAAAAAGAATGATATGGTTTTATACACCCACATATACCTCTAAAAATGCATACCATACTCCAACTAGCTCCAAATTGCATGAAAATTGCATAAGATCAAGTATGCAAGGTTTTAAAGAGGTTTAAGACCACCTACTGGTCTTAATGATTATTCATAAAGATGTAAGCACTAATTTTAGAACCAATAACATAAAAATAAATCTAATTAGACCTCCTTCCTTTGCCTACAATCTCAAATCATGAATTTCTCTCCTTTGTCTGTACTCAGCACATGAAAATGCCATTTGCTAGTCTTCCAAGGGATAGATAAAAGTTCTAGTGCAAGTTTTAACTTCTAAAGACTTGTATAAGATGTATATTCATGTATATTAATTGGATAATGTGAATGGACACTCTAAAGATGTTTTTATCAAAAATATATCCTCTTAAGTCTGTACAAGTGACTAAAAATGCCTTCTTGGGAGTTAGTTTCTCTTTTATAGACATTTCACCTACAAAACTACGAAAAGTATGACATTATTGATGTATGAGAGTTATATAATTTCCTTATAATCTTGTACAAATGTGATGGTATGGGTGTTTTATCTTTATTGGCTTTGTTATGCATGCATTGAATTTTGACTATATGCATTTTTCCCTTATAGACACTTTACCTTAATCTTTCCAAACACATATAAAATTTTGATATAAGGTGTTCAAAGCATTATATGACCTTTAAATACACTTTATTACCTTTGAATCTTTTTTTACTAGCCTCTTGATACCATAGAGTAACTAAACTAGCATAAGACTCAATAAAAGACATTATCACAATATTATCAAATTAACCTTAAACTATGCTAAATAAGACCTTATGAAGACCATTTCATGACCTCATAAATCATGAAATGGGTTAAGAGAAAGATTATGAGGAATTACAAGTAATTATTTTGTAAACCTAAGTTATGATATCCAAAATTTGGCTAACATCTTTGGTAGTCTCTTGGGGATGCTTGCTTGCTAAGCATATAGATTGATTGCCTAGTCCATCCATTGGGAAATGGATTCATCTACTATTCAAAATTAGACCTAAAATAACCTTTAAAAAATAAAATATAACTGGACCTATAAACACAACACACAAAATAAAACAAACACACTTGCAGTCTAGAGTACTTATGGAACACAAAGCACAAACAATTATACACAACTAACCTCAACATTTCTTACTCCTATAAAATCAAATGGGAAGATATTTATATCATCATGACACCATGGAATCATATTGATACATGCTAATTATATTTCAATTAGTCATGGTTCACAGATTAGAGACTTCTTGTTGCATTTGGATATACTATCATGCATATAGCCTCTTTGACCAACAATTAGACCTTGTTGCTTCATTATTGTGTACATAAGTTGACTATGTGAGTCAAGTACCAAACAAAACTCATCACAAACTTGTTTTCTTGGAATAATAAATTTCATTTCTATCTCATCCATAGGCTACTCTTTATCAAGCTGAATAATATTAGAATAATCTCTTGACATGATTGTAGTGTTGGCTTCAAGGAGAAGTGTATCTTGTTTCTTGAGAGCTTGAGGCCAATGAAGTTAATTTTACTTTTCCAAGAGTGAATAATCACTTTTAAATGGAATAATAAGTTGTCTAACTTGTTTAAATACATCAAACAAGTCATCCTAAAATGGAACATCCTCTTAAGATGGCAATATTGGAGAGTTACCTTCCTCTTGCTTGATAAAACTACCTTCATAAACCTAAATTAGACATTGACATGTCTATATAAGAGTATAACATAGTTTTATAACCTAAAACAAGTCCTTAAATTTATCTTAATCTGGTTCTATTTCACTTAGACCTTCTTCAAGATTGATAGGGGTTGATGTAGAAGTAGTTACAACATAATTTGATGAAGAGTTAGAGTTTGTACCTACTTGATCATTCCCATGGGGTTTAAAGAAACCTTTTACCACCTATAATGGATCATTATAAGCTTCTTCATCTATTTTAATAAATTTATTAGCTTTTTCATATTGAGAAATACGATCTCTCTCGAAATCTACTATTATTTGATCAACTTATACCTCATCAAGGTTACCTTATTCAACTTCAAAGGTTGGTTTACATATATATTTACCAAGTGGTGTTCCAATAGTGAAATAATATTCACATACACTTGAAATTTAAACATCATATCCTCCTTGGGAGTGATATTTAGTTATAACTTGAATGTTTTTCTCAAGAAGAGGCCTCTCATCAACACAAACTAGTTTTGAATTCTCATGCTCAATGTACTTGATATTTTATTCTATCCATTCATTAATGAATCCTTTCATCTTTATAAATTTTTGGCATTAAATATTCTATAAAATGACCTCATTTTTCATTTTGATACACTTTTTAATGGACTTGTAAGATGGAAAGTTCTCATTTTTTTAAGCTTCTCAACAAGGATCTCTTGTTTACTTTGGATTCCTTCTTGAATGGACTTCTAAAATGGGAAGAATTTAAGCCCTTGAGGAGGGATTTGAGGGGCTTGAATAGGTTCAAATTATTACTTGGTATCAACTCCCCAATCTATGCTTGTTCCACTTTGCCTATCCCATGATTTCACCACTTGATTCCAACTTAGAATCTTAAATGACTTCTTGGGAGGTTATTGAAGAAGAGAAGTATAATTTTTTGCCAAGATAACTTCATTATATTCTCTCCAAGTAGTAATAAATCTCTCCAATTCTGATTTTTCTTGGCTTTCAATAATAGGCTGCTCAACAATAACCTCTTTCTTCTTTTGGATGGTCTCTTGGATTGATTTCCATTATGGAAAAGATTGAGGGGTATGTGAAGGAGTTGAAACACTCTGAATATCATTTGAAATGGTCTTTTGAGGAATCATGGGTGGCACATAAGAGGAATAAGGTGGTATATATGGAGGCACATAAGGTTGATATCATTAGACCTATTATCCTTCATAAACTAATAGCTTATCCTTTATGCCTAAAATTAGGCCACTTATGTCCATCATATCACTTGAGAGTCTTTACCAAATTACTTTCTTAATAGGTGGACACTCTCTCTTTATCAAATGAAATGATTCTTTCAAATTATGAATGAGGTGATGAGGAGCATTTTAAAAATACCCCTTTTGTGTGCTAAGCCCTATCATATACCTTTCATAGCCCAAGAGGGTTTGATTGAAACTTAAGATGGACTAATTTGAAATGTGTCTAGGTTTACTAGGGATAACATGGTATTGATAAGGCTAATTAGAGGAATTAGAGAGATGCCAAAGAGGTGAAGTTTCTTGGTATGAATAATGAGGAAAAGGAGTGTAATACCTTTGATAACAAGGTTGATAAGGTTCAACATACTATTGATAAGGGTCAACAAACTACTAACAAGGATCAACATGAGTTTTTATAACTCTTGGAATTGTGTAAAAAAAAATCAATGTCAAACCTAGCCATGAAACCTCATGAGAAAGGTAAAAATTAAATAACACTTACTTAGAATGGTACCTAGGTTGATATAACTAGCTAAACACATTTGGAGTCACCATTGATGTTTGTTGAACTGCCTCTAAAGGTTGGTGCATTAAAGAGAAACACCAAAAAATCTTTAATTTATTTCAATATAATCCCACTGGGAGTGTAAAAACTATTATATCTCAATTTTTCACCCTTGAGAGGGTGATTCGAGCCCTCTTAACTTGAGCTATGAAATGGGATTGATCTTAGGTTTTGGGTGACCTTTAGCTGGATCAAACCTCTAAGTTATATGGTTATCTCCCCTTGATGTATCAACTAGGCTCTAATACATTACTAATTTGAAAGGAAAAGGGAGAAAGATAACATCAAAATATAGGGGGTGATATACCAAATATTTTATCTCTACCAACCAACTACATGCACACTTATAGACCAAGAAAACTAACCTTACCTACACTATTCCTAATCTGAATCTCTCACATAAGTGTTTAATGTGAAGGTGGTGATGGATGCTTAAGATAAGAGGACTAGTCAAGAGGTATTATAGGACACTATTAATTAGACAATATCAATAAAAAATTTCACCACACTTATACACTTCACAGGACCTACAAAATAAGCTTCCAAACTACATCTAGATGTTAAGAAGGACATGCCAAGGAAGACAACTCAAACCACTTAGAAAGATCAAATATTCATATACACACACTAAGTATAGTCATAGGAGGATGTAAAACTAGTTGAAATTTATTGATAAAATGCATATAAATGGGTATGAATTCACCATACCTAAGTGGAGGATATAAAACAAGCCAAATAAGGCTGCTTAAATAGAGAAGTGAGAGAGAAGAAGAAAGAAGGGCGTAGGAGAGAGAGGTGACAAGTGCCTCATAAATGATTTAAATATAATAATTAAAAAAATTACATCAATTCCCAACCAAGAAAATATTTGGAGAATAATTGAATCATGTCTCAAATTACAAGTGTGATATCGTGCTTTAAATGGCATGGGAGTTTCAAACTTTGTTTGACACCTTGATCTTATTCTTCAAAATTTCCCTTCTCTTGGATTGTGAGGTGGAAATTGGAACTCTTGATCATAAATTAATGTTGAGTTACATTATAATCTTCACCTTGACACTTTTCACTTATTTATAAGGTTTCATAACTAAATCTACAATGATGATTATAACTCCTTAGGTGTCTTGAAGCCCATTTGGCTTCATTATGCCTCTCCTTGTCCAAATGGTTCAAAACTTGATTTAAACCCCATGAATGATTTATATATCTATGAAAGGAATCCTCATACATTATTATACTTGAAACAAATCCTTTGGAATCTTTAATCACTATTTAATGCTTCATCTTTCACCTTAAGTATCATTAACCCTCAAATACTTGTAGCCATGAAAACACACAAAGTTCCTTGTGTGGAAGGATGTATGGATGATATTTGGAAAATAAGGTTATTTTTGTTTACCCAACATTACATTATATCTACATGTCAAGTTTAATGACCTAAAACCACGTATAAATGGCCTTTTTCATCTGATATCTTCCCCAATTAGGCCTCAATTATGCCTCTAGGCCTAGAAATGATTTTTGTCTCAAACTAACACACATTTAAGACCTCCCTAAAGTGTGTGACTCACTTTCCCTAGACTATAACCATCCTCCATACCAAATTTGAGCTTTAATAAACTTGTGTAGGTAAGTAAACCAAGAAATGGCTAAAAAACTAGCCCTTCACAAGCCATTTTTACACTGCCTTCAACAATCAAACTTGTAGGATCACTTATAGGGTGAAATGTACGTATTTTTGGACTTGATAAGATAGAGAAAACCTCAATCCATCCTCCCCAATGGTTTTCATCTATCCATGGTCTTTTATACCATGTTTTGAGCTCAAATCTTCATAAAAGTACAACATTTATTAAATATGTACACTTACAAGTACAAGAAAGAATCATGGTGAGAGTCTTCTTGGAGTAATAGTTTCCATGAGGTTTAAATATCATTTAAAATTATTTAAATTACTTAGGAAGTCAATTTATCTCAACTTGTCAAAATTGGTCATTTAGGCAACTAAAAACACACTTATCATCTTAACAATGTTTCATATTGTATAGGCCCTTAACCTACCAAAATTAACACACCCTAGGATATTGGGCTCCATGATTTTTTTTGTATTTTTCCAAACAATAAAAGGTGCCTCTTGAGTTAGAAAGAATGCATTTAGTTAGCTTGAGAGAGAAAGTGAGTTATAAATGGGATTTTAGAGTTTGGTTTTAGCTCTAAACATTCTATATAGGTATGAAACATCCATATTTACCCTTTATAATGGTTTCCATTGTCATTCATCTCCATTTCACAATGTTCATTTGTTAATGCTTAGGGTTTGTAGGCAAAACAAGGAAAAATACCCTAATGACTATAATTGAGCCATTTCAACTCTTTTTCACTAACTCTTATTAAGTTTGGAGTTTTTTAAGTTATATATCTAGGTAATAAACCTTTCATTACCCCCTTTCCCTTCATTCCCATCTCATTATATGCACAATCACTCAAATTTCATGAGTAGGCCTGAACAGTCCTAACTAGGCCTCTTTACTGAGTTCACAAGAACTCATTATTTTGATTAGTTCTTTATAACACCTATGTTATATTTTACTAGGTCCCATTAATTATTTCATAAATTATTAGAGATATTTATATTCCCATCTCATTTCACCCTCAATCAAACAATCTCTTCATAATTTAACACACACAGGCCTAAGGTGTTTGCAATTTCAAGCTTACCAGGCCTAGGTAAATTTACTCAACTTTGGAGTTACCTTTAAATATCCTCAATATCATACAAAGGTTATGATATAATTATACATCCATTTTCATATGGTTTTATTCTTGACATAGACCTTAGGCTTTCATTCACCAATATACATTTCTCTCATGAAAAGGCAGGGTTTTAACAACTAGTTGATTATGTGATTGTAGGCTATAAAGTAGGTTGATCTTGGTCACCCTCTCCTATCCTATTTAGGTCCTATTTTTATATTAATTACTATATACATCCTATTTATTCATTCAAAATCAACCCTCATGCCATTATTTAGTACTTCTCTTGATCAATGCTTGAAAAATAGTTGAAATACTCAAGTTAGCCTATAAGTGCTTATTTGAAAGGATACCTAAATAGGGTTAGGGATAAATTTATTGGTATGAGAGGGTGAATATCATGAAACTCATCCAAAATACCTAAACATCAAATGAGCATCTTGGTGTGCCTCTATTATGACCTTTTTTATTCTTTACAACCTTCAATAATATATAATTCTCCCTTACAGGCCTGACTATAGATTATGGGATGAGGGTCTTAAACATTAATTTTGGAACCTTGAAACTAGGGTATCATAGTGATATTATCATTTGTATACCTTTGTCACCCTCCAACCTTGAAATCTTTCTTTACATTCATTCAAATTTACAAAACCAGTGTTCTTCTCACTCAGGCTTGGGCTAACTTTTAGGTGTCTTGAGCATTGGTTTTACAAAACACACTTCTTCATTGGTCATGAGTCTCCCCAAATTTAGAAACCTTAAATTTTATTCAATATTTATTCCTTAGAAATATGACTTTTGATACACACATTTCTCATGAAATGTAGACCTATAGGTCTACAGACCTGTATGTCTATATTTTTCATGTGTTAATACTTGTATGAGGCTTGTATTGATAATTTTAATCCTAATATAACTTTAATAACCTCATTAAAATTCACATGAGTTCATTACCTTAAAAAACCTTGATGATGCAAGATAATATCTTTTAAACCATTGTGCAAGCACCCTATTCATAGTCTTCAAGGTGAGTTATGGTGTGACCTTTTTGAAGGTTACTACAAAATATTCAGATTTTTGGAGAGATATAAATGGATTTACAATATGATGAAAGGAATTTAAAAATTATTGGTATGCATTAAACCCTACAAAACTTCCAAATCTTGAAGTATAACATTGTAAATTATCTTATAGAGGTCTTTTGCTCTCTTTCCAAAGCCACATGTGTGAACCTAATGGTAAAAATGTGTGATATGGTTTTACATACCATATAGACCTCTAAAAATTCATACCATACTCAAAATATCTCCAAATTGCATGAAAATTTCACAAGATCAAGCTTGTGGGGTTTAATGGAGGTTTAAGACCACCTACTGGTCTTAATGATTATTCATAAAGATGGAGGCACAAATTTTGGAACCAATTCCATAAATTTTAATTTCATTATACCCCCTTCCTCTTACTATAATCTCAAACCATGACTCTCTCTCTCCTCTATTTGTACTGAGCACATGAAAATGCCCTTTACTAGTTTGCCAAGGGTGCAATGGAAGTTTTGGTGCAAGTTTTGACTTCTTAGGAACTTTATAAGATAAATATCCATGGATTGTACCTATATAAGTTTAAAGGACACTATTAATACATTTTTCCAAAAATGGATCCTCCCAAGTCTATATGAGTGACTAAAAATATTTTTTTGGGAGTTATTTTCTCTTTTCTAGGCATTGCACCTACAAAACTAAAAATGTCTGACATTATTGATATGTATAAGAGTTATATAACTACCATATAATATTTTAAAAGTTTTATTATATGGTTATTTGATCTTTATTGGCTTTGTCATGCATTAAATTTTGACTATATGCATTTTTCCCTTGTAGACACTTTAGCTTAATCTTCATAAAAGAACCTTAATCTTTCCAAACACATGGAAAATATTGATACAAGATGGTAAAATAATTATATTACCTTGAAAGACACTTTATTACCTTGACATTTTTTTTACCAACCTCTTCACACCATAGAGTGATTGAACTAACATAAGACTCAATAAAAGGCATTACCTCAATATTATCAAATTAACCTTAAACTATGCTAAATAAGACCTTAAGAAGACCATTTCAAGACCTCATAAAACATGGAATGGGTTAAGATAACGGTCATGAGTAATGACAATATTTTTTTTTGTAAACTTGGTTTATGATAGCCAAAATTTGGCTAGAAAGCACCACTTAGGGAATTTATGGGGGTGGAAAATAACTAGAGGGTGTCAGACTTGGGAGTTAGAAAGTGGAAAGAGTGAGGGGTGGAAGGTAAATGAGAGGGGATGGAGGTGTGAGATGGGAAACCTAGATGGGTGCCTATTGGGACCCTCACTTTGGGTTCACTCTCGAATTACTAGCCACATCAAACCTTAAAGTCTATAAAACTCAGGGCTAAGTTATTGATTGTTGAGGGGGCTACACCTAGGTTATGTGGCATCGAGAAATCCAAGATTAGATCTACTATATATTGGCTATTAGAGATATAAAATAAGGAAAAGGTATAAGTAAATCATGAGGAATAACTAGAGGAGGCAGAGGATGAGTCAAATCATGAGGAACAATATTGGGTAGAAGTAAAGCTAGACTTAGATCTTGTGGATGAGAAGGTGGTAGAATGCCTTACAAGATCCTTTAAGAGTTGTCTAAATCTATTGGAGTTGGGTCCTCCATAGATCAAGTAAGATATAAGGGAGGAATTTAGGTGCTTTGTTGAGCCTTCTTTCCCTTTTTTTCTTTTGGTTATGATCTAGGATAGCACCTCCTAGTCATCAGTGGCATTTAGATAGAACTAATCACCATATTTAGACTGATGACCATACTTGATGTTGAGTATCACACTAAGTGAGCTCAAATTACCCCTTTAGGGTTCCATTACTAGACTTTTTACTTTGAAATGAGAAGGATTCATGCTTGGCTATCTTTTTCTAAATTGAAGGGAAGGTTTTATAGATGTGGTTCTTAATGGTGATCATGAGTTACTAGTATGCCTTCTATTGACATTTTATGTAGAACCTAAAGATGCCTTCTACCAATTGATAGGTAATCTCTTGTTTGGATAGGTGGTCTAGAACTTAATACAATAGGTAGAATGGGTCCTTAAGAAAACCTATGATCCAAATCATAGTGTCATCTTTACATAACCAGTAGTCTTTAATGGTTGTGATGGAATCCCTAATGGCCTTTGAGAGCTAGGGCATCAGAGCCTCATTGATGGCTTGGTAGACTGTCAAGTAGCAATGCTCACATATTTCCTAGATTTGATGGTGTAAATAGTGTCCATATAATTTATAAAATATGATGTGAATCACTAAGCCCTAAGGAAACCACATAGGAAGGTTGAAGGCTTGAAAGAGAGCATCCCATAGACCACATCTAGAAGGTAGATATCATGTAGAAATTAGCCTCAACTTGATCATTTTCAATGGCATATACCAACTTAAATTTTATTAATCCCCCCATGTCTAGTACTTTGAGTGTGTAAGGATCATGTGAAAAAGAGGCACCCACATCTTGTTGATGTGATGGTAGTCTTTGCATTGAATATCTAGTTTAGTAAGATCATGTGTACCTAAACCTCCTCCCAAAAGGTGTAGAATATGTAAGCATTGATATCCTCCTTGTTAACCCACTTAGAATTTAATTTCTAATACTAGTTGTGGAGGACATCATATAGCTTGTAGGACCCCATCCAGATCATTACCACTACTACATCAAAAGTGAAGTTTAGGAGGGAGTAGTATACCTTGAAGGAATTTTTAGAGATATTATAAATACAGTGTTAGGAGTTGGGAAAGCATACCTATTCATTGACCCCATCTTATATGAAAATTATGTTGTGAAATATGTCACTTAATAGGTTAGTGTAGGGGAATGCCTCTGGTTTGGTTGAGGATCTATGGAGTCTACACTTCTTTTAGAATTTGAGGGCATCCTCATACTCTACTTGTTCGTCATCATCTGAGCCTAAATCCCTATAGACTTGCTCAACCACTTTGAATACATCATTGTAGTTCTTGAACTTAGTCAAGCTAGATAGGAATGTGGTGTCATAGTATTTAGTTTTGGCCTTTGGGTTTGAGGATGATGTAGCCATTGTAGTAAGATGAAGGGGAAATTGGGAATTTTTAAGTGAAGAAGGCATGAAATATAGGGGCTCTATGAAATTTTAAAACTAAAGAGTTAGATATTTATTTGAAGGTAGCAATGGTAAATTTTAGTGATCTTCTCTTAGGCTTGTATAAATACATGCATACATCCCCCTATATTAATGGTTTTTGGTGGCTCACTTGATATGAATTTGAATTTGAGTTGGTGGCTAGATTTTCTCTCTTTATATCTAAATCCAAAATTGAATTTAGAGCCCATTATTTTTTGCTTTTATCCTGATATAGTAATGGTAATGATATGTTTTAAAATTGTCTAATTAGGTCTATATTCCCATTTTATTAATACCAAGTGAGTGGTAGGCACATGGTCACATCTCTTAGACTCTCTTCAATTAAATTACACTTTTAAACATGTGTCATATACTTATTAGTCTTCATAATAGTGGTCGACACCTAGGTACAACTCTGTAGTCCATGTCATTCTCTTAAACTAAGTTATGTGTCATCTAGAGACATGTGGAACATCTTGATTGGATCTCTGGTCTCATCCATACCTCATTCTAACCTTCCCTTAAACTTGAGTGGTTTTTAGTTCATCTACATACTAGGAAATATGGTGCCTTCCCATATGATTAGGCTATCTTAGGCTCTAACATATCTAATAAGTATGTGGGTCTAGCTACTATAACATTCAACAAAATGGAACCTTCCATTTAGTCAAGCTCTCCTAGGATCTAACATCTATGTTAGGTCTAGGGGACTAGCCATTCTTATGTTGGATTAATTTCTATTGATCTAAAGTTTAGTTAGTATTTAATTTACTATTATCTTTTGTTTGCAATAATTTTTTGGTTCACAAGAATATTAGTTATATTTTGTAACCACTCATGAAAATCTTTTAAAGCTTTTCACCTCTCTTTGTAAATAATCTGAAACAATAAAATATTTTAGTTTTGTCAAATATTTGATTTTATAATTTAATTTATTTATTTATTGCATTGTAATATATGCCAACATTGGTATCAAAGAAAGGTTATTGAAGCATGGAGAATTCAAGGTGAATACAAGAGAGGCAAAGTGAAAAGTTGATTCACATGGAATGAAAAGCCTCACGTGAAATTAAATTCTAGGATTTGGATGAATAGTATATGGTATGCCCTTTTTCAATTTTGTCCTTTCTTTTAAATACTTAGTCTAATGTTGAAATTTTTGGAAAATTATTAAAATGTTTTAATTTTTCAAATAATTTTACATTAAAAAGTTTGATAAAAATTGAGAAAATATCTTGTGTATAGCCATATAATTGGAGAAGCTTTTCCTGTTCCTTGGTAGTGCATAAAAATTCCATATTGACCATTCAAGATTGGATTTTTAAGCCATACATTAATTTATTTTTGTTTTTTCAAACCCCAAAATTTCTCCAAAGGTCATTTGTACAACTTTTCTTACACCTGGAAGTCTCTATGAAATGTAAAAATGGATTCAAACTTCCTTTAATCCATCTGCTAAGTTTCTGGGATGTTTCTGAGCATATGAGGATCATTTGTCAATTAAAAAAGATTTTGAGTTTTTTTCAATAAATATATGTATTAGTACAGCCCATATCTACATTTGTATGGATTTTTCAATCTATATAATTCCTATGTTTGAATAAAATGGTTTTCATCTTCATGAAAATTGATCTGCTTAGCTATTAATTTGTTCTTGATTTCTTGAAGATATTTTTTAAATTAAAAATGCATTTGAGAGGAGAAGAAAGATGATAAATTAAATTATACAACCAAAAATTTCTATTATACTGCCTTCGTAAATCAAAAATTAGTTTTATATAACCAAATCCTCTCTTGTCAATCTCAAACACTATCAAATAATGAAAGATTCAATCTTGTATGGATTTTGTATGGCCTAAAGGAGTAGCAGAAGGGTTTTAGGATTATCTAGATCATCCATGGCATTGGAGTTCCTTAAGGAGGCATTAGAACACTGTGGAAAAATAAAAGATTTCATTTTTTATAAAGCTTTTGATATAGTTTGATCAAAATAAGGGTTTGGTCGGTCCTAAAAAAGCTTTGGAAAGATTTCAGTTTTATTTAAAAAATTAATTTCATGAGAAAAATTAATTTTATCACCAAAGTAATTTATTTTTTATTTTACTAGAGAAAAAACATCAAGTTCATATATAAATTCCTATCTTTATAAACTTGTAAATGCTCATAGAGCACTTGGATAGCTTAATTTTGTGAAGTGGTTTGAAAAGTGGAGGTCAAGGGTTCAAATATTTATTTTTGAAAGAATATTATTTTTGAGAATATTTTAGAGGAATATTCTCTTTTAAGAATTTTTTTTGATTCATACAAATACATAAGGGTGTAAGATATCGTTCTTGCAAACACTAGTTGTACATCTTCTCATCTGTGAAGGCGGTCATGTGACTAGGTGATCTTCATGTTTTTTGGCATTTTGGATACATTAAAATGATCAAATTTATGTTTTGGCACTTCCTTATATATGTTTTTTCAAACAAATTATGTATCAAGGGGTATTTTTAGTTTAAACTAACACCTTCAAAATGCAAGTTCATCATAAGTCCCAAGATCATTTATAAAACAAAAGCTAATTTGAAAGTAAAGGTAAAACCTCGATAACATTCCTTACTTTTGAATCATGGCTAAAATTATGAGCCTCATTTCTGACACTGGATGCCTAACTCCTAAAAACTATAAGTAATGACTAATGAACATGGAAAACACATTAATCTTCAATGACTTGTGGGACATTATTAAAAAAAAAACATACATTGTCCACTAAAGCCACAAAACTTGCCAAATTTCACAAACACGATAGGTGAGATCTTGCATTGTTAAAATCCACTTCCAGTGCACAAGTCATAACTCACATTGAAGCTATCAAATTTGAAGCATGGAAAGCATGGAAAGATCTAAAATACTTGTATGATAAATAACCTACTTACAAGAAAACTGATCTCCTTATGAAGTTGCTTAACACTAAACTCACTAAGGATGAAGATGTTTTAGAATATGTGTTGTACATTAAGAATTTGAAACAAGAATATGGTACTACTGGAAAAAAAATTGATGATGAAATGCTCATTTTAATCTTTTTGAATGGCCTTAACCCAAGCTACATGAACTTTTTAGAGATGTTACAGCTTACTGATAAGCTTAAAAAATATAATTTTTATTTTATTTGTAAGTTACTCACTCAACATGAGTGATAATTTTCAAAGAAGAAATAAAAACCTACTAAGGATGCATACTATACTAAAATAGTAAATCCATTGTATAAGACCAATAAGAAACACTCTTTGAAGCACTTTCAGAAAGAGAAAAAGAAACACTGTCACAGGCACACTTCTAGGCATAAGCATCATTCTAGATGTAGAGATTATTTAGGCTCTTCAAAACATAGACATCATACTAGTTTTCCAAAGCATGAGCATCACCATTCACATGGACAAAAGCACAAGCACAGGCATTCTTCTTCAGGTGGTTATTCTTCCTCTAGTTTCAGTGGATGTGAGACTATATGTTATAATTTTGGTGGCATAGGACATATCTCTATAGAATGACCCTTTAAATGGATCTCTTCTCAACACTAACATAAGGTAGAAGCACATTTTGTTGGTCACTCCAATTATTTTATTCATTCTTCTGGGTCTTATTCTATCTATTCTTCTGCTTTTTCTTCTAATGGATGGGATGAATATGAAGTTTCATGCTCCATAGCTAATCACTATATATTCTAAGATAGTGACTCACCCATCTTCTGTGAGCTACTAGGCTCAAGATTGGGATTTGATGTAGTAGCATTTTTTGTCTTGTGTATTTTTATTTCATAGATGTAGTGTTTTTATGATCTTTTATGTGGAGCATTTCAGTGGTTTATACTTGGTTTATTTGTTTCATATATTCTCACCTCTCACCTAATAAGGGGAGAAGATATTGCATTTTTTCTAATCAATCATCTATCATGTGCAGTATGAGTTGGCATTGTGTTTCTAGCATTGTTAGTGCTAAGCAAAGGCCTGTGAGAGATGTTGGTGATTATTGGGCATCAGTTTGAGATGTAACATACATAGTATAGAGGGAAATCACTTTTTGGATAGATTCTCTATGAGGATCAATGTAGTTGGATAGTGTGTGATCATGTTATACTACATTATGAGGATGATCGAGGTGGGGATCAGTCTAAGATGCATAGTATACTAATTGAAATTATGATAGAGTCTACTTGGATGACTCATAGTTCATTTCTCTAGTCTTTATATACCCCTTTAGATCAAGGGGGAATTTTTTGGATTAATTTTTATTGATCCAAAGTTTATTTAGTATAGTTAGTATTTAATTTACTATTATGTTTTGTTTATAATAATTTGTTGGTTCACAGGAATATCAGTTATATTCTGTAACCACCTATGAAAATATTTTATAACTTTTCACCTCTCTTTGTAAATAAACTAAAACAATAAAATATTTTAGTTTTGTCAAATATTTTCTTTTACAATGTAATTTCTTCATTATTTGCATTGTAATCTGGGCCAACATCTTACTCCTGGTGATGTGGGGCCTTCCCATTTGGCAAGGCTCTCCCAACATCTAACATCTCTAATAGGTCTAAGGGATTGGTCACTTTGACACATGATAATGTGGCATCCTATCATTTAGCTGGGCTTTCTCAAGCTTTGACATATTTGACAGATCTAGGGGAGTAGCCATCATAACACATGATGATGTGGCACCTTCTCATTCAATCAAGTTCTCTCAAGATCTAACATATTCTATAGGTCTAAGGGACTAGCCATTTTGACACATGTTAACATGGCACCTTCTCATTTGGTTGGAATCCTATAAGCTCTAACATCTCTAATAAGACTGGGGGACTAGTCACTATGACACATGGTGATGTGGTACCTTCTCATTTATTTTATCTCTCCCAAGATCTAACATATTTTATAGGTCTAAGTGATTAGTTGCTTTGACATATGGAGGTGCGGTGCCTTCCTATTCAGTTAGGCTCTATAAAATTCACAAAAAATATTAAGTAGGAAAATTAAAATGGACATGATACATTAAAAATTTACTTGTCAATTATGGAGATTTTGATTTTATATAGACAATGGTGAGTCTAATGCTTTGAGAATGCGCTAAGACTCCAGGATATTTTAATGAAATATAACTTGAAACATTAGTTCCATGATTTATAAAAAATAACAAACACTCCTTAGTCCTAAAAAATAAAAGAGGCATGTTACTTCTTAGGGAAATCATAACAATGTATATTATAAGGATTAAAGTAGGCGATGTTGATGAAGGAAAATGAAAAGACCCTAAATCTCTAGTTCATGGTATTTTTAGAGGGGTCCCCCATTTCAAATAAAATGGGGCATGTTGGCCACAATAGTTATAATTTGTAGTTTAGATACCTCTTGGTTATGACCTAATGTAATTTCTATCTCTTTATTTTTCATCTGTTACATCTTAGATCTAGGTTATATTTTTTCATCCCTTCTATGCTTAGGTTTCCTAATTATGTTTTTATCTTCCTTCTTAAAATAAAATCTTTCTTACAACCTTGCCATGTGTTATGGAACAACATATTTAGATGTGTATACACTTCATTTTCTTCACTTCCATGTTGAAAATTCACATGTAAATGGCAATCTACAATAATGCACAAAAAATATCATTTTAATCCAAACCAATTGCACAATTTATCTTGCACATTCTGAATTAATTTGGTACATTCTTGATTGGTATAATACACCATTTTGTATCATTTATTTCTCTAAAATGTGTTGAATCATTTCCATGACTTATAAATGTTATTCTAAGGTTAATTAAATAAAATATTAATCTGACAAAGAACATTATAAATGTCACATTTAATCTAATTATTAATTAATTAATATATTCCTTTACTTTTAATTATTAATTAATTAATATATTTCTTCATCTAGTAAAATAATATTAAATTTGATCTAATTAAAGATTAATCACCACTAAAAATGAAATATAAATAATTAAAAAATACATCTAGGCAAAAAACATGATTTTGGCTAAACCCATGGTGACCACACTAAAAAAAATAACAAATGAGGTGATTGAAGACCCCAACATAGATCTATTTAGTGGTGATGGCATTTTAGAAGAGATAAAAAAAGAAGAGGTGTTACTCAAAAAGGTTAGTGGTAATTTTGGTGACAAGGGTTTGGGTGATAACCCACATAGTAAAGGTAGGAATAGAGGAGGAAGAAATGGTATCTATTAGGTTCAGAATAGGAAAGGTGTAGGTGTGGGAGTTTTTAGCAATGGCAATAAAGATAGGATAAACAAGCGTGGCTAGGCAGGTTTGGTTGATAGGGTAGAGGAGGATGTGGCGGCTAGGGCTTCTTCCAAAATTTTAGTTTTTGTTGAGTGTCCAAATAACTCAAACCCTTTTCATTCCTACTCAAATTTTTTCAAAACATTCATTCAGTGTTTAAACCTTAATCTCAACCCACAATTTTTTGTAAGAAGTATTTTTTCAATGCCTTCTAAGAGTATCATGGGGAAGGAGGTGATTTCTACTTATAATGGTGGGTTTTGTTGAAGGGTAGGAAGAGGTTGTTTCTAAAATGGATTTTAGGAGAATGTTCATCTTTTTTTTATATAAATATTCCCCTATCCTAGAGATCTATGATGAGGCTATTGATTCAGTTGGTAAGGAGTTAAGGACTTGTTCTCTAATTGGCAGATGTGTGGGGAAATATCCTTCCTAGGAAGTTCTTTCACTTTGGCCAAAATTAGTTTGGCCCTCCATTGATGAGGTTTATTTTTCTCTACTTCCTAATGGTTATTTCCTTATTCTTTTAAAGTTAGTTGAGGAGCAGGACTTTGTTTGGGAAAATGGTCCTTGGTGTTTTGGTAAGCAAGGGGTGTTCTTGTGCTTGTGGGTCCCCTTCTTTGATCTAGTAGACTCTATCATTTTAAATGCACCAATCTAGGTAATATTTTATAATCTTCCTTTATCCATACATAATCCAACATTATTCTAGTAGTTGGTAAAAAATTGGAGTGTTTGTTATAACTAATCCTATTTTGGTTGCTCATCAAAATTTTATGAGGGTTTGTGTTCTTGTTGACCTTTATAAACCATTTTTTCATTTAATGAAGATAAATTCCTCTCAAGTTATTTGGAATCAATTTTTCAATTGTGAAGGATTTCCTTTCATATGCTTCAAATACAACCTTGTGGGTCATAAAAAGGTAGTTTTCTCTCAAAAAAATTTAGAATTTTTTGGTTCTATTCTATTAAAGAAATGGGTAAGGAAGATTGGTTTCCTCAATAGTGATTTGGTGAATAGCCTTCAGATTCCTTTGACTCAAGCATTATAAATATTTTTGGCTCCCTTATCAGATAATTCATTGGAGAAGAGCATGTTTACAAGAAAATTTACCCATACTTCTCTTAAAGACTCTTGTTGAAGCCTCCAATAAACTTTCTTTGATCAATGTGTTTGAGACCCCAGTTTATCAAAATTTAGAAGGTTTGATTATAGCTACCAGAAAAAGAGTAAATCTCTAGGCTCAATCCCATCTTGAGGAAGAAGTCTCTTTTTATTATATGGTTTTAGAAGAGGTTGAGTTTGTTTTAGAATATGAAGAAAAAGAGTAACTAGCTTCCAAAATTGTCTTAACTATTGGTCAACATCCATGTCAGTTGTTAAAACCTACTTTTGGTAAAAAGGGTAAAATATGGAGGAAATTTGAAGCTAAAAAACTACAAATAGATGTTATTAATTCCATCATTGGTGGCACATAATGGACTATGGAAGCTTTTCTATCCATTAGAGGAAGGCACACTCTTGCAGCTCAAGTTTGATTTCTAGGTGCTTAGTAGAAGTTGTTGGGTAGGAGTTTTTTGGGTTTCAATAAGAATTGAGTTGGGAATATTCTTATATATTGGTGTTTAATAGATTATACAAAGCTTGTATCTCAATGTTTCCTCTATCTTCAGTTTACAAAGTCTTTTATTATTGTTTTTCTCTCTTTAGTGTTCTTTATCTTTAATGTTTTTAGGAACTGGACTCCCTATTTTGCTCTAGATCTAGTTGTGGCTCTAGTCAAAAGAAATAATTTTTTAGGTAGGGTTCCCACCAAGCCTTATATCTATCCAAAAACAATTATTATTATGTTGGATATTTTAGAATTTATAGTTTATTAAATCAATAAATGCAATATTGCCTCACATTGATATTATCACTAGGCAAAGTGTGAAAGTTAAAAATATTTTAACTCTCACTTACACACTTAGTTTCATAGCATGAAAAATTCATTTACACATTCTAATACATAATCAATGAAAATAATCCATAATCAATGTAAACTCCTGCATGATCAATCAAGGAGATATGAGGACTCACTATCAACCCTCCATCTCAATCAAGATGGATGGTTCTCATTATTTTAATCAATTTATAAATGCAAGATTTATCTTCCATTCTAGAGGCTCATGAATATTTATTGATTGATTATCCTAAGAATATTATTATTTTAATTAAAAATTAATTAATTCATTCATTCATAAAATAAGGATAAGTGCTACCTATTTTGGATATAACAACATTGTTAAAGACTCCTTAGCTCTACAATCTGGGCCTATTCCATTTATAATCTAGATTGGAAGGTAAATCTATTGGAAAGGTACAGCTATTATATAAAATTTTGTATCTTTGTTTATGATTTCTTATACCTTACCTAATCATAGGTATTGAGCTTGAGATGCATGCTTGTTAATTTATTTTGATTATATATCTCTAACAATGAGCAAGATTCTCTTAGATTATTGATCTACATAATGGCATGTCTAATGGGATTTGCACGTCACTTTATTCTATCAAACATCCTATTATTTTAATTAGGGGTTTGAACTTAATTTCACATACTCTTATTCTAAACTTTTCCATTCTATTATTCTTAGGCTTGAAATCTGACTAATTAGAATACTATTTTAGTAAATTCATCATAGAAGACTAAGATCATTTTTTTTGTTAAATTAATTTTTGGGTTCTCCGTATTTTTTTGTTTTATAAAAAAACATGTTTTTTTTAAAAATAAGTTTGTGTTTTTCTTAGGATTAGCATTTTAATTATTATATTAATTTTATTATGGGAGGATATTATCATCACTTATGTTAAATTAATTTTTGGGTTATTTGTATTTTATGTTTTTATACACAAAATTATTTTTGTTCTAAAAATTAAGATATGGATTTCTCACAATTTACATTTTAATTTTTACATATTCCTATTTGTTAAAATTTTTTCTTGTAGGTTTTTTGTTTTAGCTTATAGGTCTTTTTAGTGCAAGTCTCTCTTTCTAAATTCATTCCAAACCACCCTATTAATCCATTATTTGAATATCCATGCATGTCAAAGACCACTAATAAAATAATTACTATTTTCCTTTAGGTTTCATTGTCAAATAATGTGGTGATTAACTGACAATAAACAATATTTTATCACATTTCTTTTAGTGTTTTAAAATGAATTCATTTTTTGACTTGGTGCATTAAAACACTCTTTCATTTATTTTAGTTATTTGTTTGTTTCTTGTGTGTGTTTGTGTGGTTTTCAATAGTGTATGTTCTCTCATTATTTATATGACCTATAAATTTGAAGTTCACCACCTATTTTCATCCTAAAATATTCACCAAAGTATGCTCTTCACTTTCCCCTAGTGGGATTCCTATGAACTAGAAATAATGATACATTTCCCTTATTATTTTAGGCTATGTGATTGGATTTCATCACCTTATTGTGTGTCTTTAGGGCATGGTGAGTGAGACTTCATTACCCATCATTTTTACCAAGCCCCATTAATCTAGTGGGGTATACAAATTGAGGAGCATACCATAGTAAATGTCTAAGTAGTTGTATTTTAGAAGCATTATGATTTGAGGAGCCTAACCCACTCTAATACCCAAGGTCTTTTGCAATCCATATAATAATCTAATAATTTGGTTAATTTGATGATTGAGAAGTGATTGCTATCATGATCATGAAGGGAATAGACCCCCCTATGAATGCCCTAGTTTTGGATTTCTTCATTGATAGACTTTGGTCCCACATACTGAAAGGTACATCAGGACCACTAGATAAGCCATTGTAAAAGTTTATCATAAGACTCATTGGCTCAAAAACCTTCAATTATTTAGGGATGGAAAGAGATAGTTCCCTAAGATTACCTATCATAGATGAACCATGAGAGAGTGTGGGTCTTTCACCTACATTTAAATTTATTTAATTAATAATTAAACTTTTAATTCCTCAAAATTTTATTGATATGTCAATGATTATGATGCAAACCCATTACATCACTAATTATATAGTTGTTATATTTGGTTCTTACCTATATTTTGTGTTATACCGATCTTTTTTTAAACCTTACACATGAACCAAATTCTACAAATTCATACCAAGTCTAAATTACATCCATATTTAACTATGTAAAGAGGTGTTACTCTACCCAATTTTTAGGTCACAGGAAACCACTACTAATTGTTATATTATTCAACTAAAATGAGAAGTTATCTAATTTACATCTTTATGCTACCCATTTTATAATCATACCAAATTTAATTCCAAGACAGTTTCAAACTAATATCGATTCTAGTTTCCAATTTACAATTTCCAAACCAAATTTCAAAAACCAAATTCCAAATCCCAATTGAAATTGAAATTAAAATCCAATTAAAATTCAATTTGAGAATCAAATTGAAATCAAATCCTAATTAAAATTAAAACTAATTTAAAATCAAACCATTATATAGATTCTTAATTTCAAACATCAAAATCAAGTTTAATTGAAAACTAAGCATTCAAACAAGGCAATTCCAAGATCAATTCAAGTCAAACATTGTAAACATTCTAAAATCGAACAAGTTAAGATTAAAGTAAATGTTAAAAATACCTTTTAAGATTAAAACATTGAATACTTGCATTATTTTTGTAAGAAAAAATTTGAATGTGATTGACATCTCAAGACTTGAAAATAAATTTTATTTGCATACCTTGAACACTTTACACTAGCAAACTTAATTAAAATTATTTTATTTTGGCATTGTAATGTTTTAAAAATTAAATCATTTAATTCTATTTTGAAACAAATCTTATCTAAAATAATCATTTTTTTATTCAAACACATTCAAAATAAAGATCAATTTTCAAACATTCAATCTTGTACCGATGTAAAAATCATTGATTTAAACATGCCATGATTCACACATAGCAGGGATTATTATAACCCCATTTATGATGATGAATGGACTTATTATCCAACTTATTACAACCTTGAAGGGGAGAAACATAAAATTTAGTATATATATGTGCCATTTGGAATAGATGATAGTAGGATCTCATTTTAAGGCAATATGTTTGAAAATAAATATGAAACCCTTGATACATTTTTGGAGTATGGAGCTAGATTTCCACCCAATTATCCCATTGAGAAATTACATAGTTTTGTACATATTGAATACATGCCTCTTGATTCATATTATAATCAAATCCAAATTCTTATACAATTTGGTCCAAATCATTATCTTCCTTCGTCTAGCAAAGGGAAAGGTCAACTTTTTGACCCATCCTCACCAAGCCAAGCCATTATTTCCCAAGATAAATAAGTTATTCAAGTATTAGATACCTTATCCATCTCAATATCTACCATATATTTTATAAATACCATACATGTGGATCAAAACATATCATAAATTGAGAAACCATAACAAGAAACATTAAATAATCATACATCATGAGCAAATCCTTTGAATAATACCATATCCAACATTGATCTGTTGGCTAATCCTAATTTAAATCCTCTAGTGAATTCATATCAACATGTTAATGATAATACATAAAATTTTGTTCCTTATCCACACCAATTTTATCCATTAAAATCCCAATCAAATATTCTAAATACACAACAAGTCCATATTAATCCACAATAAAAAGTTGCAAATACACCACCCTAATAAGTGGTGAACAATCCATCACAACAAGATTCTTACAACCAGTATTAAGTTACAAATAAACATGCAAATTTTCATATAATGGTAACTAATCTAGCTAAAAATATTCTAGTTTAACAAGTTGTGAATCATTCTTAGTAAATTCAAGTTCACACATAATGAATCCATGCTCATTCGTAATAGGTCCCTATTCATTATCATTAGTTTCCATTTCATTCCCAACAAATCATTCCTCCTTGAAAATATTAGTTTATTCCAAATACAAACCACATTCTTAATCATCATGTTAACACCTATCAATACATAATGCAAGATTAATATAACCTAAATTGAAGGGTATACATTCCTAGCCACACCATTAATAAGGTGCCTAATCCTTCATATCCCATGCCAAATCATCCATTGCATTCTCATAAATTTATTCAACCTTTTAATACTCAAAAATAAATGCCAACCATATATCCAAATAGTCCCACTCTCCAAGAGTGGTAAGAGATAAAGGAGGTTATTCAAGCATTACAAAAAAGAAAACCAACCAAGAAGTTCAAACTAGATGAAGTATGTTCATATCCATTTGATATGACTTACCTACATATACCTTTCCTACATCATTTTAAGATGCCTAAATTTGATAAATATAAAATTAATGGTGATGCAAGATAGCACCTAAAAGAGTTCTTTGTTGTTTCCCAAGAGGTAGCATATAATAGTGTGTACTTACTTCATTTATTTCCTTTTAGTTTGGTTATATAAGCATTGAATGTGTTATTAGAAAAAAAATTGAGACATTTATCTTATAATTTGAAACACAAGTTAAATTTGGTTAACTTGTGAAATGTCAAACAATGAGGTGGTAAAATTTTCTCTACTTATTTATAATGTTTCCACGTGTTAGATAGCCAATTTCCACATAATTTTACCGATGAACAATTGATAAGTATTTTCACTTCCAAATTACAAGTTGATGTGGCTCAAAATATTATGTAAACAATTTTGAATAAATTATTGATAAAGAATTATAAACTGAAAAATCCCTCATCAAAAAGGGCATAATTAAACTTTATTATTAGAACTAGGTATAGGCACAAGCTCAAGCTAGCACCTCTAAAAATCCAAAGAACTTTCACTAGAACAATTTTTTTTAAGGAAATGGAGTAACATAATCTATACATATATGAATAATGCAAACATTGAATGTCCAAGATACTCTTCCTACACAAATGATCACATTACAAAGGCCACCTCCTCAAAGGAATAGATATGTATGAATACATTTCACTAACCCTAAGGAGCTTATTGATGTGGTGTTTCACAAATTAGTGGCATCCAACATGATTATTTGGCTAGTTATGAAACCATTTTTGGAAGGTAAACCCAAAATCACATGGTACAGGGATAATGAGTATTGTAATTACCATCAGGTCAAAGGATATTCACTTAATCATTGTATATAGTTGAGACATTTTATCCAATACCTATTAGATAATGGTGATATCATGATATATAATGGTGTGCTATTGTCTAATCAAAATTTGGGCATTTATCAAAACCTATTTCCATAACATACCAATTTGAATTAGTGTCAACCATAGCAAAAACAAAACTAGACACAAAATTAAAATTGAGTTTAAGATACTCATTCCAATTAAATTTTCTATAATAATTTACCTTATGAATACAATAATGTTTTATGTCACATTACATGTAATTATGTAGCCACCATTAGAAGCAATCCTCATCCTTCTTCCAATAATACCCAAAATGACACACCATCTTATACAATATCTCCCCTTACCTCTTATAATAACCCTTCTCATACTTGAATTATCTTTGATGTGTATCGACATCCCAGGGTTACCATTTTAGGTCCTAATTCTCATTATTCTAATTTTAGTAATCCTCCCCTAACTCAAGATTGTGCAGTCATAACTTAGCATCTTAGGTTTAGTATCCAAAGTCCACCTTCTTCTACTAAAAATCTTATCCCAATCCTTTTACCTCAAAAATCTAATTCCAATTTCTTCTAATGGTGAGAAACCTTATGATATTGTTAAATAGTTAACAAAAACACCTACATAGATTTATATCTTAGAACTCTTTTATATGTCAAACATTCACAAGAACATATTAAATGATACTTTGAGGTAATATAAGGATCCAAAAGACATAGCTTCTAACAAATTTTAAACAATTTTGGGTCATTTATCCCCATGTCAATAATTAAACTTTGACCAAACTAATATTTCATCTATTGCTCCTAATCACAATAATCATTTATACATTAAAGAATTCATTTCCCACCATAAGATCAATAGATTATTCATAGACAATGGTTCATGTTTAAACATTTTCTCTTAAGTGAATTAAACACTTGAGATATAGTATAATAGATCTTTATCCAAACACAATCATTATCAAGGCATATGATAATGAAGAGAGAGAGAGAGAGAGAGAGAGAGAGAGAGAGAGAGAGAGAGAGAGAGAGAGAGAGAGAGAGAGAGAGAGAGAGAGAGAGAGTCTATAGGAACCATTTATTTGCCTATTATTTTTGGGCCTATCACTCACAATACCCCTTGCCATGTTGTTGACCTAGAGTTGTCATATAATTTTATCCTTGGAAAACCTTAGATCCATGAATTTAATGTAGTTTCATCTACCTTACATCAATGCCTAAAATTCCCCCATTATAGAAAGGAGGTCACTATTCCTAGAGATTTGTAGCCATACCAATTTTGTAAACACCTTGAGGCTAAATATGAGAGTTATAAATATCATCCCAATATTTTGCATACCATAAAAAAGGGACAAGAGATATTTCTTAAATCCCCTAATTTTAATTATGTGACTCGAGCACTCTTATGTCAACTTATTTTGATCCACCTCCCAGGATTTATTCTCATTTTATAGTTCCAAACGAGGGTCATGGATAATATTAGATTGATAATGATTTTCATGTATCTAATTTATCTCAATATCCTAAATGCCATGTCATACCCAACATGGAATGACACAAAAATGTTACCCTGTGCCCCAAAGGACATCCTCTCTTTATCAAAGGCAACTCAACAAGTCAAGAACATAAGGTCAATGATGATTATTGGTTATAAAATGATAACTATTTTTTTTGTTATCAAAATGCTAAGTATTTTATTCTAAACTGAATCATGGATAATCAAAATTATAAAGGAAAAGACTTGGGGTAAAATAAAAATGAGTTATTGAGCTTATATTAGCTACCAAACACAAAGGCACTTGAGCTATTGGATATCAACCACCTAGGTATGACCCCTCCAATCTTGAGAGTGACACAAATTTGATGCCTAATGATGATGATGTTGATAGTCATATTATATCACCTTTGATGATTTATCTAATACCAATTTATTCAATCCTGATACCATTTGTACTATTTCCTCGTATACCTATAATTACCCTCTTTTCCTCCATCATCCTCAGTGGATTGATTGAGACCAACAAGATTATAATATATCATTAGATAAATTTTAGAATAAAGAGGCACTTTTATATTTCTTAGACCTCAAAGATGGAATTCTAATCAAATATCATAAGCAAGGTTTTACCATTACATTCGACACTATTGCCTACTTTAGGGAACATGTGAACTTCTTTGGTCACAATTAAAAAAATGAATCATTGAGGTCCTTAATTAAAAATGTCTCTGAGGCACTTTTGAGCTAGGTAAATAGTAAATAAAAAGACAAATCCATTGGTGAAAACATGTTTTAGTTGGATGGGGAAGTTCACTCTCCTTCATATCATGCACAAGGTTCCACAAGTCCACACTTGTCAACTAGATTAGAAATTAATCCTAACGATCATGAAACATTTGAGAAAATGGTCCTATAAAATCCACTTATAGTTTTTAAATGGCCATTACCAGATATGAATGACTATAATCCATAGTTCATGGGTAAACTTGGTGGTTTGAAATCTGATAGAGAAGAACATTTCACCTCATTTCCAACTATTCTAGATGATCTATCCACACTTCTTGTGGAAGACCCAATACAATCCAACATTAGCACAATAGATGATCCAAAATGGATTAATTTGGGTGCATCCCTTACTAAAAAATAACATGAGCTCATTATTGAGATTATTTTGGAATTGGTTGATATCATCACATGGTCTTATTTAGATATGTTGGTTTTATATCCCTCTTTAGTTATACACCATCTTTTTATACACTTGAATGTTAAACCAATCAAACAAAAACTATAGAAAATGCATCTATGAATCACCATACTTATCAAAAAGGTGTTATAAAAATTACTAGAAATAGGTTTTATTAGGCCAATCAACTATTTCGAATGGACATCTAACATTTTCCCAATTAGTAAAAATCTAGTTGGAATCTGACTATGTATATATTTTAGATATATCAATAAATCATACCTAAAGGATGATTTTACTTTGGCAAACATTGATATGATTGTAGATTCCATAGTAGGATATGATATGTTATCCCTTATGGATGGATTCTCAAGTTATAATTAGATCACTATAGCACCCAAAGACCAACACAAGAAATTATTCACCACTCTATGGGGGGTATTTTATTATCTAGTGATGCTATTTAGCCTTAAAAATTCTAGTGCTACATATCAACATGCTATGATTGTCATTTTCCACAACATGATGCATGACATCATCAAATATTATGTGAATGACATTATTGGAAAATATAAGACAAAATCAGATGATCCAATAATTCTAAGGAGGATATTTGAAAGGTTTCATGAATGAAAAGTTTACATTAACTCCAATAAATGTGTCAATAGAGTCACATCAAGAAATAATTTAGGCTTCATTATTTCCCAGAAAGGCATTAAATTTGATCTAGCTAAGGTTAAGGCCATTATGAAAATTTCTCCTCCTTCCAATCTAAATTATATTTGTAGTTTGTAGGATAAAATCCAATCTATTCAGCATTTCATTTCTCAAATTGCCAATAAATGCCATCCTTTTACCCACCTCTTGAATAAGGGAACCACTTTCTCATGGAATGATGATTGATATGAATAATTCATGAAATTAAAGGAGTATTTGGTCAATCCCACAATATTATATCCTCCTACATCTATAAAACCCATATTTCTCTATCTTTCAAATATGGAACATGCACTAGGGGCAATTCTTGCTAAACATGATGATTAGGGAAAGGAATGAGCAATCTACTATTGAGCATGACATTGGCTTATTGTGACCACAATTATATCCCAATTAAAATAATAATAATTATAAATGGTATTCACATCTCATAAGTTATAACACTACATGTTGAACAATAAGACCATTGTTCTAGCCAATATTGATCCGATCATATACCTCTTCTCCAAGGCCACACTGACTAACTGCATGGCCAAGTGGGTAATTTTGTTGAGTGAGTTTGACATTGGATATTCACATCATAAAGTAATCAAATTCCAATTTATATAAGATCAAATTGTAGAATCACTAATACTATATACCAGTCTAATTACTTTTGATTTCCCAAATGAGTCAATCTTGACCCAAGACAAATCATCTAGTGAGTCACAATAGTAGTATTTATTCTTTGATTATTCCTACACCTTTAACAAATTAATAGATAGTATTATTTTCATTACACCATAGGGAGATATAATTCCCAAATCTTTTCATATTGGTTTCCATTTTACCAACAACATGGCTAAATATGAGGCACTCATTGTCAAATTACATCTCATAGTTTAGTGTAATAATAAGTAGTTGGTTATTTATGGGGATTCTCAATTAATTATTAATCATACAAGAGAATAATATCATAATAATGATGAAAATATTGTTCCCTAAAAAGGTATGGTATATAATCTCAAGTATCACTTTGAACACATATAGTTTGAGAAAATACCAAGAACTAACAAGTCAGTAGATGTAATGGCAATGATTGGTTCTTTGATGAACATGGAAGATCATGCCCAAGAATATCAGTTTCTCATTGAACATTTTCTTATGTCAATGTATTTTATCCAAAATAAAAAATGGTATGTGATATTATTTGTCCTAGTCCCCCTTGGTACCAGGACCTTTTCACCGACCTCAAATACCATATTCGTTAACCAAACCTTTTCATAAACCAATATAGATCCTTTATTCACAATTCCTCATGTTATACCTTACTTGTTAACACTCTTTATCATGGAGGTTATGATGTAACTCTACTTCATTTTTTAACTTTGGTACAATTTGAATTAGTACTTAAATATGTACATGAAGGGATTTGTAGATCCCACACCAATGGGATGGTCCTTGTTAAGAATTTCCTTCATATTGGTTATTATTGGTCTACCATGGAATTAGAGTCATGTGTGTATGTAATGTGTATCATGTCAACAACATGTAAATATAGTTGATTCTCCTTCTCAAGCACTTCAACTAATCATTACTCCTTGGTTACTCTCAATTTAAAGACTCGATTTCATAAAGAAGATTAATCCTACCTATTATGATGATCACAAACATATTCTTACTGCTATCAAGTATTACACCAAGTGGGTCAAGGCCATTCCACTCACTTATGTGATCAAGAATAAAATTTCCAAATTCATTTAAAACCACCTAGTCTACCACTATGGTATTTCCTCCAACATTACTTATGACAATGACAAGTCCTTCAAGAAAAAAGATGTAAAATCCCTTTATACCCAATTCTATATCAAACATATATATTCCACTCCTTATTACTCTTAAATTAATGGCCAAGATGAAGCCTCCAATAAGACCATTGTCAAAATCCTTAAAAATATTGTTAATTCTAGTAACCATGATTAACACTTAAAATTGTTTCCTACCCTTTGGGCCTATCATACTAATATCCATACCCAAATAGGAACCACCTCATATTCCCTAGTATTTGGATATAAATTTATTATCCTTATTGAGATCAAGTTTCCTTCCCTACGTATTTAATTTGAGGATATCATTTAAGATTATGAATACATAGTAGCTTGATTATATGAACTAGAACTCCTAGATGAGAAACAAGTAGCCATATTGAATAATCTCAAACCATATAACAATTGGATATGTCATAGCTATAATAAATTCATTAAATCTAGAGAATTTGAAGTTAGTGACCTTTTATTTGAAAGAGAATTAGAGAAAAAACACCAATGTAAAATGAGAAGAAATGTAAATTTGAGCCAAATTGGATGTGTCCAATCATTATCATAGCCAACTATGGGTTTGAAGCATGCATATTATCTATACTAGATAATAAATAGCTAGATAATCCCATAGCTATATGCATATCAATAAGTTTTATGCTCGATTTTATTAAACATTGTCTATGAGGACCCTTGCTTGGGGGAAAAGTCCTATAATTTTCCCTTCATATCTTTTACATTGAGTCAGTCTTAGTATTTTCCCCATTCTCTCAACCATCAAGATCTTGATTATGATTGTGAAAGTTCAATAGGTTCATTCTAATGACATATTTTGAAGGAGATTCAACAAATAGTTTTGATTTGGTCATCATCAAAACATTCTTTTAGGAAATGTATCTACATCCTTTAACATGGTTTTATTGTGTAGTGGATCCTCTAATAGAATCTCTTTATATTTTGACAAATATTATTCATTGTTCCCACTTTTATACCTTTCACATACCTAACCTACTATTGATTATCATTTCATGTAGTTTCACTATAGTTTCTTAAGTTCCATTTAGACTATGTAGGCAATGCTCAATTTTTGAGGTCATCTTGGCCACCCCTATCATTATGCTTTCACCATTTTATGAGCTTGTTATTTCACACTCTCACTTTTTTTAAACCTCGTTATTCCACACTCTATGTTTTGTGAGCATGCCCTATGACATCAAAAAAAAATTCATTTGAACCCTTAACCAAGGATATTTTTCATTTTTCTAGATGATTCCTTGTATATTTATTTATGTCCCCTTTTGTGAATTATTCCATAAAAATATCAAAACATTCAAATATGCAAAAAACCCTAAAAATAGCTGGTATCTCATCATTCTCCATTGAGTTGAGATGATATAAAATTTAAAATTATATATATAGTAAAAACATTTATTAATCCCAAAAGATTTTTTCTACCTCAAAATATTTGACACCTCTAACATTTTGTCAGTTAATGGGTCTCCCTTTTGATTTTTTTCTACATGGAAGCATTTGAGAAAGAGATGATTGACTACTCTTTATCAAATGCACATTTCACAGGTGATAAACCATGTTGTTAAATCACATTTAATCCACTTTTGTCATCATTTATCTAATCTATGATCTCACCATTTTACTATCTAATCCATGGTCTTGTGATTTTATGAGCCATATATGCTATGCTCTTGCCATTTTACAAGCCCTATTTTCTTATATCACACTTATCTATCCTTCCCTGTCATAAATTTTCTCTATATCATTTATTAAGATAATTACATTTGGCCTAAATTCCACAATAGTATATGTAGGTAGTGTAGACATCCATTTCTTATCACTGTTGTGCTAAAATTTCAAATTTGAATGGCATTCTACAATGATACATAATTTAGACTAAAATCATTAAAATGATCTAATTCATCTCCACATGTCACATACAAGTGTCTATTCTTGTCCATTGATCCCTAATTGGGAAAATGCAATTTATGGAATCATTATATTTTCCTAATTCACTTCACATAAAATTATAAACAAGCAAAATGACATCATGGACCACTAAAATCCTATGATTCATTAGCACATGTCACATGCATGTGTTAATTGACATTTATATTATCCTAATTATGATAATATCCTATATGAAATCATCACCTTCTTCTGATTCAACTTCAATCAAATTAATACCAAGTAAATTGACATTTTTGATCATTTTGATTAAACATACAACTAATTTCTAAGAATTGTAAAATTGCTAGGTAAAGTCATTAAGCTCTTCAAAACCAAATTACGATCTTAAGTGGAAAATACATGGAAATTTATTGAATATATATTATTTTAAATTCATAATTGACTATATCTAGGCCATGGCATTACCCATGACATCATCGAAGGGATGTCATGCATTAGGCATTAATGGAGATAAATATCAAGTTTAAGGCCACCCATGCCTCATTAATGCTCCCTTATTCCAAAGTATTAATGGTTTTATAATAAAAAATTGAATTAATCATTTCCCACACATCTTGATCTCAATATGGATGATCATAATTGATTCTCAACATTTCTAAAAAATTTAAAAATATATGAGCCATGGCCATAACTTTTAAGATTTAGTTGCGTAATGTTATTATGTAGAAATAGCTTCAAGAGAGCTTCACATATTCCCCAAAATTGACCAATCAAGGAGCCAAATCCATTGGTGCTAAAATATATGATGGAGGAAATCATCCAACTACATTAATAAATAATTGGAGAACCAAATCTGAGCATAAACACATTTATTGACCATTTTTAAAGAAAAGCCACTATGAGAAGTTATTGCTTGTCTTTCTTTCTTAATTAGTTTTTTTATTTCATTAACACTGCCTCTTGAGGGAGTGGGCTTAGTATGTTAGGCATTTTATGATTATTATTGGTTTTCTTGACTAACGCATGAAATAACCTACTATGTTAATCATGTTCTACATTTTAGCATGCTCAATGGGACAATGCATTTCACGTACCATTTTATCCTTCTAATTGTACATTTAGACCATCTATTGATCTCATTTTACTTTTTTTTTCTTCTAATTTTCATTTTTCTATCTTTTAAACCAAATGAAGATATCTACCTATAAATGGTGATGTTATATTAAACATTAGTGAGATCACCTTATGTAATGGTGAGATCACCTTGTGAAATGGTGAGATCACCTTGAGCAACAGTAAGGTCACACATGCAAATAGCAAGATCACCCTTTGCCAAAATCTATCAAATTAAAATAACAAGCTTAAAATTCCTCTTGATATACTACACCCTTGCTTGACTACTAACACTCTATTTTATAGGTTTAAGACAATTTGCTAGTTTACTTTTTACAATAACAAAGGTAAACTTCAATCACACTTGAATTCGGGCTGAAAATAAACATCCATTGTAGCTTATGACTCTTAATAATATTTCCTTTTTTGTCATTTTTTTGTTGGTTAAACTAGTTTCAAAGTTATTTGACTTAGTTTTTATTTTTATAAACCAAGCTTAGTGTGTATGCTCTCCCCCATCCCTTTTATGTAACTTGGGTGACCAAAAGTGTTTCAATTATTTATTTTTGTCTCTTAGTCCAAGCATTAAATGAATGTCTCAAAGGAACTCCCCAAGATCTAAATGACTTGGATGATCCTAAAATGACCTTTAAAGTCATTCTATATTTATTTCTTTCATCTTGGCTAGTGGGCAAGATTTCATCACGTCCCCATAAGTTCTTTAGGGAAGTGTTGACCAGAGAATTCATCTCCCAACATCATTTTAACCCCATTCCATGGTGGGTTATACAAATTCAGGTTGAATCAATGGAATTTTAGTTTGAGTAGTTAAACTAACTTTGTTAGTGACTATACCCTCAAAACAATGGCCTAATCTAGACATCACACTGCATTGAACAATCTAATAGATGTAGTGGTTGTAAAAAGGACAAGACCTTTTTAAAATAAGGTGATTAGTTTGGATCCAAATGATGGGTCATACCCTAGTGTTAACCACACATATCAAACCATCTAGATCAATTGAAACTTATATTTTTTAGACAAACCCCATTTATCATGGAGTACTATTGGTGTAGGGAGAGTTTCCCAAAGTTCCTTGTAACCATATAATTTTTAGAGAGAGGAGGGGGTCTAAATAACCCTAATTTTCATGCACATTTAATTTTTAAATTAAAAACTTATTTCCTCTCAAGAAGTAATATATCAATAGAATCTAATGGTATAAATCAACCTTATCAATTTCTAGGATAAGACATACAATTAGGTGTTTTATTATTCTTGTGTTATTGCATAAACTTTTTTGAGTCTAAAACTATTTGTGTGTGTGTGTGTCATGCTGAAAACATGAACCAAAACATGTCCAAGACAAAACACATGTTAGACACCATATTTTGAACAAAGAGGCATTTCATTGGGTAAATTAATTCAAAACATTTTATCCTTGTTAAAAAATGAATCAAATCATTTGTGTTTATGTTTCCAAAAGTTGGCATTATGTTGTTTTTTTAGGTATATGTTATTCTTCACTTGGAGATCCAAAGTTATTTTAGTCCAAATTTGAAACTTTACCTTTCTAAGTTCTATCCTAAAACACAATTGGTTTATGCCAGATTCTTGCCTACAACTTGGGCTTTGGGGGATAACCTTTTATCCTTGGCTTGAGTAACATGGGCGAATTTTTATGTTTGCTTTGAAATCCTTTATCTAGGAATTAATCATTCTATTCTTTTTTTAACTTAGGTTATCTTGTGTTTGCTCATGCTCTAAGTTATTTAACCATTCAATTTTATTTTCTATTGGACATCATTATGCTACCCATTTTTTTTGGTTTTAGACTTAGTATTTCTTGTATTAGTTCACATCCTAAGTTTCTTGGATCACTCAAACCTTATTCTAATTTTACTGATCATGGCCCATCACAGTCATGTTCATATTTTTATAATATTAACATACTTTGAAATTAGGTTTTCTTGTGCTAGCCTAATATTTTCACTTAGATTTTCACCTTTTTATGAGGTGGAAAATATATTATAATCTAAGTGGCACAATATAAACACCTATAGGCTTGTGTATATCCTAATTAATGAGGTTAATCTCTAGATAGGGCTAGCTCCCTTGATGTACCACTTTGGATTACAACTAAACTAAACTTGAGGGGTGAAAAGGGTGAGAAATAATAGAAAAAAAACTATCCTAAGGGAGGTGATACACCAAATATATTTATGACTTCAAACCATATGCATTTTAAACTTGAAGTCAAGGGACAAACCGAACATACACTTTTCCCATCTACATCTTCTCACATCAATGTTACATTATGAGGTTATGGAAGAATGTGCAAAGATAGGAGGACTAGACAAGAGGCCTTGAATGGCAATAATGAAAATAATAACTCACTAAATCCTTTAAATTTCCTATAACACTTCACATTCCCTACAAGAAGAATCTTTCCAAATATAAATAGGTGATAGAGTGAAATAATCGTGTTAAGGAAACAAGACTTATTACTTATGAAAAAACAAACATTCTAAATGAACACACTACATTCCAAATGAACACCTAATAATAGTGATGGAAGAGGTAAAAATAATTATTATTATTTATCAAAAGGTATACAAATTATTAGGGCTTTGCCATACTCAGGTGGAGCATAAATTACAATGCCAAAATGGCTAGTTCTTATAGAACTTGAGAGAGAGAGGAGAAGAGAGAAGTCCAAGGGTTACAAGGGAAATTTTAAAGCTGATAAAATAAATTATTTATGCAAAATAATATTATATGGGACTAAAAATTCAATTTTATGAATCCTAAGTGTCTATATAATGCATAAAATTCATGAAAAGTGGCATGAAAGTCTTGTGTTGGCCCAAAAAACTTGCCTTTATGATTAGCCATATTTAAACACCTCATAAATAATTAGGAATAGGTAAAATTATTTTAATGAAATTTATGTATTTCATACATTCCTATCCATGTATTTTTTTATGCTTAGTCCTCTAGAATCATCTGGAAAGGAGCTATCATCATATGTAGTCTAGAAAACTCCTCCTTCATGTACCTTGCACACTTGGATTCCAAAAAGACATTATTTTATCATGAAAATACATGGGATTTATTTTATGACACATATAAATACCCTCAATTTCCTTTTAATAATTTTGGAGACCTTAAAATCACCTCTTGAAGATCTCCACCCTTCTCACTAGCTTGTCCACCAGGCCAATTTTGACTAGATGAAATGAGAGATCTAGTTTGGACACTTAGGAGATTTTTAGTGAAATTAAATGAAAATATTGAGTTATTAAAATTATAAATATTCCCTCCAAACTTTATTTCACCTCTTGAAACCTCCTATAACCTATAAAGCACATAAAATGGTCAAAAATACCCTATTTTGCACCTTGTCCTTACAAGTTCATAAATATAATTCTAGTGGGATGTAGTTTGAGGGAGTATTATAAAATTTAAAATATATTTAATATTTAAAATATGACATTATAATGCATCTCCAACTTCATTTATCCAAATTGGTCACTAAGAAGGGTTTGCAAGGGTTTTGAGCAGTTTTCATTCTTAAGGTTTATTCATAAAGTTTTGACATCCAAATTGCAAAAAAAATCTAAAAATTAATATTTAAAGACCTTGATTAACATAATTTAACTCTTAATACTCCCATGTATATCATCAAAAGAGATGTGAACACTTGAAATAACCTTATCAAGCTTCTCCTTCATGGTCTTATAGGTCTAAGTGGGTTTTGAGCTCAAAAATGGTTTTTAATGGATTCCCATGTATGTTTGATATTTTAACATGCCTTTATTGACCTTATTCACATTTTAAAATATTTCATATCTCATATTTAATGATATAAGGGTAACTACTTTCTTATTTAGGCACTAGGCTTAATGCTTTCTTAATATGCCTAAGTTAGTTAAAGAACCAAAATGACCTTCTCATGATTTTATCTAAATAAAAATAGCTAAAAAAATCAAATACCATCCCATAAAAATAATCAAACAATTTTTAAGTCATATATCATGCTAGAAATGGAAGTGGTTTTCCTTTTGGCTTCTAGGCCTTAATTCTGCCTACTAGGCCTACTTACAAACCTAATGGTCTAGGACACCCTGTATGGTTTCATAATATTTTGCATGGTTTATCATTATTTTATATATATTTTAATCTCCACATAAATCCTTGAAATATATCTCCAAATTTTGGTCCATTCTTCATCTCTTATCCCTCAAAACTGTCAATGTATGCATGAGGGGAAGTACCCCCTGTTTAAGATAAAATAGGGGGTACTTCCCCTATTTTTTCAATAAATATAAGTATATTATTATATTATTTAAGTATTAGAGACCATATATGAAAAAAAATATCCCCTTTTCAGGTAATTTGACCATCTAAAGCTTTAAGTTCCAAGGTTGGTTTCTATGCACAAGGACTGTGTGCAAGAACTTCTAAAGTGGACTATTTCTTGCACTTGGAAGTGTCTTTCCTTTCCTTTTTATAAATTATGGAGGTATAATAATTTTATTTACACCATATTAATTAAATTAATATTTATATTTAACGCTCATCATCAATGTTTTCACCTTGAAAATCCTCTTTACTTAGTCAAGCCTGACTGGTAAGTGAACTCTGTTTGCAAGTGTCTCCTTGCCTATAAGTGTTCACTTCCTACTAGGGATTTGAAAAAACATTGGATAAAATATTTTGAAAAAATTAATGTCAATTTACTATGATTTTAACCATTCCTTTCATGTTGAGTTTAGTCCATGCCAAGAACTTCAACTTTTCTGCTCTCTACTCGTCACATTCAACTATAGTTGACTGTGTGGGACCTGTAGGTGCTTTTCATCCTAAAACCTATGTCATTTAAGTCATGTATCCTATATTATGTGATAATAATAAATTTTTTGGTTCTTCAAATCATCCTCTAATTGAAACTTTAGGTATAAACTTGGGTCATGGATTGTTTACATTTACAGTCAACTATATGTGAAAGTTTCCAAAAGAAAGGATACCTGAAGGTAACCATGCTTGTATTAGAATTTTTAAAACCTTAAATGAGATAATTTAAGTTACTCACACAATTATATGACTACAATAATATATTAAATTATTTAATTTATGTCCTTAATCAAGGGTTTTCAACTCAAACACATGATAACCCTAAAGCCAACCTGTAGGCTTCATTATGGTGAGTAGGGGACCTATAGGTGTTCATGAGGAACAAAACATAGTATTCAAAAAAAATTAGATGATAGTTATATAATAAAATATTCATGTAAATTATTTTATCCATTTAAATGTGAGGGTGTGATCTAGCATACAATTATTGGATGAAGAAGGCTCGTTTTCACTCAAAATTTTAGATAACACTGACTATTCTCAATGTCTTTTTAGGCAACCTTAGGGTCTCCAAAAACCAATATCCATCAAATATTTGCCATAAAAACCTTTTAATGTTATTTTAATATGATATTTATTTAATATCTACCCATATATATGTTTCAAAACCCTTTTCAATCATCTTATAAGCTATTCACAAAATAGGCTAGAACTTTGTTTTCACCCTTTAGGGAAAATAGCCCTGAACACAATCAATTGGCCCTTTAGCATGGTTTCCACCTCCAATTGATAATTTAACCTTGAAAATATTTCTTCCATTAAGTTTTTTTTAACAATAAGACCTCAAATAGTGTTTCAACATCTAGTTAAAACTTCAAAATGGTTTCTTTGCTCTCTGTTGGCTGCTTATAGGTGAGTATTCAGTGTATACAAGTAATGGGTAGATCATGGGCAATATGCCTGATTTAGTCCTATTATGAGTTATAAATTCTCTATATAATTTCAAATACATCATAAAAATTCTAAAACACTTGAAATAAATGTCAACACCTTCCTTTAAACGTGAACTCCTTATTTATGGCACCTATAAGTGAGTTGTTCATGGCAGACTAGGTGAGAATGTGTTATATGATTGCTCAATCCCTCTTCCTTGCATAAAATGAAGGTTTTATTCACAAATTTATGCTTATAAAAGATACACCAGTAATTCAAAATATTCAACATACGTTTGTCAACATGTTTTATAGGATATATGCACACATTTCACCATGGTTGCAAGCAAATAGTGAGCAAAAATTGACTGTATGGTGCTCATAACTACACTCTCATAGATAATTGCCTTGAATAATGATATTTTAGTGTAAAATGGAAATAATATAACATTTAAAACATATAAATAGACCTATCACAACCATTTTAATCCATGAACAAGCTTGAATTTCTTTAAAATGGTGAAAACTACCTACAACTCAGAAAGTGTTCCCTCTTGCAACCTAAGATGATTAGCATATAAAAACTTCATGAAACTTGAAACTAATAATGGTAATGATTTTAGGAGGATTTTAATATCATCTATCACCAAACTTATCAATTGGTTCATACCAAATTTCTTAAACCAAGGAAAAACCTATAGGGTGCATGAAATAGTAGGAAAAAAAGTATAGTCAACTTCATGAGCATGGTTCATGAAGTACAGGAAACCATTATTCAAAATAATTATATGAAAATTAAGGTATATGATTTTAATTTAACCTCCCCAAATATTTTTAACTGAAACCTCTAGAGCTATCTTTACCAATCACAAACCTAAAGGTCACTTTTGCTTACCAAGAGGACTGAAAAAGGAGTAAAATGGTTTTGGGCCAAAAATGGAGCTTATATAAAAAAAATGTGTAATTGAGATTATGGAAGCTAAATATACATTCCATGATCATATGCCATGTGGCACACTTTTCCATGGGCCACAAAAGTGTCATTTTCTTTTATTTTCCCAAGAAAACTACCTTTTCTTCTGATGTACCTACCACTTTTAGTTACCAATAATTGATTAAGACTTCCTATGACACATTTCATATTAAATAACCTTTTAATACCTTCACACTTCCCAATAAATCCATAAAATTCTTTAAATACACCTTTTTTTACCTCAAAATGACCTAAAATGTCTAAAGGGACTAAAATAGCTAAAGACCAAGGCTATTACAACATTAAATGACATCAATTAGCCTATAAAACACCTTTTGACATATATATTATACCCATATAACACCTAAAAGTCAATTTTTTACGTAGGGGTGCCCTAATTTGACCTAAAGGTCAAATTTGGTCAACAAATTGGTGACTCATAGGGGTAGAATGTCTGTTATACTAACTAGACTAGTAGAGTATCAGTCCATTAGGCTTAGGAGTCAACTAAAGTTTGAGACAAATAATAAGGCTTTGACCATTGACTACAATCTTTGATCAAGATAAGACTAATGACTACCTCAACCACATAAAATAAAAGACACACAAAGTAAAATCAAACACACATGTGCTTCATGAGCACTTATGGAACACACACACCAAACTAAACAAGATAAGTCAAACACTAAAAAACCTGAGATGAGAAATCCCTCTTGGATCAAAATGGAAATTTGAAAATCTTCTTGCTTCATGACATGAAGTATTTAACGAGACATGTAACCTTTTATCATTTATCATTGATGCCTCCAAAATGTTTGTCAACTTCACTGGCATGTTGTTCATTGAAAATGAGGTAGATTCAAATAGGGTTACTATATAAATGAACTCTTCTTGCATCCAAAAAATCTCAACCCTCTCATGTGGATCTTCAATTACAACCTCATCTTTGATTTCCATAGAGTTCTCACTAAGATTATGTTTCTTCTAAGCTACAAGTTCTTCTAGCTCATCAAGGAGCTTTGCATACTCTATCCAATCTTGATCATTGTCCTCAATGGAAGATTATTTCTTCACCTTGTCATGTACTTGACCCTTAACTTGGAAAATCTCTTCAAACTCTTGAAAGAGCTCTATTTATAGCTATCAATCATCCTAGTCCTCTTTAGCATCTAGAGCCACTACCTCTTCAATATTCTCTTCTTGATGTATTATGTCATCAAGCTAGTGTTATTCAAGCTATAATGCATTTGATAGTAATTCAAGATCAGGTTGAGGTATTGAATCATCTTCAAGGACAACATCTTGCACATTGATCTTAAGAGAGTTTTCTATGGTTAAAACCTCTTTGAGAAAGACTTGAAATTGTTCTACATCCATAATAGCACATTCATCCTCATAATTGAGATAATTATACACAATTTTTTGATTAAATGTAGAATATTCTTGAATGGCTTCAAGATCTTCTATCTCTTTATCCTTCATGGTGATGCCAATATTAGGCATCTTTAAATCAGGTGACCTATCCTAATGAGGCTGCCAAGGAGCTATGTTTTCTTCAATCAAGATTTCTCTTTCCTTATCAACCAACTACTCCTCTTTAGATTACCATACCATAGATCCATCAAGGAAAAGGGTGATGGGGTGAATACAAGATAAACTAGTTGGTGGAGGTGGCACATAGAACACAAAATCAGATTGAGAGTGAAATGTAGGGGGCTCTTTTGAAAGCTCTTGAGGAAGAGGAGGTAGACCTTGGGATAAAATAACCTGATTTTATTCCTTCAACTTTACAATCACTTCATTCACATCTGATTTAGCTTCAAGACTCTCTTAACGAAGGGTGGATGGGGTGTGTTTAGGCATAGGATCTTATTTTGGGTCTAAACCTTCCATCATACCTTGACTTAGTAGCTTCATGCTTGACTCTGGATCTTCAATTTTCTTGGTTAGGTTCTCTTGGAAAAGTCTCTCTTGAATTCGATATACATCATCATGAGGATGAGGAATAAAATGGTATTCATATGGAGGATAAGATGTTTATTGAGGAATGGTGTGAATAACATGCAAATGATAAACTTCATTCAAAACTTCACACTCCTTATCAACCAAACTTCTATCCTCTTTCTTTCCCCATGATTCCACTATCTTACTCTAGCTTGGGATGTTAGGATTAGAAGTATTTTATTGAGTAAGGGTGGGAGGGGTTTGTATAGGATAAATATCCTTCTCAACTTCACTCTCTTTGTCAAGACTTTTCTCCTCTTTCTTTCCCCATGACTCCATTATCTTATTCCATCTTAAGATGTAAGGATTATAATTCTCTTTTAGAAGTGGCAAGGATGTAATGTGAGAGGGAAATGAGGGATTTATTTCCTCTTCCTTTGCTTCTAACATGGACTACTACATATTAATATTAGCCAATTCAATTTTCCTATCAAGGTTTTCTTCAAACACAAAGTTTCTCCTTTCAACTCTCTCTTCCAACTGATTTTAAAAAGGATGGCTTTGATATCCTTGATTGGGATCATGAGTAGGGATCAAATATGGTTGATAGATAACTTGGGGAAGTGGATATGTAGTTTGATAGGTTTGGTGAGGTTTCATTTAATGAACTCTTAGCCTATCCTCTAAGGAAGAAATTAGGCCGCTCACATCAAGCATCTCACTTGTGAGCCTTTACCAATTAGCTCTCTCAATAGGTATTCACTCTCTTTTAACCAACTCTAATGCATCTCTCACCTTATGAATAATATTACTAAGAACCTCTTGACCACATAACCTTAGATTATCAAGCTCCAAACATATACCTCTCATATCCCAAAAGTGTTTTATTGAAGGTGGAAATGGATGGAGTTGAGAAGTGGATAAGTTGACTAAGAGGAGTAAGACATTGAGAAGGCTAGTTATAAGACTGATACATTTCATCATAAGGTTTTAAATGATAATATTAGGGCTGAAAATAACCATATTGGGTCAGGTAAACTTCATGAAATGGCTAATTAATAATTTTTTCTTGTTGATAGGGAATGGCACAAGCTTGCAATGTCTCACCAACTTATAAAGAAAAAACTCAACACCAAAGTCAATCATGAAACCTCATTAAAAGAAAGAACACAAAGAAATATATTACCAAGAATATTCAAAAGAAAACTTGGGCTGCTTAACCAACTGATTTATCTTTGGATTTGTCATTGATGTTTGGATAGATGCCTCTAAAGGCTGATAATATAAAGACAACACTAAAAATCTTCTAACCTCTTGGACCAAGAGTCCCACTAGGTGTGCCAAAAACTATTTTCACTTGGATTTCACCCTTTGAAGAGATGATAAATCTCTCTTCATCCAAGTGGCATAATGGAAACACCTCTAGGCTTATGGGTAGCCTAAGGAATGAGGTGAATCTCTAGATAGGGCTAGCTCCCTTGATGTACCACTTTGGATTACAATTATAAATAAACTTAGGGGGTGAAAATGGAGAGAGATAACTAAAAAAACTATCGTAATTGAGGTGATACACTAAATATATTGATTAATTTTAACCATATGCATGTTACAGTTGAAAATAAGGGACAAACTAAACATACACTTCTCCAAGCTACATCTTCTCACATCAATGTTACATTATGAGCTTATGGATGAATGTGAAAAGCTAGGAGGACTAGAAAAGAGGCCTTGTATGGAACTAATGAAAATAATAACTCACTCAATCCTTAAAATTTATTATAAAACTTCACATGCCCTCTAAGAAGAAGCTTTCCAACTATAAATAGATGATAAAATAAAATAATCATGCTAAGGAAACAAGAGTTATCACTTATGAAATATTAAACATTTTAAATGAACACACTAAGAATAGTAATGGAAGAGGTAAAAATCATTATTATTATTAATTTAAAGTTATACAAATGATCAGGACTTCACCATACTCAGGTGGAGCATAGATTACAATGCCAAAATTGCTAGTTCTTAAAGAACTTGAGAGAGAGAGAGAGAGAGAGAGAGGAGAAGAGAGAAGTCTAAGGGTCACAATTAAAATTTTAAATATGATATAATTAGTTATTTTTGTATGATAAGATGATATTTTATGAACCATGCAAGGATAGCAAGCCTAAGTATCCATACAATGCATAAAATTCATGAAAAGTGGCATGAAAGTTCTTGTGTCGGCTCAAAAAAACTGCCTTCATGATTAACCCTATTTGAATGCCTCATAACTGATTAGTAATAGTTAAAATTATTTTAATTAAATTTATTTATTTCATACATTCCTCTCCATGTATTGGTTACATGTTTGGTCCTCTGGAATCATCTAGAAAGGAGCAATCATCATCTACAGTCTAGAAAACTCCTCCTTCATGCACCCTACACACTTGGCTTCAAAAAAGGCATCAATTTCTCATGAAAATATATTGGATTGAGTTAATGAAACATTTAAAGACCCTTAATTTCATTGGAAGCATTAGTGACACCTTAAAATCACCTCACTTGAAGATCTCCACCATTCTCATTAGTTTGTCCACTAGGCCAATTTTGACTAGCTAAAATGAGATCTCGAATTTAGAGATTTAGGAGATTTTTAATGAAATTAAATGAACATATATAGTTATTAAAAAAATAAATCATCCCCCAAAACTTAATTTCACCTCTTGAAACCTCTTATATCTCTTAAAACTCAAAAAATGGTCAAAATACCCTATTTTGCACCTTCTATGTATAAGCTTGTAACACTAATTCTAGTGGTAGGTAGTTTTAGGGAGTAATATAAAATTTAAAATAGGTTTCATAGTCAAAATAATCCATTATAATGCATCTCTAGCTTCATTTCTCTAAACTAGTCACTAAGAAGGGTTTGCAAGGGTTTTGAGCAGTTTTCATTCTTAAGGTTTGTTCATAAAGTTTTGACATCCAAATTGAAAAAAAATTATAAAAATTCATATTTTAATACTTTAATAAACATCCTTTAACTCCTTATACTCCTATTCATAGCATCAAAAGAGATGTGAACACTTGAAATCACCTTATCGAGCTTATCCTTTATGGTCCTATAGGTCTGAGTGGGTTTTGAGCTCAAAAATGGTTTTTAATGTCCTCCTCTATAATTTTTAGGTTTAAAAATACCTATAGTGACCTTATTCACATGTTACAATATGTTATATATCATATTTAATGCTATAAGTGTAACATCCCTCTTATTTAGGCACTAGGCCTAATGCTTGCTTAATATGCCTGAGTTGATTCAAGACCCAAAATAACCTTATCATGATTATATTTCCATAAAAATATATTTAAAACATCAAATAAAATCCCATATAAATTATCTTACAATTTTTAAGGCATATCTCATGCTATAAATGGAAGTGGTTCTCCTTTTGGCTTCTAGGCCTTAATTCTGCCTATTAGGCCTGCTTGGAAACCTGATGGTTTGGGACACCATGTATGATTTCATACTCCTATTAATGTTTTATAATTATTTCATAGATGTATTTCATATCTACATAACTCCTTTTAATGTATCTCTAACTTTTGGTCCATCCTTCATCTCTCATCCCTCAAAACTATCAATGTATGCATGAGGGGAAGTACCCCCTCTTTAATACAAAATAGTGGGTACTTGCCCTATTTTTTTTAGGAAATATGAGTATATTATGATCTTATTTAATTATTATATACCATATATACAAACCCCTATCCCATGTTTGGGTCATTTTACCATCTAAAGCTTCAAGTTCCAAGATTGGTTTTTATGCACAAGGACTGTGTGTAGGAACTTCCAAAGTGGATTGTTTCTTGCACTTATAATTGTCTTTAATTTACTTTTTATACATTATTGAGGTATAATAATGTTATTTAAACCATATTAATGACATTCATAGTGATATTGAATCCTCATCATTAATGTTTACACCTTTAAAACCCTCCTTACTCAGTCAGGCCTGACTGATAAGTGAACTCTCCTTGCAAGTGTCTCCCTACCTATAAGTGTTCAGTTCCTACTAGGGATTTTAAAAAACTATGGATGAACTATTTTTAAACCATTAAGGTCATTTTACTATGATTTTAACCATTCCTTTCATGTTGAGTTGATTTCATGCCAAGAACTTCAACTTTTCTACTCTCTACCCCTCACAGTCAACTATAGTTGATTATGTGGGGTTTATATGTGATTTTCATCCTAAAACCTATGTCATGTAAGTCTAAACTTGGGTTCTTCAAATCAATATTTGGGTTCTTCAAATCATCCTCTGATTGAAACTCTAGGTCTAAACTTGGGTCATGGATTATTTACATTTATAGTCAACTGTATGTGAAAGTTTCTAAAACAAAGGATACCTGAAGGTAACCATTCTTGTATTAAACATTTTAAAACCTTGAATGAGCAAGTTACCTATAGGTGTTCATGAGGAACAAAACATATTATTCAAAAACATTTAAATTCTCATTAGATAATAAAAGCTTCATGTAAAATATTGGATCCATTCAATTGTGAGGGTATGATCTAGCATGCAATTATTTGATGAATAAGGATATTTTCACTCAAAAATGTAGATAACACTGATTATTTTTAGTGTCTTTTTAGGCAACCTTAGTGTCTCCAAAGACCAATCTCCATGAACTCTTTTCCATCCAAACCTTTTAATGTGCTTGTCCTATGATAGGGACATACTATCTACCCATATCTATGTTTCAAAACCCTTTTAAATCATCTTATAAGTTTTTCAAAAAATAGGCTAGAACTCTATTTTCACCCTTTTGGGAAAATAGCCCTGAACACAATCAATTGACCCTTTAGCATGGTTTTCACCTCCACTTACTCATTTAACCTTGAAACTAAGTCTTCCATGAAGTTTTATTGAACACTAAGACCTGAAAGAGTGTTTCAACATCTATTTAACACTTAAAAATGGTTTCTTTGCTCTTTGTTGGATGCTTTTAGGTGAGTATTCAGTGTATACATGCAATGGGTAGATCATGGGCAATATGTTTGATTTAGGCCTCTTACGAGTTGTAAATTCTCTCTATAATTTAAAATACATCATCCAAATTATAAAACACTTAAACTAGATGTCAACACATTCCTTTAAACATGAACTCCTTATTTTTGGCACATGTAAGTGAGTTGTTCATGGTAGACTAGGTGAGAATGTGTTATATGATTGCTCAGCCCCTCTTCCTTTCATCAAATTAATGTTTGATTCACCATTTTATGCTACTAAAAGATACACCAGGACTTAAAAACCTTCAACATACCTTTTTAAACATGTTTTATAGGCTTCATGCACATATTTCACCATGGTTGCAAGCAAACAGTGAACAAAAGTTGACTATATGGTGCTCATAATTACACTCTCATAGAGCATTACCCTGAAGAATGAGATTTAAGTGTCAAGGAGAAATAATAAAACATATAAAAAGACCTATCACAACCCTTTAAATCCATGAACAAGCTTGAAGTTCTTGAAAATGATGAAAACTACTTGCAACTCAAAAAGTGTTCCCTCTTGCAACCTAAGATGATTAGCATATAAAAAATTCATTAAACTTGAAAAAAATCATGGTAATAATTTTAGGACGTAAACATCATTTTTCATCAAAATCAGCAATGTTTTCATACCTAATTTCTCAAACCAAGGAAAAACCTATAGGGTGCATGAAATTGTAGGCAAAAAAGTATAGTAAACTTCATGAAGATGGTTCATGAAGCACATGCCACCATTATTAAAAATACTTATATGTAAATGAATTTATCATAGTTTAATTTAACCTTCCCAAGGATTTTTATCTAAAACCTCCTAAGATGTCTATACTAAGCATAAATGTGAAGGTCACTTCTACTTTCCAAGAGGATTGAAAAAGGGGTAGAAGGGTTTTAACATAAAAATGTCACTTCCAAAGAAAAAAATGTGTAACTAATCATTTTAAATCTTAAGATACATTCTATATTCATATCCCATGTGGCACACTTCCCCATAGGTCATACAAGTGCCATTTTCTTCTCTTTTCCTAAGAAAATTATCTTTTCCTCTGATGAACCTACCACTTTTAGTTACCAACAATTGATTAAGACTTCTTATGACTAATGTCATGTGACATCACCTTTTTACACATTCACACTTCCTAATAAATCCATACAAATCATTAAATGCACCTTTTTTGACCTCAAAATGACTAAAGGGACTAAAATAACTAAAGACCAAGGCTAGTAAATAATTAAATGACATCAAATAGCCTATAAAACACCCTGTGATATCTATATTAGACCCCTATAACACCTAAAAGTCAAATTTTTAGCTATGGGTGACCCAATTTTACCTAAAGGTCACAATTTTAACCACTTGTACACCTGAGCTCCAATATTGTTCTACCTTTCTCTAATTTCTTATTTTGACTAACAAAAGTTGAGTGTTCTTAAGAATTATTTATTATTATAATTAAAGTGTTATGTCATTTATTTCTAATTATAAACTTGAGTCCATCTTGTATTAGTTTAATCTTTTAATCTAAACACCTTTTGATGTTTTTAAATCAAAATTTGAAATACTTCACAAATCTATAAAATCATTTTCAAACATGAAAAGGTGTACTCATAGTGGGGTCTCTTACATCCCTAATTAAGAGGAAGATAATTTATATGATGGGGAATAATGATCCATCATGTTTGATGACATCTCAACTATAGTAGGATATAAACAAGATTACTTTGAACACCAACTTATAGATGATAAAGAAGTATCTCTCTTAAGGTTGATAAAATCAAGAACTAGGATTTTACCTGATTTCCTGATGGATCAATTACAAACACTTGTTTGAGTAGAGGATAAAATTCTAGAGAAACATCTTACTCATATCATAAAACCAAACATTAATTTTACTAACAAAGGAAAATGACCCCTTATGGACTCCTCCCTAACTTATAAAGATCTTGTGACCAAAATACAACAAATTAGTCAATGATATGGTGATTGGCTTATTGTATACTAAATGGTTTCTTTAGCTACAACTTTAGTCAATAATATTTCATTTGTGGAGCTAGAGCCACCATTAGACCAAACACAGTAAACCCTAGTTGATCCTATGCATATTGTGGGCATTATAGCTTCTCCTTAATAGAATAAACCCCATAAATACTTCACAATAATTTTCACTTGATATGAATCATAGTTTCTTTAACCATCAAGATCCCCCTACCTAGTCACAATACCATGTTGCTAAAGACTCATCATAAGTTTTAGGTATTTAACACAACACTTTAGCAAGTTCTTCTCAAACATAACAAGTTTCCCTTATGAACCAAAAATGAAAATGCCCTCTGATAAACTAATAACAATTACCACAAAGCTAGTAGATTTCCTATAGTTCACAACAACATATTCTTGGGAATTAGTATCAAACATTTAGGAATTGGTAATAAAATCTTTTGAACCAACAGCGTTAGACTTATTCACATCCAAGGATGAACCAAAATCAAAATTCTAGACAAAGGGTCCATATCCCTAATAGGACTACACAAGGGGGTAAATTAATCCCTACCAAAATTTCCCTCCACCCATAAATTCACCAAATATGTAAGAGTGGAATTCAATAAAAGATATAGTCATGAGGCTTGAAATAGGCAATCAGATTAAGAAATATAAGTTTGATGAGATATGCCTTTATTCGCTCGATTTGAGAATTATTTAGGTACCATTTCCACCTCACTTTGAGGTACTTAAATGTGACAAAATAAATGGAAGGGTGACCCTAGATAACATATTCAATCCTTCTTTTTGGTATGTTATGAATTAACCTACAATAGTGTTTATTTACTAAACTTATTTCCATGCAGCTTAGCTAGACAAGCATTAGATTGGCTCCTAAAATTACCTAAAGGATCAGTGATAAATTTCAATAATTTATCAAAAAAAATTATTAACCATTTCTCTTATAACATTGATCATGAGTTAACAATAGTTGACTTATTAAAATCCACACAAAGATATGGGAAAAGATTCATAGTATATCTAAAATAATTGATAGTGTTATTTGGTCACTTTCATCATAAACTAGCTAACATATTTGCACATAACCTACACCCCAAGGTGGCCCATAATTTGAGGCTTGCATGTGCCAACACATTAATATATAATTGATAAGGGTGTGTAGATCGTAAAGCACTAATTACCAAAGGCCTAGTGAAAATCTATTCATAGGCTTAAACACCCAATCAGACTCAACCACTTATTCAAGTTAATACTATAGAAACCTAAGGTTTTTAATAAGAACAAGAACATGGTGGGTAATGGAGTAATAAAATCATATCATCTATAAACACTAGTTCAAATTTATAACCTAATCCACCATCTAATTTACAGATAGATCCTTCAAATAGAGGATTCAATAAATATAGACCATTCAATAAGTTACGAGAACTTGTTGAATCAATATTATATAAGCTAGTTGTATCCAATTTAATCATATGGCCTATGCTAAAACCATTTCTTGAAGATCAACCCAAACTTGACTAGTATCAAGAAGATCAGTTATATAATTATCATCATGTTATTGGACATGTCATTTTTTGATTTGTACAATTGAGGCATCTCATTAAAGACTTGATTGAGATAAGAGAGATTAAAGTGAAGCAAGAAGCAAATAACACCAATCAAAATATGGGAATTTTATAAAGACCCATTTCCTAAGCACAAAAAATAATAACAATGGAATAATCTCAGCCAAAGATAGGGCTAATATCAGCAAGGACAAGATAAGAAACATAATCACCATAATCAGGATCACAATACCCAAACTAAATACCTAGGCTACAATACCATGTCATATTATTATAATAATATTATGGGGCATATTTCTAGTAGTTACATTGCCACCATTACAGTCAAAACCCATGAATTATCTAATGCTTATTGAAGTGTTGATCCCTCTATTTTAGGTTTGTCACCCTCTTTAAGTAAAGTCACACCAAGTTTAATAAATTCTATTTCACTTCCTTTTATGTGGGTTGCTATTTATGTACCACCACCTAATTCTTCTAATTGTGATAACTCCCCACTGACTCAAAATTATGCAGTCAGAACTAAATGCTCATGAGTTACCCTTCAAGGCCCTTTGCCTTCTTCCAATACTGAGCCAAATTTGAATCCTATGTGTTTCAATCCTAAACCAAACATTGTACTTACTAAGGCCAAACCTTCTCTCCCTATTGTTTATAAACCATATAGTATTCATGATAAACTAAGCAAAATTTCTATGAAAATTTCTATTCCTAATGTTTTGTGTACATTAGAAGTTAACAAGACCATACTAAATGAATTCCTCCAATAGTCCACTATTCCTAAGGACATTAACCATAGACAATTCCAAACACTCATGGGACATTTATCTCCAAGCTATTAACTTACCTTTGATCAATGAGATATGTCTTCCCTGGTCCTTTTCATAATAATTCCTTGTATATCAAGTTCATTATAGCACATCACAAGATCAAATGGGTTGTTATAGATAATGGTTTATGGCTAAATATAGTGTCACTAAAATTAATACAATAGTTTGGATATACAGCCAAAAATATGTGACTATAAATAATCATAATCAAAGCCTATGATATGCTTAAAGAGAGTCTTTAGGGACCATTTATTTTCCAACTATTGTTGGGATTGTAACCCATCATACCTTGGGCCATGTTGTGGACATATAATTACCTTATAATGTACTTCTTGGTCATCTTTGGATCTGTGAAGTACAATTTTCCCCTTTTACCTTGTATTAATGCCTCAAGTCCCGCCATTCTAGAATTGAGGTCACTATTTATGTTGATCTACAACCATACCAATATTATAAACACTTAGAGGTTGAATTTAGGAACTATAACTATTGCCTTGTTATGAATGTGTAGCCAATAAGAACAAAGTAATAATTTTTGAACCACCTAAATCCAATTATATCTACCCTAGTGATCTTGCTTCTACTTTACCCGATCCATTTCTTGTAGGCTTTGAAAACTAGCTTACTATCAAGACACTCACATTTCCACATACTATGTGAAAGATGATTTTTATATAGTAAAGTTTCCCAAAATCTCCCAATTCCTATGGAAGACCCAAACCTTTCTAAATCCCTACCAAACCAAACATGATTTGGCAACAAAAAAAACATAGAAGCATCCAATGGTATTTATACCGTCCACTTCACCAAATTAGGATTAGGAGGCCATTACTAAAGGATATTGGTTGTGTGTTTATGGCCTCACAAATTGTTTCTAAAACCTTTGGTAGCCTATAGATTTTTTATTTTGGTATGATGATCTAGGCTAATAATGATTTATTTAATTCTAATTCCACTATGACCATCACAGCTCATTTCTCACTTACCCTTTGCCATCTGGACCTTATCAATTGAGACCAAAAAATATATATTATACCTTTAGATGAGTTTTAGAATAAGGAATCTATTACAGAGTATATGGGCCTTAGAGATGGATTTCCATTTGGTAATCACAAATAAGGTTTGACTTCTCATTGGACCTTCTTGCCTATTTTGAAGAGCAGGCAAACTTCCTTGGTCATACAAAAGATAAAACATTGAGATATTTAGGTAAAAACCTCTTTAAGATGCTAGCTAGTCAAGAAAATAGTAAATATAAAGATAAGTCCTTGAGTGAAAACCTATTTTAAGCACTCTTGGATGAGGAAGTTTGCTCACCTGCATATGAATCACAGTGTCCACCAAGTCCAAGATTTATAGTCAGTTCCAGTATTAATTCTAAACAACATAAATCCTTTAAGAATATTGCTCTTAACTTTCCTAAGAAATTTTTCAATTGGACATTACTAGAACTGGCAAACTAAAATTCCTCTCACTATGATGGGATTTGGGACTCACAACCAACAACTAAAGAAGAGGATCAATATCAAACATTACTTGTTATTCTAGAGGATGGTTCCACACTCCTTGTAGAGAATATAACTAAGGTAAACATTAGAACCTATGAATATCCTAAGATTTTTTATCTAGGGGAATTCCTCACTGATGAATAATGTGATTATATTGTCACTATTCTAAGGGATTTTATTGATGTATTCATATGGGCTTACTCAAACTTGCCAGGCCTAGAACCTACCTTGGTCATGAATCAATTTGTAGTACATATAGATGATAAGTTAGTCAAGCATAAATTATAGAAAATGCACCCACACATTAGCATGTTAGTGAAAAATTAGCTAGATAAATTATTGGTAGTTGGATTCATAAGACCATTGTACTATTTTGAATGACTATCAAATATAGTCCTAGTTAACAAAAATCCATAGGGAATATTTTTTTGTAATGATTTTAGAGATAAAAAAGTGTATCCTAAGGAGGATTTACATCTACCAAACATCAACATTATTGTTAACTCAACTATATGGTAACATATGTTATGCCTCATGGATGGATTCTCTAGGTACAACCAGATAAAGATAGCCCCAAGGGACCAATAGAAGACTATGTTCACCATACCATAGGGAACATTATATTACCAAATCATGCATGTTATCTTCAATAATTCTAGTGCCACTTATCAACATGCCATGACTATAATCTTCCATGATATGATGCATGATATAGATTAGGACTATGTTGATGACATCCTAGAAAAATCAAGAACCTGTGCCAAACATCCTGACATTCTATGAATAATGTTTGAGAAACTTCATGAATATAAGGTTCATCTTAATCATAAGTGCATATTTGGTATTAATTTAAGAAAATTTATAGGATTTATTATATCACAAAGAGGGATTGAAGTGGATCCTACTAAGGTTAAAGCCATCATGGAAATGGCTCTACTTTCCAATCTAAAATATCTTCACAACCTGTAGGGTGAAATTCAATCTATTTTTAGGTTCATATCATAGCTAGCATAAAAGTGTCATCCTTTTACACACCTCTTGAATAAAGGTGTAACATTTTATTGGGATATTAAATGTTAGCAAGCATTTTAAAAATTTAAGACATATTTGTATAACCTACCAGTATTGACACCACCAACACCTATCAAAACATTGTTTCTTTATATATCAGTAATAGAACATGCATTAGGGGCACTCTTAGCCCAGCATGATGAACAAGGTAAAGAACATAAGGTATACTACATGAGCAGGACACTCATAACATATGAACATAGTTATTTACCTATTAAGAAAGCTTGTTTGGTAATGGTATCCACTTCCCAAAATTTGTGACACTACATGTTGAATAATAAAACTATTATCATTTATGAGGTGGACCCTCTCAAGTAATTATTATCTAAATAAAATCTTATAAGATGCATGGCTAAATGGGCTATGTTATTGAGTGAATTTGATGTTAAGTTCTAAAATCAAAAAGCTATTAAGGGGAAAGTCATCACAAATCAACTTGTTGAATCTCCTATCATAGATATTCAACCACTCACATTTGGTTTTCTAGATGACTCTATCATGATTCTATAGGAAGTGGCTCATGAATCTAAATAGTGGAAATTATATTTTGATGGATCATTCACATCCCATGGATCTAGATATAGAATTTTACTAGTTACACTACAAGTAGACCTCATCCCCAAATCATTCCATATCAACTTCAACTATACCAAAAACATGGCTAAGTATGAATCCCTTATTGTAGGACTTAGTCTTTTAATACAATGGGATATCTAATAATTAATGGTTTATGGGGACTCCTAGTTAATCATTAATTACAATACAAACTAGTATCAGACTAGAGATGAAAATATGTTACCTTGTAAGCAAATTATGGACAATCTCAAGCCACATTTTAGGTCATTACAAATTTAACAGGTACTATAGGCCAATAATCAATCAGTTGATATAATGGTAATAATTAGGTCCATGGTACAAGTCACTAAAAGTATTAAAGAGTATCAATTTATCATTGAGAACCTTTTATATCCTACTCATGTATTACTAGATTCAGAGAGGGTTTGTACTATTGATGGCCCTAATCTCCCAATTTATCCTCCTTAGTACCAAGACATTTATAAATATTTTTGTGACCAATTTTTTCCTCCTGACCTTTCACATAATCACCCAAAAAATTATTTCATTACATATCCCATTATACCCTCCTTAGAAACACACTTTATCATAAGGGCTATGATGGAATGCTTATTCATTATTTATCTTTGAGAGAACCCACATTAACACTTAAAGAGGTCCATGAAGGAGTGTGTTGAGCCCATATTAATGGTGTAGTCCTTGTCAAAAAACTTCTAAGAATAGGATACTACTATCCCAAGATGGAGATAAATGATTGAAATTATGTCAAGAAGTGTGTTACCTACCAACAACATGGTAATTTGATACATGCACCTTAATTTCCACTATATCTAATCACTACACCATGGCTATTTTATACATGGGATCTTGATATCATTAGTAAAATAAATCCAACATCCATTGATGGCCATAAGCACATTATTACTTCTATGGAGTATTTTACTAAGTAGATTGAGAAAATTCCTCTCACTTACATAACCAACAATCAAATTTCCAAGTTTATCCATTACTATATCATCTATCATTATGGTATCCCCACCTAAATCATATCTGATAATGATAGTTCATTTATGAACAAATATATTAAATCCCTTTATACCTTATTAAAAACCAAACATAATAAATCCACACCATAAAACTCATAATGAAATAGTCAATCTGAGGCATCTAACAAAAATATTATCCTAATCTTTAAGAAGATTTCTATTAACATTGACATTAATTCGTACTTGCATATATTTCCTACCCTTTGGGCCTATCATACTAGTCATTGTACCCCTATAAGAGCCAATCCATATTTCCTAGTGTTTGGCATAGAGGTTATCATCTTGGTCAATATCCAACTACATTCATTGTACGTATCTTTGTAGCACATTGTTGATGAATAATACTATAGATTTTCTAGGTTGTAAGAGCTAGAAATTCTTGATGGAAAGCATTTAACTACCTTAGATAATTTAAAAGCATATCAAAATAGGTTGCATCAAAGCTATAACAAATGCATTCTCCCTTGGGAATTTAATTTTGGTGACTTGGTCTTAAATAAAATCAAAATAACACTAATGTTGAACACAAGAAGGGTAAGTTTTAGACCATTCGCTAGACCCATACATGGTTACAACAAACTATGATTTACAAGTATATTAATTGGCTACTCTAGCAGGAGAAGAGCTCACAGAACTAGTGAACATTATACATCTTAAGTGTTTCCAATATTGGTAACCTTTTGAACCATTATCTATAAGATCCCTTAATTAGGGGCACCCTATGCTGAAATTGCTTATTTTTCCATCATAATTATATCCTAGACAATTTTAACCTAGACCATTATAACCTGGACCATTTCTATTCCACTATACCTAAACCTATCTTGATTTCACCTAGCCTATTTTAATCCTATGCCCAACACTGATTATGATCTTGATTATGATTCATCAAAATTTTGTACACATTCAAAGACCATTCTACAAATTAATTTTGCTTGATCAATATTTGTAGCTTCTTTTGTAGACAATTGTACTAGGGTATATCAGCACATGGTTTTCTCCTGTTGGATGGTTCCTTGGGACTTTTTTTCAAACTAAAAACTATTCTATTCTTATTTTTTTGTTGTTTGGTATTTAATGATACCCTAATATGGTCATTGAGATGCTATTGAAGACAATTTAGCTATCATTTGAACTCTTACCTATGGAAGTGCATCTCTTCGACTAAATGGTTCCATGTACTTTTATTCATATTGCATTTCTATTTCTTATCTCAAAAATACAAAAACATTATAAAATGATAAAACCAAAGACTAAAAACATTATTGAGTAATTTTGATCCTCCACACTCTTATTATTTTATGAGTCACCATTGTGTACATTATCCATTTGAAATATATACATTACTACACCCTTGGTTTACATCATGATCTTGCCATTTTAAAAGTAAACCATGCCATGTTTTTTCCATTTTTTGAGTTAAACCATTTGGTATCTCATCATTCTTGATTGAGTAGAGATGCTTAAAAAAATTTAAAGCATTGGTAAAAGCTCTAAAAAATCCTAAAAATCATAAAATCATGAAAATTGGCTTAGAATTTCCATTTGGGATATAAATCCATCAAAATTTTATAGGATGGGCCATCTTATTTTTTTAGTTTATTTACAGACCACCTTGGTCTTTCCCTCCTAGTTTTAGTATAACTACATTGGCCTGAGGTCTGCATGAACTATGTAGGTAATACTTGGATACATGGGGCATCTCATGTTAGCTCAGCTGCACCTTCCTTTATTTTTTAACCACTTATTTGCCTTAATGATTCTAGGACTCCTATCTATTTCACAATTAACCACATGTCCTTTAGTTTCCCCATACTTTTTGGCCATAACCATACACTCTCATTATTTTATGAGTTTATATTATGATAATTATGTATTCAACTTTGATACACTAATGACCACTTGGCATCATCTAATTCTTTCACCATTTTATGAGTCACCATTATGTGCATTATTCATTTGAAATAGATGCATTACTATACCTTTGGATTTTCCTATGCTCTTTCTAGTTTTAGAGTACTTTCTCTTTCTCAGCCTTAGATGTAGCAGATACTCTAAACCACCAATTTAGTTCCTTTATGTCTACTCATCTCTTGCCTTTTAGTTTGGTTTTACCCTAAACCATACTCTTAAACTAGCACATTTTATTTGTGTTGATTCTTTCATCCTTGAGAACATCATCCCCTCTCTCATTTTGAATGCACTCACCATTTCGTGAGACCATTTCCATATTATTATACATGTCAATCATGTTTCCTTCTTATAAATTTTCTTCTATACCATATTTTGGGAGAAATGCATTTGGCTTGAAGTTCATGTTAGATCTTTTGTCCATGGAACTATGTAGGTAGCATCCACTTGCCTAGTGCATCTAGATTTAGCTTGGCTACCCCTTTTTTTCTTCTATTTCCCTCATTTTGTTTGTTGTGTTTCATTATCTCTTATATTCTAGGGGAAATCTTTGTCATCTTGTTTTTGTGTTCTTGTTTCCCTATAGCCTGGGGGTAACTTTATACTCATTATCCTTGTGTTGTTGTACTGATGTCATTGTCACCTAGATTAGGGGTCACCTTATCATGAGTGTAATTCCTTTATTATTGTAGTCATGTAAATTGAAAATTTTGGTTACTTGAGTGTGGCTAATGACACCTAATCCATGTGTCCTCCTACTTACTTGCACGACCCTCATAAACTTTTATTTCACTAATTCTCTATCATCCACAGCCTTTTAGACTCAAACCTTATAGACCTAGGTAGCTCTTTTAATCCCAGATCCATCCCCTTAGGTCTCATACCCTCTATACAATAGTACCCATCTTGGATAGGAGCACTAAAACCTAGGGTGTCTTATTTTTGGCATTATTATCAAAGTGCAAATTTGGTTCAAATTCTCATTTTATCCCAGATCCTTATCCTATTTTATTTTAGGCTAATGTGAATTCATTTAACCCAAAATCATTAAATCCCCTATAAAATTCCATTAAAAGTCCATTTAGAAGGGTTGGAACTCATTTACAAGAGAGAAGCAAGAATACAAGAAAGTACACTCAAGCACTTTTTCCTATTATTTTCATACAGCCTTGAAATATTATTCCAAGCCTATTTAAACCCTTACACCAATCCTTAGCCATCTAAAGTACACCTAGTTTCACATCTAGTTGCATTTTCATGCATGATTACACCAAGCACTTTAATGGGAGAACTACATTAGCTTGATCCCTTCTCAAAGTATTGGTATGTAGGTAGCGTACCTACACACTAACCCCTTTTCTCTCTTTTCCAAATTTCCTTTAAAATTCAAGAATAAATAGCTCCTAGGGATTATGAAGATTAAAATAGATGCATAGAAAGCTCCACAAACTTTTGGGCTTAGATATTTCACTGACAGAGTAACACAGACCTGTCAAGTAGAACACAAAAAACTCAGATCACATGGATAATAGCATCAAAAAAGGACTATAGTGTTGAAAAACAAGGTTTCCCATTTTTGGTGCTCTTGTCTAATCAGAAAACAAAGTTTAGGGACCTATTTTTGACATTGTTTTAGTCCTATACCTAAATTTTTAGACCCTATCTTAGACTAGACAACACAAAATAAGTTAAGTTACATTTCTCCTTACTCTCTTACTATTTTTAGAAAGGTAAAAATTGTGATTAAATTTTAAAAATCATTACTTATAATTACAAATATTTTTTATTGGTTTTCTGTACTCATACCTATTTATTAAATAGTAATAAAACTCCATTATTCCCAAAAATAATAAAACATTTGGTGAACCTGACTTACTTTGAATTTTGCACAAAAGCCCTAGAAATCCTAAGGTAAATTATTTATAATTTTTTACCATAATTTCCTTTTTTTTTGTATTTAAAAATTATAAATCTCCAAACTAATTGCAAATTTCTCAATATATTTTAAAAACCCTAGTTTGCACATACTAGTTTTTTTTTGCATACAAACACATTCCAAAGACTAGGAAAAATATATTGCTAATTTAAGAAACATTTTCTAATTTTTTCCTAAATTTTTCAAGAAAAATTTTACAAATTTTCTATAAATTCTTATCAAAAAATTTAAAATTATCATACTAATTTTTAAATTTTATTCAAAAAACCCTAGTTGTATCAACTAGCTCCTAGTTATTTTCCAGCACTTTTCCAATCATTTTCTAAAAAATTTAGTTGCATATAAAACTAAAAAAATAAATTTTAAATTCAAAAAATTAAATTATTTTTCATAAATATTTTTGAAAAATCCTCAGTCACATGTAATAGCTCCTATTTGACTCTTGGGGTATCACTTTACATCCATAATCAAATTACAAAAATGATGCTCATATATTTTTAAAAAAAATCTTACATTTCTTGTAAAAAATAAGGAAACCATAATGGGCCCTATCATGTACATGAATGATGAGGTCTATCATATGTTAGTACAAAGTTTTTGCCTTTTAATTTCATGCTTATGTTTCATTATATGGGATGATATTACAAAATTCATTGCCAAACATGCACAATATTCCAAAATTCATTTTACATATTCTCTTTTGCTCATATACAAAAATCACCAACTCCATTTTTCTAAATGCATTCAAAATGTCATGTTGCATGTCAAAATTTTATATGCCTTTATGCAAAAATTCATGTTCTCTATTCTTTTCTTTCTATTCCTCATGTGGAAAATTATTCAAATTTATCATGTTAAATGCATTCGAAATGTTATGTTGCATTTCAAAAGTTTATATACATTAGTGCAAAATTTCATGCTCTCTATCACTTGCTTTCTCTCTCTCATGAGGAAAAAATTTCAAGACTATCTTGAACATATTATAAATGTCATGATTCAAGTCAAAGTTTTCTATGAATTAAATTCCATGCTTTCTATCCCTTGTTTGTTATCTATCATGTGGAATGTTCTTTATAATCATATTGATATACATGGTTTCTACTTAGGTGTATCTAACTCTTTGGCTACTTTTAAGTATCTCCCTATCACTACTAGACACAAGAAACACTAGTGGTTATATATATATATCCATTCTCTCTTCAAACTTGGTTCATCTAGATTTTATCTCGCACCTACTACCAGCTCTATACTTATAGTAGATTATGTGGTACATGTTATCACCTAAGTTTATAAAGATAGGCAAGTTGATTACACCCATGGTTATATATCTATCACTTAGGTTAGCACCCCTTCTAATTTATTTTGACTCCATCTATTATAGTTCTTCCTCTAGTCTAGATTCAGCCATAGTCAAGACCTTCATCATTAGCATAGAGAGTTCATACACCTTCATAGCTCTAAAATTCTATACAACTTCTAGCTACCCTATTCACATTAAGGGTAGTCTCATTGAGATGTCATGCATCTACACATAGAGCACATGTTCATAGAGCTTCTCCTACTTCTATATGGGTCCCTAAGAGCCCTATAGTTGCATCCACTTCTCAAAGTTACAAGGGGACCCTACAATTGATTTCTAATATAAATATTTTAGAGCATTTACAACATATATAGATTTTAGAGCCAGAATCTCAGCCCTTCCATCATACTTCATGATCATGCACAATCCTTCTTCTTAATATAGGATAACATGATGGGGAGTCTTGTATGAGACTCATTGGTTAGTATCATTCTTTCTCAGCCTTGATTTTACATAGTCTCTTCTTAGTTTTAATTGTACATAATCTCTCCTACTTGACTGTATGTAGTTCAATATTTCAAAATACAAAAATATAAAAATTTCAAAATCCAAAAACATTCAAATATATCCAAAAACATAAAAACATTTCAATTGTATGCATCATCCATGTTTTACATTGCTACTACTATGATATGACTTACATTTGTTGTTTCATGTTATTGTATGTTGATTTATCTACATTACCATAATTCACTTGATCTTCTTTGAGTGTGTGCAGTGACTTCCAGTTCCTTGATTGATTTATTCTACCCATTGAGGAGGAATCCTACTTATACATTTGAAATGCACATTGATACATCTTCCCATTGGGGGCATCTTCTACATGACTACCCAATCTAGGTTGTATCATTCTTACACCACACACTCTGATTATCATGTTGGCATACATTACTTACTAGATTACATAGATGACCAAATCGACACTCACTATTATCTTGCACTTTTGTATTTCCTCACATATACCTAGTCTTGTACTAAATGTGTCCTGCATAATTTCACTCTTGCTTTGATTATTTATATGTGATTATACCTTTCCATTTTTTACATGCTTTCCTTTCTTGCTTTGTGTATCTAGATGTGATTTCATTTCCAATTCTAGTTTTGTTCCTTTGGTGTGCCTTAAGACATTTGTCAATGTCCTTTACTTCTATTCATGTGTGTGTACCTTTGGACATTTGCCAATGTCCCTTTCTTGTACTCTTCTATGTGCTTGTGGCCCTTGTGCCAATCTTTACTTGTTCAAATTGTATGTGTATGTGTAATTTGAACATGCCTTGTATGCCTACTTTCTAGTTTGAGTGACATGTGCCTATGTCTATTATTTAAATGGCCCTTTGGCCAACCTTGTATTACTCTTTCTTCTTGCTTATTGATTTGTATGCTTGTTGCTTTATTTTTTTTCTTTGTTTACAATGTCATGATCCATATCATGAATTTAATGTACCTTCTTAAATTTCATGATGGACATCATACTCCATCTCTCCTTGATAATTAAAAACTAAAATCTAACATTTCTAGTTCCAATTTAATACATTGCACATGCTTTTACATTGTTATATCTATCTAGGCATACCTCTGTTGATTTAAAAATCTCTCAATATAAACATTGCTATATCCAAAGATATCTTATCAAATATCACTGATATATCATGTATCTATATAACATAACACACTTACAATACTCTTTCTTCTAAGGGTAGTCATTGTAAGTTCATTATTCCTACCCTTAGAAGAGGGGGAAACAAATGGGGGTTTTGTCACAAAGATCAAAGCTCTTAGCAGTCAAAATCATAGCTTTTGGAACACCTAATTTAGAGTCCAAAGGTCAAACTAGTCATAACAAAACAAAAAATAGTGCAATTCTAGATCAACAACTAGTTTTATCATAGGACAACAATGCTGGAAATGGATGGAAACTCTAAACACAGGGGTGTCCTCATTTTGGTTCTCTTGTCTAGGAAAAAACACCTAAGTTTTCTAGTAATAGGAAAAAAGTTTAGCTCATCCACAATTTTTACATATGTACATCAGTCAAAATTAGTAGTTTTAGTACAATTTTCTTAGAGAATCTAGATATAGGGGGTATCATACATGATATGATGGCTCTCACTTCTAATTTTAGATTAGGGAGTTGACATAACTTCTAGATTAGAATCCATGTTCCAGACATTAGTGATTAGAGGAAATGTGCATGGTACATTGGTTTTTTTTAGTTTTTGAGTTTAATTTATTACCTAGGTAATATTAACAATTATGTGCCTTACTCCATCTTCAGGCGGTTGGTATCATTTTTTAAGTCAAACTTTCATACAATTTTAACTTCTTGATTACCTAAGTTGGCTTTCACATAAGCATATTGCATTAGTTTTGGAGTGGCTTTCATACAATCCTAACCTCCATCTTTTGAAATGGATAGATGAGTGGCTTTCATACATTCATCTATCCACACCACATTGTTAGACTTTCATAGCATCCATGGGATCCATGAGCCATCTCATATGCCATCTATTTTATACTGGTATCACTTCACAGGTTCAATTCATAGGGAAATGATGGAGCCAAAGGGCTAGCCTTTGTATTCTTGAGACACATATTTAAATGGATTAGACATATATTCTAGACATCGATTATCACATGCATGATCATCTAGATTCACTCAGTAGGTGATAATGGAGCCAAAGGGCCTACCATTGCATTCTTGAGCCACTTTATAAGGAATTGAGCACTCAACTCCATTCATAATATAAATTTTGTTACAACATCATCTAACATAGTCCATCATTACTCAACCTTACTCAGGATCACAATAGATTCACACTTGCACATTATGCTCTCTATGCACTATCCAGCATCACGCAAGCTTCATGAGCTTCACCTTTGTAGGTAAGTTTAGGTATGCTTTTTATTTTTTAATTTATCCTAGTATTTTACTTTGTTGCATCACTAGAATAAAGGGGGGGCAAATGTAGTCATGTAAAATGTGAAAGTTGATTACTTGAGTGTGGTTAGTGACACCCAATCCATAGGTCCTCTTACTTGCTTGCACAACCCTCATAGGCTTTTCTTTCATTATTCCTAGTTACCACATCCTTTTGGACTCAACCCTTATAGACTCAGGTAGCTCTTTTAAGCCTAGATCCATCCCCTTGGGTCTCATTCCCTTTAGACAATAGTGTCTAACTTAGACAGGAGTGTTGAAACTCAAGGTCTCTTATTTCTATCACTATTATCCAAGTGCAAATTTGGTTCAAATGGTCATTTTATCCTAGATCCTTATCCAAATTCATGTCAGCCTAATTCAAATTCATTTAACCCCAGATCATTAAATCCCTTATAAAAGTCCATTCAAAGTCTATTTAGAAGCGTTGACACTCATTTATAAGAGAGAATCAAGAATACAAGTAAGTACACTCAAGCACTTTTCCCTATTCTCTACATATAGCTTTTCAATATTATTCCAAGGCTATTAAAACCCTTAAATCAATCCTTAGCCATCTAAAATACCCCTAGTTTCACATCTAGTTATATTTTCATACACAATTACACCAGGAACTTCAATGGGAGAACTACATTAGCTTGATCCCTCCTTAAAATATTGGTATGAAAGCAACATGCCCACACATGGGGTGTGAAGTGCATCTAGAATTTCCTTTACACACTAACTCCTTTTCTCTCTTTCCCAAATTTCCTTTAAAATTCAAGCACAAAGAGCTCCCAAGGCTATTGAAGATTAAAATAGATGCATAGTGAGCTTCACATACTTACAAGCTTTGATATTTCACTAACATAGTAACATAGACCTCTGAGTAAAACCCAAAAAACTTAGATCACCTAGAAAATAGCACTGGAAAAGGACTACAACACCAAATAGTAGGGTGTCCCACTTTCGGTGCTCTTTTCCAATCAAAAAATGAAGTTTAGATACCTATTTTTGACACTATCCTAGTCTTGTACTTGAATTCTCAAACCCTATCTTAGATCAGATAGTAAAAAATAAGCTAAGTTACATTTCTCCTTGCTCTCTTACTATATTTAGAAAGGTCAAAATTGCAATTAAATTTCACAAATCAATAGCCATAATTAGGAATATTATTTACTGATTTTCCCTACTTAGACTTGTTTATTAAATAGGAATAAAACTCCATTATTCTTAAAAATAATAAAACAATTACACATGCATGAATAATTTGTTTTTTATCTGCACTAACATTGTGATTAAAACATTATTGGTATTTTTCTTTTGTTTGTTTAGAATAGTTTGCTTACTACACTTTTCTTTACTTTGGTTTGTTTAGTTGTTTTTAATTGTTTTGTTCACTTTATTTTTTTATGTTTGTTTTATGTTGTTCTGTTGTGTCTTTATTTATTTATCTTGGTTTTTTGTGTCTTTTTTCTTGTCTTTATATTACTATTTTGTGCTTTTGTGTGTTTTATTTATTGGGTTGTTTGTTTTTTTAGTTGTTTGTTTGAATATATTTTGTAAACCTTCTGAGTATGGATTTAACTTTGGATTAAAAATTTTACATGTGTATTTGAGTTTTTGGTACATTAGTGTTACTAATTAAGTCTTGATTATTATTATCTTAATTTTAAGTTGGTTACATTTTTGTATTTGACATCTCTTTCTATCTTTCTCTTCATTTTGTTTTTTGTTCAAATGTAAATGCTTGAAAATTTGGTTTTGGTATTTTTTATCATTATCTTTAGTTGTAAATATTCACCTTTGAATTGGTTCATTCGCAACTGAGATACAATGTTATTATAATTTATTCATACTTATGATGCATAATTTCATTTTACCAAAGTAAACACCAAGTGATCCAAAGTCCAAAATTCAATTTGGAACCAAAGACCATCAATTAAATCACTATACTACATATTTGCTACCTAAAAAGGATATTATAAACACAATAGAAGAAAACCATTGGAAAAAAACAAGACTCTCTACATAAGATGTGCATCTCTTGGCATACACATTGAGTCATACTGGCTATTTCTATGATTAATTTAGGATATGCATCTCTTAAATTATACTCTATAATCTAATAATACATCAAATAGAGTTATAAATGCATCAACATCCATATGCTAACTAAGGACATAAATATCTTAACACTAGCATGTACCATCATATCATAACAAAATCAAAATGAATGTAAATATTATGAAACACAAAGAATATTACCAATCCATAGACAAGTAGCTATGAGCCAAAAAATGAATGTCATATATATATATATATATATATATATATATATATATATATATATACATCAAGAGAATATATATGCAATATAGAGCTACAAATCAACTTTTATCCTAGTTGTCCCTCAGGGGAGTATACTAAAAATTATAGTCCATGCTTGATGCTTTTGATGGTGGGGTGGACGTGGTGGTGGTAGCCCCATCACTACCTACTATGAGGTTGGTTGTGCAAGTAACTATTCTAAATTTGTAACATGTTTAGACCTAAGGTCCTGCTTATCCACTATGATCTCAAGTAGTCTCTATATGAGGGAGCTCTCCTCTCTATCAATACTACTAACTCATATAACCTATGGTAGTAGGCTATCTCATCTTTAGCATGTAGGACATTGTCATTCATGAATAAGGTATTATACTTGGTCATAATCACATTAGCCAAGGCTCTAGCTAAACTACCATTTATACTAGCTCATCGAGCCTCATCCCACTCCTTAGTTAGCCTCTCTACCTAAGATATCAACCACTCCCAATCACCCTAATCTTTATCCTACTCACTAGTCACTATTAGAAGCTGTATGTTTTGAGTAGTCAATTAGGATTTTACCATTATCATTTAGGCCACCTATCCTTTCAATATCATAATCTCAATATCCATGCCATAATAATTCCCTATAGCTGGGTAGCCTCACCTTATGTAGTGGCTAACTCTACACATAATCTAGTTATATCACTATGTAGGCCTATAATCTCTAATAATTATGTATTACTCTCACACTATAGTTTATAAATCAAATCCTAGTCCTATATAGACCTACCTATACTAGAGGACACTTCTTCTTATGTACTTGTACCTATTTATGTATCAAAGGTCCTTACCTCTCCTATTCTTATCTTTTATCCCTCATCACCACTTGGTGCCTCACCCATGTCTATATCCTACCTATCTATTTATTTAGCCATCTTTGTATCCCCTAGAGGGTTCTACCGCACCTAATAATGAACAACATATAATGGGATGCATGTGGTATGGCCATCTAAATCATTACCTGAACCTGTCTATGTCTTAAGGCATGAATCCTATCTCTCCTCTATCTCACCCATATCTAATGTAGGAATAGTTTTTGAGGCCATGATCTGGTCAATCAAATGGGTTGATCACTAGCCCATATGTTACATAGGCATCTATCATGATAGCATCTTCCACCCCATTTCCATAATCACATAGTATGTGTTGGACTCTACCAAAATCTGTGACAACCTAGTCATAGGGTACTGGTATCCCCCACTCTTTGATCTCATGGGTCACATGAGTAAAAGAGTGTAGACACTTAGGAATATCCTACTTAAATCCAAATTACCTCTACACTCATTATGCTTTATATCTCTCTACCATAAATTCATGGTAACCTATGATATATCATGGTGTAATCATGAAGCCAATTGCAAATAGGTCTTCCACCCAATAAAATGGCATCATCAAGTATGGCCAGATAAAGTCATCATCGCCCATCTTATCTATTGCCTATTGATAAAAATATAGGTCCCCAAAGTGGCCTCATAGGCTTGGGCTTATGAGATACCACCCAAATTCCACTAGATCCTCAAGTCCTCACTAATATATTATCCCCACTAGATGCTTAATAGTTATATGCTCCAAGGCCCAAACATGGAGCAATGTGTTGTGCCTAAAACTCTACCCTCTATGATAGACTACCATATGTAGATCTTGTTGATGCCTCTAAGCGTATCATAGGTGATCTTAATGTTTAAATAACACTTCTCATTTTAGAATTCAAAGAATTTAGAGCATGAGTTATAGGTTGTGGTGATTTATTCACCTGTGATGAAATAATGGAAAAGCAAATAGACTATTCCATAATATTTATATTGGTTGGTGGTTGGGAGCCACTGTGGTCTAGCCAATGAAATCTATGCAAAGTATGAAGCATCCATGCTATTATTTGGTGAATTATGATCAAACTCTAAACTAAAGACTACTCTATAATGAATATTTACAATGATTTTAAACTAGGGTGATCTAGTTAAAAAGAAATTAAAAAAAGGAAAGCTAGGGCAGAAATAAAGTATGTGATTAGTGATCTTTATCTTAAACATTATGACAAGGCTTAAATAATACATTCTAACTGGACATGCATTTTAACCAATGTATAATATATAGTAGCATATGCTCAAATTCCACTACACACCAGGCAAATATCTAAGGATAAGATGAAGAAATACAAGCAAGAACTAATTTACTTTAAGGATTTCCTACTACAATCACATAACATATGCACATCTTTATACAGAGAAAATAAAATGAAGTAAACCCAAGAATATTGAACTAATATAGCATTGGCAAAAATTAACAAACCTTTATTAAAAATACATGTCTAAAATTATTAAAAACACATGTCCAAATTTATTTAAAACCATTCAAATATAGGACTTAGAATAGACAATTAAGAGAGAAGCCATTATAATAATTTACACAAACAACTAAAACAAACTCTACAATATTCCCTACTTGTATTAAATTGTTCCCAAAGTTACAAAGTAATTTATCTCTTAGAACTCCCCCCTTTTTTATAGTAGTAAATTCTCCTTTTATAGGTTTCAAGGAAGTATGTCAGTTAGTTACATCAACTGACAAGTGTATAAGTAAGGATAGTTGTCCTTTTACAAAGTTCTTTAAAATACACTAAACTTTCCAAAATAAATTGACCTTTAATCAATGTGCTAACAAAATTCATGTGCCTTTACAAAGAATATTCCATTTTTTAAATATTAAAAAATTCATATGGAATGGAACACTTCTAGTCAGCTAGTGGGCCCTTTGATGATGCTTCTTAATTTTGTTAGAGGATCTTCAACTTGTAGTGTTGGTCACTAATACATTAAAGATCAATTACTAGCTTCAATAAAATCTCCTACCCACGGTATTCCAAGTCTTTAAGTTCCTTCTCAATCTTTTCCATAGTTTGCTTGATGCCCTTGGCATCTCCTATTTTCTCTTTAGAAGAGAAAAGTAAACCCATGACTTTGCTATTGCCCTTAGTTGTTTGGTTTTCTCCTTGTTTTCTCACTTCTTACATGAATTTTAAGGTTCATTGGTTAAATTCTTCATCTCTTATAAGACCCAATGTGATGAGGGTTGTGAGCTCTTTTATTAGACTATCTAAGATATGAGACATTTTGCACTCTAGTTGCTTGAAGGCTTTAGCAAGGCTTTCTATATCCTTGGACTAGCTATTCAAGGCACCAATTTTATCAACCAATATGGTCATGGCCATATTCAAATTTGCCTTGCTAAAAGTCCTAAAACTTGGGACTAGATTTTTATATAGGGCCTTAATCATTTCCATCACTTGGGAGCTTGTAACCTACCATTGGCTAACTTGGCTTGTTGCTTTAAATATTTGCATCCCTATTTTCTTTTGTCTTACTTTGGATATTTTCAAAAGGTTGAATAGTCCTACCATGACATCTTCAAATTTATTAAACATGTTCTCATGAATGGATAACATAACAACCTTTTTTTAATTCTTATTTTCCTAGAGTAGACCCTTTATCATTATTTAAAATTGGTCACTTTGAGCCTAAGTTACTTCAAGGATATTTTATTCAAATATCTTATCCTAATATGTTTCTTGCCTAGCCACTAAAGTTAAGCTGACAAATGATTCAACCTTATGGAAGGTAAACTCTTCACCTCCTACCATGGCCCTTTTCTTAATTTCTCACTCCATGTTAGTAGACTCTAGATTAAACCTGACTCTAATGGATAATTAAGTCACTTTTGGACTAGGCATCTCAACTTATGCTTCACTTGAAGTTATAGGAGAATATATTTGAGGACCATTTGATCCTCTAGGGGTAGTCATCTTTCTCTCTTATTCTTATTATTATAGCTCTAGAATCCAAGGTTTTAGTTCTTCAAGAACATGAATGTTCACTAAATTTGTGATTTCCCATTGGTGGTTCATAATTGGTATCTTTTGCAAATTCCCATATAGAAACCACTCAGGAATAATTAGCCCATAGATTAAGTTTTCATCACTAAATATATTGACCTCACTCAATGGGTAAGTGAAGGTCACTCTGGGTTTATTTGGTCTTATAGGAACCAATGCCAATTTATCTTTTATTTTATATGAGGGACAAACAAGAACTAAGGCTAGTGCTACCTGCTTGCCTTTATCTTTTTATATCTCTAATTTTCCTCAGTTTGGGACTAAATTTATTTCACTTATTCACCTTCTTCATCCAACCTATAGGCACTATCCAATGTTTTCAATGCATCTTCTACTATTTCTCCTATATATAATTCAATTACATCTATATATTCAATGGGGGATTTTGGTCTTTTAGGTTGGGCTAAAGATGATGGACCCTCACTAGGTCTATTTTCCTCAGACCTCTATTCAATATACACCTTAGGTTTTTCTATAACTTGTGCTTTGAACTCATGTGTTTTTATATGTGGTTGGGCTAGAGGAGTGCTACAAGATTGACCTCTCAATAGGTGGTATTGTCTTGAATTGAGTTGATAAATATCATCACTTCCCTTCAAATCTCTCAATAACCTTGCTTCTAAGTTAATGTTGAATTCCTTCAACCTTGTCAGGGCCTTATAGAAGGATAAATCTCTTGTGTACATGTTATCATAAGTACCTAGATGATGCTCATAAGGCACATTTATTTTTTTGAATTTCAAATGCTTTATGACCCTATCACTTGGGTCCCATTGCCTTAAGTCATCATGATATAATTTGAAGGAGGATATATGTCTAACAACATCTTCAATGTTGTTCTAATACTAGAAGACAATCCTACTAATGGCCAGTGGTAGAATATGTAGCAACCCATTTTTTCTTCTTTATAGACACCATCTATACTATTGCATATTTGAAATGCAAATTCTTGTTCATCTAATTTATTTGGAACATGGACTGGTAACCTCAATGGAGTGCATTGTGTTCCCTCAATCTATATGACTTTGCATTCTAATTAAAACCTTATGTCTCCAATGGATTCAATGGATTTCTTTGCCAATGGATTGATTATTAGCATAGAAGTCCCTATTAAGGCTTCATTCAAGTGAGGATAGATGAAATCACATTTAAAATGAATAGTCTCTCTATATTTGAAGATATGTAACTTGGGTTAAAATTGGGACACTATCTATGTCCTCTTAGGAGACCATCCCTTGAAGTTAGGGATCTTAATTATGGCAAGCAAGGCATCCAAGAGGTAGACATCATATATAATTATCTCCTAGTCCCTTTCTTGACTGCATATATCTATCAACATAAGCATATGCTAATAAGCTCACCAATAGGGGGAGTTATCTCCTTTTCAATCATGTAATAGACCAAGGGTACCCATATGCTATCAACATAAGTGGTTGTGGGGCTTACAGAGAGACTATTCATTAGGGTCATTATCACTCTAATTTTAGGTTAGAATTTGTTGATGGGAATATTCCCACTAGGGTCAAAAAACACATGGTTTTTATAATATAGCCATGGTACAAGGATGGTCTTGAGGTCATTTTTCTTATCCCATTCAATAAGTGTGGCACCTGAACCTAAGGCTTGGGGATCTTGTAGTAGTTCTAAAATTCAATGTGGGATATATAGGTAATGAATTTATGAGTATGTTCATTAATTATCATACCCTTTTCAATTTTACATTCCTCAAAAATAGGAATAAGGACATCAATATAGTAGAGTACCTTTGGTTTAGCTACTACATGGTGAAGGCTAACCATTTATGTTATAACTAGGTCGTAATACCTCATCTTGAAGGATGCAATCTTCGCTTCTTCTTTGGTTATGGGTTATAACTCATTAATTATCCAAAAGATCTTGGACCAATTATTTTCCCCAATTTTCAAGGACATAATTTCAAGTATTATGTCTATAAATACCCTTCTTTTAGAATCTATGGTCAAATATAGCTTGGTGTATACTCTTTGTTACCTATGGGACACCATGACTATGAATTTTGCATATTACCCAACACTGGTCTATAAATTATCTCTAGATCAGTTTGCACTTACTCATACAATAATTGGGCTCTTCTTGTTCGAGTGTGGTTAATCCAAGATAAAATTAGGGCTTTGAGTAGAGGCTAAGCATTTTATATAGATGTAATGGTGATGGATTAATTAGACTTAGGGGAATTCATTCCTTTGATTTGATTTCAAAATTTGCATTTATATGTTTGCCTTTTTGAGCCCACAAAATCTCTATTTTTGTTATCTTGTGCCCATGTGGCATCTATGTGGCATCATGTTGGCAATTTTCATGGAAATTTTCATGTCTTTAAAGAACTAGCCATTACCTTTTAAAATCAGCCTTTCATTTCACACCATCTAATATTTTCACATGAACCAACACGAGACATAGATTGTGATCCTAAGACTTGTACATTATTGGTCCTTGTCTGTATTGAGTTTCTAAGTCATGCCACTTGATAGTTATGTGGACCTTCAAAGCTCTACGCATCACTAGTGTGGGAATTACCACACTTTTACCATGTGGTGGTCATGTGTTTTCCTAGATCTTTGTTGAAAATTCCATCCTGATTTCACATCATTTGATCAATGTGAGTCATAGATCCTACAAATATACATGAACTTTAATCAGCATCAAGACATGTAAATAACTTAAGCTAAATACTTTAGGCTATAGTTCTATTTTTTGTTAATAAACATGAAACAAACTTTAGACCAAATTATTTAGGCTAATTTTAGAGCATATTAAAAAGGGGGCCCTGAATAACAAAGGATCTAAATTATTATGTTAATAAACATAATAAAACTTTAGATTAAAATTATTAAGATAGGTTTTATGGTAATGGGACCTTTTGTTAAACTCATTAGGTTCATAAACACCATGGAGCATATATAGACTAAGTTTCAGGTCAATGTTTAAAGGATGACTAGATTCCATCATGATATTCAAGCTTAGCCTATGCACATATAAACCCGGTTATAAGGATCCATCAATCTATACATGGCTCTAAATAAACTAGATTAATCTATAGAAGACTAATTTTTTCATTGAGATGCAAGTCTTAAGTGTATTTCTCTTTTGGGTGAAATTAACTTTGAGCTAAAATTTTATGGCCTCACAAACATCAATGATGTACTTGTAATCATCAATTTAAGGGCATCATAGCATCAAATTTAAATTCTAAATATATTTAGTCTCATAGAAACTTGGGTTAAAACACTCCATCAAATTATATCCTATGAGTAAGCACAAACCATGGATCATGATCTAAATAGATGCATGTTATTGGTCCTTATAGTCATAAATTAGATCAAGTTAGCTCAGGATCATATGTAAAAACTAGATTAAGTCATAATTCTAAGTCTTTGAAACAAAATAATGTGATAACCCCTTGAATTATTAAAACTTAAAACACAAGATCTTATCCCAAAGTTCTTTTATTTTGAGTTCAAACATAAGAATGCCATATGGTAGCCCATAGGGCTTTAAATATTTGACTCTATTAACCCTGGGAAGAGTCCATAGAGTGTTGATCTTTTTATGGGTTCCTATAAACCATTAATTATGACCTAATAGATTGACCAAGATTGGTTTGATGGATCAAGGCCCTTTTACACCAGATCTTTTTCACTCCATCTAATCAAGGTTACATGATGAAGCATGAACTGTTAATCCTATGAAGATGCAATAGATTTAAGTTATATCTTGATATAACGTAAAGACTTAGGCTAAAGTATTAGGGCTAAGGTCTTGTGTATGTTGAAAAAACACAAATAGGGTCTTAGGACTAAGATGCTAGGCTAAGTACCAAAAGGGGACCATGAAACATAAAGTAATGCTGACATAGGAAAGTAAAGGACCTTACACATATGAAATTTAGACCCAATTTTAAAAAAAAGGGAAAAAAGGATGGTAAAATATAAAAGGGACCAAACATGATTTCTAGGTTAGGGCTTGGTTGTGTCTAAAAACATGATTAAGTCTTAGCACAAAAATTAAACTTAGTTCATTGCATTTTTCAAAGTGTTCCTACTATTTTTACTCCCATAAAAATTTAATTTAAACTAAAGTATCAGAGCAAGGGTTTTCAAAGGAGGGTTTCAAGATGTTCATAACATGGGTTTAATCTTGAGTTTCTATAGACCACAGGCTAGTAAAATCTTGAATGAAGATTAATTTGTAAAAGCTAAGTATAATTCACTTGATGAGGGTCCCATGAAACTTGTAATAGAAGCATGAAGAAAAAATATTAGTGATACTAGATGAATTTTAAAGTAGGATCATGAATAAAAGGCCACCCTCATCAAGCATGGATGATCTTCAAATACAAATATTTTTCAAAACATGTCAAGTTTTTAGTGTTGAGGTTCAGGATTGCATAAGGGTCCCTATTTCTTAGAAATGGGGGTATGTTGACCTCAAAAAATGGTGAATTTTGGGGGAATATAACAATATTTTAGAACTTAGAGACTCTATTTCAAACAAATAAATAGGTCACTTATTCCACTTGACCAATGTTATTATTAAGATAGTTCATGGTTGAAACAAACCTTGCAACTACAAAACTAAGATTAAACATTAAAACATAGACATTTTGTGTGTTTTCTTTGATTCCACTTACTATTTTCTATGAGATTTAGGAGACAACTTCTAGGTTTCAAATTTTTAATCATTAACCTTGACTTGGAGCATGTTTAGATACATATTATGCATCATGCTCTTATTTTAGGGAAGGCTTGGGCATTTCTCTACTATCAGCTAGGCATCCATAGCCTTGATAGAAATGTCTTTGGCTCCACTCATGGCCTTGCTCCACTACTAGCCAGTCATCCATATCCCTGGTGGAGATTACCAAAATCACCTTTGATTGAAAAGCTTTTTATCTTTTAATAATCTCTTATTTTTGTATTTTTTAGGTTTTCTAGCAATGGTTGGGAACTAGGATAGCCAAGTTTAAATATTTGGTCAAGTGTTTGATCTTAATACAATAAAGTATGGTTACAACCTTTATCCTAGGCAAGGATATTTGTTACGTGTAAACATATCTATGCTTTAATAATTTAATCTTTTGTTCTACATGTACAATTCTTCTTAAAACCAATGTTAGATAAAAACAATGTTTAAGTGCTTAGGGAGTAATTAAACCATCCACTATTCCTTACTAGTTTCTTTTAAATTATAACATCAAGCTCATATTTCTAGCCTATAGTGATCACATGCTTGAGATCTATACCTACATTTTTGAAATTTTAGAGTTATTTGATTAATTAAGTGAGCTTTGAGTTGAATTTTATCCAAAAAGACTTATTATAAGTAACATAGCAACAAAAAGAAAACACACAATAGAAAGCAAAAGAAAACAAAGTAAATATATATAAACCTATGTAAAAATAATGGATAGCAAGGAAAAATATAAAAAGGAACTAAACTAGTCTACCTACACTAATTCTAACCATCCTTATAGATTTACTCCATGAAGGTCCTAGGTGGAGCAGTAGAGAAGTAATGTTTGAGATATTACCCATTAGTGGGTAGTGTGAACTTTGCTCCTTGTATATCTTTTAGTTTGAAGGTGTTATCTCCAAGTGTTTTTGTAATATGATAGGGGTCAATCCACAGAGGTGTGAATTTACCATGTTTGCCCTTGGGCTTAGATGCCTTATCCCAAACAAGAACTAAGTCTCCCTACCTAAACACCTTGATTTTTTTATCACTTGTCAAACCACCTTTTTACTATGGTCTAGTGCCTAATAAATTTGGCAAAATCTTCTTCTCAAGCTTCCTCCATATAAACTATGTCAATTATCCTTGAGTTTTCAAATGCTTGGTCATCCACCATATATTTTTACATAAACTTGTAGCTGGCATCTTGAGTGTGATGGGGAATATGGGTTCTTGGCCAAATACCAATAAGAAGTGAGATGCTTTAAGGGCCTACTTGAATCTTGTTCTATCTACCCAAAGGGCATATTTGAGGAGATTATGCCATGTTTTGGGTTTGTCTAAAATAGACTTATTAATTGCTTTCATCAAATTCTTATTCATTTATTTACACACTCCATTACTTTGAGGGTAAAGGTTAGATGAGAACTTGAGGATAACACCATTCTCATATGCCCATTATATCATTCCTATGCATGTGAATGTAGACCCATTATCACATACCAAAGAGAGTGGAGCCCCAAATCTAGTGCATATGTTTTCTTTTAAAAACTTGATCACTTTTTTAGTTATGCACTATTTGGTAGATACTACTTTAGTCCATCTAGTGCAATAGTTAGTTGTTCTTAGAATATATTTATGACCTTATGATGAGTTAGGTTTGATGAACCCAATGAAATCTAGCCCCCATTTTTTAAAGGTTTTATCAACCATTACTGGTTGTAATGGCATTGTTGTTTTTGGTTCCTTTGTGCTGAAAATATAGCATGAATAACATTCTCTTACATGCTTATGAGCATCTTCAAAAATGGTGGGTCAATAGTAGCTAGTCTTGAGGATATTTTGAGTTTTGGTTCTTTAATATGGATATCCACTTCCTAACTTTTCATGAATCATGCTCATTATCTCAATGGATTCTTCCTTAGATACACATCTCAAGTACACACCTTTAAAGTTCTTTTGGTATTGGATCTCATTCTTGATTTGATAGTGATCTGATTTGAGCCTTCGGGCTCTTTTTTGATCCCTGGTTAGTCCTGTAGGACAAGTTCCATTAATCAGTAAGTGAATGATGGGATCATACCAATTATTAGGTTGAAAATTCTACTAATCAACCTGTATAATATTTAGTTTGGGGCTAGTATTGGTAATCATTTGAATCAGACCTTGGCAACTTATTAATTTTATAGTCTTCATCTATATGTCATATTATTGAAGAAAAAACATCTATTTACCTCTTTTCTCTCTAAGTTCACATTGGCTTATCATTAACTTAGTGGTTGGATCTAGTATAATGGCATGCATTTTATTCCTAAGAATGTAGTGCCTAAATTTTTTGATGGCTTTAACTAATGCCAAAGCTTATTTATCAAATAAAGGATAATTTAAATTAGTGTTTTTCAATTTAGTTTTCATAAAATCAATTGGATGGTTACATCCATCTATCTTCTGAGTTAAAATATCAATAATGGTGTAATCAGAGGCAAAAAGAGTAAAGGAAAATGTCCTTTGAAAAGTCTAGTCTTATCAAGACTAGATCTTGATTGATTACCTTTTTTATTTCCCCAAAGGCCTTCTTTGATTCCTCATTCTATGAGACTTTAGCATCCTTCTTTAGCATATCATTTAATGGCTTGATAATTTTTACAAAGTTAGAAATGAATTTTCTCACAAAATTTATCTTTGCAAAAATGATTTTAATTCTTTTCTACTATTGGGAAGGTTTATCTTTGATATATCTTCTATTCTTTTAGGATCTATAAAAATATCATATTTAGTAATAACATGGCCTAACAACTTCCCCTCAATGACACAAAAAAAATAATTCTTAGGGTTGAGGTAAATTCCATACCTTATGCACCTTTTGAATACCTGTTGTAAATGCATGAAGTGGTATTTCATATTATTAGAGAAAATAGTTAGATCATCCATGTAGATTATGATGCATTTACCAATCAAACCCTGGAAGGCATGGTCCATATCTCTCTAGAATGTAGCTCTTGCATTGATCAACCCAAAAGGCATTCTCTTGTAAGTAAAGGTGCCTCATTTGGTTGTAAATGATGTCTTCATTATGTCTTTCTTGTTTAGAACTTGATTATATCCTAAAAAACCATTGAGGAAAGACATCATGGCAGAACCAAAAACAATTTGTATTACTTGGTCAAGAGATGGGAGAGGATAATTATCCTTTTTCATATGCCCTATTCAAGTTCTTAAAAGTCAATACACAATCTAATCTCACCATTATTTTACCTAATCGGTACTAAGTTGGCAACCCAGGTAGAGTGTCTAATGGGAAATACAATTCTAGCATCCAATAATCTCTTGATTTCCTTGAAAATCATAGGTTCTAAAATAGGATATGTAGGTCTTTATTTTTTCTTGAAAGGTTTGTAATTCTCTTTAAGAGGTATGGTATGAGTGAAGACCATTGGATAAAAAACATTCAATTCATCATATGACCAAGATACTACATCTTTTTACTTTGTTAATAGTTCCTTAGCTCTTTTATTTTCAACACTTATACAGGCTTTTCCAATGTTGACCAATTGAGGTTGATCTTGAGGTCCAAGATCAACTACATTGTAATCTTTCCCATTTACTTTGGGAATCTTAGAGGCATTAGCTAGCTTGTCTTGATCAAATAACCTTTTGAAGGAAGTCATTTCCTTGGGGATCTTATTATTATTTAACTGAATGACTTTGCCATCAAATTTATTTTCAAAGTTGGTTTCATTGGCCTCATCTATGATTTGGGCCTCAAATACTCCTAAATTAGCCATGAATTTTAGGATATATTGGTCATCACTAAATACTTGAAAATAATTTACAATGTCTAGGATAAAAGGATAAGGTATTAACTTAATGCTGAATTTTGGTAAGTCCTGGTTAGGCATGAGATTAGCTACAATAGAGGCTAGTTCATTATCATTTTTATTTTCCTTCCTAGGGATGGACATAATATTGAAAGCATCAAAAGACTCAACTACATCCTAGAAACTAAATTTATACCCCTTAAGGTATGATAATTTGTATTGATATTTGTTCCTTACTTGATTGAATACTAGTTCTAAGTCACCATAAACTAGTAGTTCTTTGACTTTGTTCTTGATGGAAAATTGTAGTCTTGGGATGAGAACCTCATACTCTACAAGATTATTGGTACATAGAAACTAGAGTCTATAAGAAGCATGGTATTTCTTACCAATAGGGTCAATTATAACAATGCCCACCCCAAATCCATATTTAAACCTAGCCCCATCAAAATGTATCTTCCATAATCCAAGGATAGTATGAGAAGGTTTAGAGTCACTTACTTTAGTAGTCTCAAGAGTGAAAACTCCCAAATTAGAGTCAACTATGTTCATCTTTTCATTGGCAACATTATATTTTGTGATCATATGTTTCATACTTGGTTCTCTTTCCACTCTAATTTGATTTAGAATCCAACAAATATATATCTAAGTTCTTACCAAACATATTGATTATAAGCAAGAAGGGTGGGGACTCTATCTTAGTTTTGTATATAGCCACATTTTTATTATCAATCTTGGATGTCTTGTTAGGTTTTTTGCACAAGGACTCTAGTAATATACCTCTTTTCTCAATTATCTATGTCAATTCATTCAAAGTAATGTTAGCTTTAATTTTCTTCATGTCCTATACAATATTATACCCAGTCTTATTTCTAGAAATAAATGTATCAGTACTCTATTTATAAGTACTTGGATTTAGAATTTTTGGGTTATTATGCAATGTAGTGTCTGGAGGAGTGCCAAAGTTGTTCGAAGGAATTGACATAGTTAAATTCTACCTCTATTCTTTGTTCTTTAGAGGGTAATTATTCTTCAAAAACTACTAGAAAGAATGAACTTATTCATAAAAATCATCAAGTTCATTATCTTCTTTGAAGGGGAAATCAAGCATTTCTACCATGAAGGCTTGGTCAACAAACTTCGATCCTAAAGCACCTGCATCATTATCTTTGTTAGGTACTACCTCAAAAGTTTCCAAATATTCTTTAAATGCTTCAAAAGATTTATAAAACTCAATGCAATCAATTTCTCCATGATTAGTAGTATAATAAACTCTACAATAATTTATAAATATAACATCAATAAGATTAATGACCATGTTCTTCTTATCATTAGATGAATCATTATTCTTATTTTTATAGAAACTATCATTTTGGAATCTATTATTGGGTCTATTAAACCTTTGGAAATAAAATTTTCTACCAAAACTTTCACCAGTATGACTAACATGCATTTTTAATTGAAGAAATTTAGTACTAAGATTTTAGACCATCTTTAAAATAAATTCATTCACTCTTGGGAACTTTAGAGTTATTAACTTGGTTAGCACCAAAGGTTAATACTAATTCCTCTTGATCATTTATATTAAACTCAGTGGTAACATGGCTTAGGAATCCTAAGTTATGATCAGGGGTAACATGGCTCAAGGGTAACTAGTTTAGTGTTAGGATCTAATTCAAGGCTAGCCTATTATAATTGTTACTGGGAAATATATTCAAGGTAGGCATATGTGTATTAAAATTTTGGATATAGTAGTCCATTTGTCCTTGAGGCTACATTTGATCATTAATAATCACTACTTTTGAATAGGCACATGCTAAGTTGGTTATGAAAATAAGAGATCTCTTCAGTAACATAGAAATCATAAGATCTACTGTGTCTTTATAGATTTCTAAATCCAAAACCTCATCAAGTTTGTAGGGATCTATGGTCTAACTATACATATTTTTAAACTTGGCATTAAATGCTCTTATGGACTCACTTGCATCTCTTTTGATGGTTCTAAATTATTGGTATAGGATACATGGGCTAATAACTTTGCCAAATTGGTCAATAAAGACATTATTAAAACCATCCTAGATAGTAATGTAATCGTCAGGTAGATTAAGAAACCATTCATATGAAGCATCCCTAAATGTAAATGGGAATATCCTAAAAGCTACATCTTCATGGGTAAAATTTAACAACCTTAATATATCTTTAAATGATTTAATGTGTTCCTCTATAGTTACAATACCATTTGGACTAAATATTGGAAAATATTTCTCAAGATTATAGGGGAGATCATGTACTACACTTGGTATGTTAATGGAAGAATCACCTAACCATGTTATACCCTGATTATGGTTAAATGTAGGAGTACCTTGAAGTGGTTAAGATGGCAAAGACTTCAAATGTCTACTCCTACCTTTGTCTTGCCTAACTTTCCTTTGGATCCCTAGTTCAAGAAGAGGTTCTCTTATTTATGAATGTGATCTCATTCTAATTTTAGGCAATCCCAACTTGAGGATGTTGAGCTATGTCTCAAATATGATGTGTCAAGTTAATATTTACAAATAACCAAGGTTAAACTTGTGCATTAAGTGAATTTTGTAAAGATCCATGTAAGGAATAATAAATGAATAAGATCTTCAACTAAACTATCTCAAAGATATATCCAAATACATAAATATGATCGATATTTACACCCCTAAGCTGAAATGAGTTCAAATTTATAAATGATATATGAATATTTAACCAAAATGGCTATTAATAACCTCAAACCTATTGAATTGAAAAAATTAAATCTATCTTTACTAGAATCACATGTATATACTTTCAAAGAACATTGATCTTTGTCTAAGGAAGCACAAAGATAGGTTTGAAACTATGGAAAACACCTATATTTACATAAATATGTTAAAATAAACACAAATCTACAAAGAATAAAATGATATCTAATCAAAATATACCAAAACTAGCAAAGATCCTATAAATTTACAAGGGGGCCCTTTTCTAGTGCCATTAAAGCTTCCTCCTATTAATTCCTCTAAGTGTGTCATAGGTGCTCTTAGTTTTTAAAGAACACTTATCATTTTATAATTTGAAGAACTCAAAGCATTAGTTGTAGGTTGTGGTGATCTATTCACTTGTGATGAAATAACGATAGAGCACCCAGACTATTCCATAATATTTATATTAGTTGGTGGTTAGGAGCCATTGTGGTCCAATCAAAAAAATATATGAAAAGTATGAATCATCCATGATATTATTTGGTAAATTATGATCAAACTCTAAACTAAAGACTAATCTAAAATAAATATTTTCAATGATTTTAAACTAGGGTGATCTAATTAAAAATAAGTAAAAAAGGAAAGGTAGGGTAGAAAGAAAGTATGTGATTATTGATCTTTATCTTAAACATTATGACAAGGCTTAAATTATGATTGGACATGAATTTTAATTGATGTATAATTTTTAATAGAATATGATCAAATTCCACTACACACCAAACAAATATCTAAGGATAAGATGAATAAATGCAAGTAAGATCTAATCTACTTTAAGGATTTACTACTACAATCAAATAGCATATGCACATCCTTATGAAAAGCACATAAAATGAAGTAAACCCAAGTACATTCAACTAATCTAGAATTGGCACAAATTAGCAACCCTATATTAAAAATACATATCCAAAAATTTTAAAAACCATTCAAATCTAGGACTTAGAATAGACAATTAAGAGATAAGCCACGATAACAATTTAGACAAACTCTACAGTATTCCCTACTTGCATTAAATTATTCCCAAAGTTCCAAAGTATTTTATCTATTAAAACTCCCCAAATTTTTTTACAATAGGCGATGCTCCTTTTATAGGTTTTAAGGAAGCATGTTGGTCAGTTACATCGACTGACAAGTGTATAAGGACAGATGTCCTTTTATAAAGTTCCTTAAAATACACTAAACTTTCCAAAATAAACTGACCTTTAGGAAACATGCTAAAAAATGCATGTACCTTTACAAATAATATTCAATTTTTTAAATATTAAAAAAATCATATGGAATGGAACACTTCTAGTCAGCTAATAGGCCCTTTGATGATGTTGCTTGCTTTTATTAGAGGATCTTCAACCAATAGTGTTGGTAATTAATAAACTAAAGATCACTCACTATGTTCAATAAAATATCTTACCCAGGTATTCCAAGTCTTTAAGGTCCTTCTCAATCTTTTCCATAGTTTGCTTGATGCCCCTGGCATTTCCTATTTTCATTTCAGAGGAGAGAAGTAAACCCATGACTTTTTAATTTCCCTTAGTTGTTTGGTTTTCTCCTTGTTTTCTCACTTCTTGCATGAATTATAAGGTTCTTTTTTAAAATTATTCATCTCCTATGAAACCCAATGGGATGAGGGATATGGGCTATTTAATTAGATTGTCTAAGATATGAGACATTTCACCTTCTAGCTGCTTGAAGGCTTTAGCAAAGATTTCTATATCCTTGGACCAGTTATCCAGAACATCAATTTTAACAACCAATATGGCCATGGCCATATTCATATGTACCTTACTAATAGTCCTAAAACTTGGGACTAGATTTTTAGATAGGGCCTTAATCAATTCCCTCACTTGGGAACTTGTAACCTACCATTGGCGAACTTGGCCTGTTACTTTAGAGATTTGCATCCCTATTTCATTTTGTCTTTCTTTGGCTATTTTCAAAAGGTTTAATAGTCCCACCATGACATCCTTAAATTTATTAAACCTATTCTCATGAATGGACAATACAACAACCTCTTTTAATTTTGTTTTTCTTGGAGTAGACCCTTGATTATTGTTTTCAATTGGTCATCTTGAGCCTGAACTAGTTCAAAGATATTTCATTCAAATATCTTATCCTGTCATAGTTTTTGCTTGACCACTAGAGTTGATCTAATAAATGGTTCAACCTTATGGAAGGTGAACTCTACACCTCCTACCATGGCCCTTTTCTAAATTACTCACTCTATGTTGATAGACTTTGGATTAAACCTAACTCCAATTGATGATTTAGTCACTTTTGGAGTAGGCATTTCAACTTGTGCTTCACTTGAAGTTTTGGGATCATCCATTTGATTACAATCTAATATTCTAGGGGTAGTCATCTTTCTCTCTTCTTCTTCTTGGTTTATCTCTAAAATCATAGGTTTGAGTTCTTCATGAACATGAATGTTCACTGACTTTATGATTTCCCACTAGTGGTGTATAGTTAGTATCTTTTGAAACTTGCCATATAGAAACACTCAGGGATAATTATCCCATGGATTTGGTTTTTATCACTAAATATATTGACCTCACTCAATGGGTGAGTGAAGGTCACTCTGGGTTTCTTTGGTCCTATAGGAACCAATGCCAATTTAGCTTTTCTTTTCTATGGGAGAGCAATGAGAACTAAGTCTAGTGCTACCTGTTTGCCTTTATCTTTTTTTGTCTCTGATTTCTCCTCAGTTTGGGACTGAGGTTATTCCACTTATTCACCTTCTTCATCTTACCCGTAGGTGCTGGCCAATGTTTATAATGAATCTTATATTATTTATCTTAGATCTAATGCAATTACATATATATATTCAATAGGGGATTATAGTATTTTAGGATGGGTTAAAGATGATGTCCCCACACTAGGTCTATTTTCCATAGGCCTATATTTAATATACACCTTAGTTTTTGTGTAACTTGTGCTTTAAACTATTATGTTTTTGTATGTCATTTTACTAGAGGAGGGCTAGAAAATTGACCTCCTAATAGGTGGTATTGTCTTAGATTGAGTTTCCCAATGTCATCACTTCCCTTTAGATCTCTTATCAACCTTAGTTCTAGGTTTATATATAATTTATTCAACTTTGTTATGACCTCATAAAAGGATGAAGCTCTTGTGTACATGTTATCTTGAATTTTGTTCCAATATTGGAAGATGATCCTACCAATTTCCAATGGTAGATTATGTATCAAGCCTTTCTTTTTCTCTCTAAAAACATCATATATACCAATGCATATTTTAAATTCAAATTCTTATTCATCTAATTTATTTAGAATGTGGACTGGTAACCTCAATGGAGTGTATTGTGTTCCCTCAATCTAGATGACTGTACAGTCTAAGTAAAACCATATGTCTCCAATAGCTTTAATGGATTTCTTTACCAATGGGTTAATTCATGGCATAGAGGTCATTGTTAAGGCTTCATTAAAATGAGGATAGATGAAATCACATATAAAATGAATATGCTCTCTATGTTTGAAGATATTTAACTTGGAGTAAAATTGGCACACTATCTGTGTCTTCTTAGAAAACTATTCCTTAAAGTTAGGGATCTCAATTATGGAAAGTAGGGCATCCAAGAGTTAGTACATCATATATAATTATATCCTAGTCCTTTCTTGACTATGAATATCTATCTACGTAATCATGTGTTGATAACCCCACCAATAGGGGGAGTTACCTCCTTTTCAATCATGTAATAGACCAAGGTTACCCATATGATATCAACATAAGTGGTTGTGGGGATTTTAATGTGTCTATTAATTAAGGTCATTATCATTCTAATTCTAGGTTAGAATTGGTTGATGGGAATGTTCCCAATAGTGTTATAAAACACATGGCTTTCAAAATATAGCCATGGTGCAAGGATGGCCTTGAGGTCATTTTTCTTAGCCCATTCAATAAGTGTGGGCACATAAACCTAGGGCTTGGGGATCTTTTAGTAGTTCTAAAATGTAATGGGGGATACATAGGAAATTCATTTATGAGTATGCTCATTAATTATCATACCCTTTTAAATTTTACTTTTATTAAAAAGAGGGAAAATGATATCAATACAATGGAGTACCTCTAGTTTAGATGATGCATGGTGAAGGCTCACCATTTGTGCTACAACCAAGTTGTAATACCTCATCTTGAAAGATGTAATCTTATCTTCTTCTTTGGTTATGGGTTGCAACTCCTCAATTGTCCAAAATATCTTAGACCAATTATTTTCCCCAATGTTCAAGGACATGGCATCAAGTACTATGTCTCTAAAGACCTTTCCTTCAGAGTCTGTGGTCAAATATAGCTTGGTGTATTCTCTATGTTACCTTTGGGCTACCATGATTTTGAATTTTTAAAATTTCTTAGCACTACTCTAAAAATTGTCTCTGGATCAGTTCACACTTTCTCAAACAATAATTAGGCTCTTCTAGTTTGAATGTGGTTAATCTAGGATCAAATTAAGTCTTTGAGTAGAGGCTAGGGCTTTTTTATAGATTTAATGGGATGGTTTACTCGGACTTAGGAAAATTCATGTCTTGGATTTGATTTAGACCTTTGAATTTATATGTTTGCCTTTTTGATCCCACAAAATCTCTAGTTTTGTCATCTTGTTCCCATGTGGCATCATGCTGGCAATTTTCATAGCACTTTTCATAATGTATTTAAATAACTATCCATTGCCTTTCAAAATTTTCCTTTCATTTCATGTTGTCTAATCTTCATGCATGAACCAACATAGGCAATAGATTATGATCTCAGGACTTGTACACTATTGGTCCCTATTTGCATCGAGCTTCTCGATTATACCACTTGGTAGTTATGTGGGCCTTTGAAGCTTTACACATCACCAATCTAGGCATTTATGTGCTTCCACCATGTGGTGGTTATGAATTTTCCTATAGATTTTTTGAAAATTCCATCCTCATTTTTCACCATTTGATCAAACTCACTCGATCAATACGAGCCATAGATCTTATAAATATACATGAAATGTAATTAGCATCAGGATATGCAAAGAACTTAGGCTAAATACTTTAGTGTATAGTTCTATTTTGTGTTAATAAGCATGAAATTAACATTAGACTAAAGTATTTAGGATAAGTTTAGAACATATTAAAAAAGGGGACCCCGAGTAATAAAAGGATCTAATGTAAGGTTTTAACCTAGGGTTTTATTATGTTAATAAACATGATAAAAGTTTAGATTAAAAGTTTTAAGCTAGGTTTTGTGGGAATGGGACATTTTTTTAAACTAAATTTATTGGGTTCATAAATACCATGGGGCATATGTAGACTAAGGTTCGGGTCAATGTTTAAAACATGACTAGATTCTAGCATGATATTCAAGCTTAGCCTATACACATCTAAACTTGGTTATAAGGATCCCTGAGTCTAGACATGGCTCTAAATAAACTAGATTAATCTATAGAATACTAATTTTATCATTGAGATGCAATTCTTAAGTGTATTTATCTTCTAGGTGAAATTAGCTTTGAGCTCAAATTTGATAGCCTCACAAACATCAATGATGGCCTCATGGTAATCAATTAATGGGCAAAAGAGCATAAAATTTAAATGTTGAATGTAGTTGGTCTCATAGACACTTGGGTTAAATATGCCCCATCAAATTATTTGTTATGAGAAAGTGTAAATTATAGGTCATAACCTGAATAGATGCATGATATTGGTCCTTGTAGTCATAAAGTATATCGAACTAGCTTAGGATCATATGTAAAAACTAGACTAAGTCATAAGTCTAAGTATTTGAAACATAATAAAGTGATGACCCCTTAAATGATTAAAAATTAAAATGCAAGATCTTATCCTAAGGTTATTTTGATATTGAGTTTAAATATGAGAGTTCTACATGGTGGCCCCATAGGGATTCAGAGCTTTGATTCTATTGACCTTGGGAAGAGTCTGTAGAGCATTGATATTCATATGGTCTCCAAAAACCATTTATTGTGATCCAAGAGATTGAGTGACATTGGCTTGTTATATCAAGGCCCTTTTACATTAGGTCTCTTTTTCTCTACTCAATTAACATTTCTTGATGAAGTGTGAACCATCAATCTTATGAAGATGCAAAATATTTAAGTTAGAGATTGAGATAACGTAAAAAAATTAGTCTAAATTATTAGGTCTAAGGTCTTGTTTATGTTGAAAAAACATGAATGGGGTCTTTGGACTAAGATGTTAGGCTAAGTACCGAAAGGGAACCATGAAACATAAAGTGAGGCCAATCTAGGAAAGTAAAGGACCGTACACATATGAAAGTTAGACCTAATTTTAAAACAAAATGGAATAAAGGATGGTGAATTATAAAAGGGACCAAACATGATTTTCAAGATAGGGTTTGGTCATGGCAAAAACACAATTAAGTCTTAGCATAAAAATTAAACCTAGTTCATTGCATTTTTCAAAGTGTTCCCACTAATTTTTCTCCCATGAAACTTAAATTTAAACTAAAGGGTATAAGTAAAGGTTTTCAAACGAGGGTTTCAATACATTCAAAACATGGGTTTAATCTTGAGTGCCTATAGACCACAGTCTAGTAAAATCATTAATGAAGATTAATCTAGAAAACCCAAGTGTAATTCACTCAATGAGGATCTCATGAAACTTGTAATAAAAGCATGAAGATCAAATATTTGTGATATCAGATGAAGTTTAAAGTAGTATCATGAATAAAAGGCCACCATAATTAGGTGTGGATGATCTTAAAATACAAATATTCTACAAAACATGCCAATTTTTTAGTGTTAAGGTTCAAAATTATACAAGGTTCCTTATTTTTTAGAAATGGGGATATGTTGACCATAAAAAGTCTCAATAGAGATGGGCCAAAATGATGAGGCCCATAAAAATTATGTTGATTGATCATACATATATTATACCACTCCAATTAACCCAATCAATAATAACCATCTACTCTTGTCCAGCAGTAGAAGACCACTAACAAGATCCATCAAAATAACCACCTCTAGGGGATTTGTCCTATGTGTTAGTGTTGTTACCATTACTAGATCCCATACCTCTATTGATCTTACTCCTAGTATATATGCCAAGACAAGTTCTCTAATTTGTCTATGTCTATGGTACCTTTCACTACCTCTAGGTCAGCCATAACAATCAAATCCTCTAGCATAGCTAGTCAGCATGTTGACATCTAAGTAATCATCTGGCCCTACATCAGCACTTGTGATATTTGGTGGGCATCCTCTAAGGATGCTCTATATCCCCAATTGGTAAATTTAATGTTGACATCTTAGAGTTCCACCTCTTCATAAGTGTTGATAAATAGGCTTTATCTACATAAATCACTGACAATCAAGCTAGGTGATATAACTCTATCACTTCTACTAGGCTCAAAAGCTCATCGGTCCATATGCCCTATCATCATAGCACTCATTATCATTACCCACACACTATAATGACATTGACTTGATCATACAAGTCAAAACATAAGGAACTAGGTCAATCATTTTTCTCTAATTCATTAAGTTTACCTAAATTCTTCTAATTTTGGGTCTAGACTAATCTTCTATTGGCCCCTTTTTCTCTTATTATACTTCATTTTGGTCCTTATTAAGACCTCACCATTTTCTTGATGATATTACCATTTATCAAGTTGATCTCACTATTTTGTAAATTGACCCCATCATTTTCCTCTATGGGTTTGTGAACTCACTGATCCATAGGGCATCGTTGTTGTTTGGTAGGGTGACCTCATTATTTTTAGTGATCTTGCCATTTGAATAATCAATCTCATCATTTTATTGATGATTTATATTAAAATTAGCAAATTAAAATATTAAGTGGAGACCTTATCATTTTTACCCACAAACTTACTAAAGAGTCTATGATCTTGCCATTTTCAATGGCAATATCATTGTTTTTGATGGTGACCTTATCATTTGCAAAATTTTGCAAATGGTGGGATATCCTAAATTCCTATTTATACTTAGTAATAAATTTATTAAATGTGGAAATTAAAAACCAAAAAAGGTCTATTGATGCTCTATTCCTGATGGTCATTGATACTCTTGAATGTACTCCTCAAGTGTCGATGGTATGGGATATTAGCCATTTTCCTCAACTCTCTCATATGTAAATATTAAATCTCTCAATTGAAAAAGTGGAGGGTAAAAATGAATGATTTTTACCCCCTAAGGGTAAAATTATAGTAAAAAAATTCAAAATTTTCACCCCAAAGGCCTATTGTTCTCCCATTTATCTTCCTAGGGAACTCGTTTTTTCAATGTTTATCTATTTTTCAAACCAATTCTTCTAATTAATCCATTTTTTAGCTTCATTTGTTAAATTACATGATTATTTTTATTTTGATCAAGGGCCAACCTATAAAACATTTAATTTTTTGTCCACCCTTTGAGGGGCATCATGGGCTACCCAAACACTATTTGGGGCATTTTCCTTAACCTTGTTTCTCCACGACTCATGTAAAATTTAGGGAAAAATAAGAATAGAGTTATTTATTTTAATTATAATCATAGTCATTTTAAGCATCCTTTTTATTCTTTGAAAAGTTGTTACTTCGACCAAATGTCTTAACATGCCTTCTCAAATAGGGGAAAAATTTAGACATCTAATTCTTATCACTATTGTGCTAAAATTGAAAATCTAAATGATAATTTGTAACAATGCACAATCTAAACCAAAATCATCGAAATGCTCTAATTCATCCACGCATGTCATGTATAGGTGTAGATTCTTATCCATTAATCCCTGATTAGGGTAATGCATTTTAAATAATCGTTATATTTTCTTAATTCACTTCATGTCAAATTTAAACCAAGCAAAATGATGTTTTAGACCACTAAAATCCTTTGATTCATCAGCACACATCATGTGTATATGTTGATTCACTTCTATATTATCCTAATAAGGATAATATCATGTATGCAATCATCACCTTCTTCTTATTCAACTTCAATCAAATTACAACCAAGTAAATTGGCATTTTCAACCATTTTGATTAAATGTATGAATAATTTCCAAGAATTGTAGCATTACTAAGTAAAGTTATTAAGAAAATCAAATCCAAATTAAGAGCTAAAGTGGAAAATCCATGGAAATTTATTGAATTTCTATTATTGGAAATTCATAAGTCAAAATATCTAGGCCATGACATCATCAAAGGGGTGTCAAGCATTAGGCATCAATAGAGATAAATATCAGGTTTAAGGCCACCCATGCCTCATTAATTCTCCCTTATTCCAAAATATTAATAGATTTGTCCTCCAAAATTGAATTAATCTGTGGCCACACATCTTGATCTCAATATGGATGGTCACAGTTGATTCTCAACATTTCTTAAAAATCTATAAATACATGAGCCACAAACATAACTTTTAAGCTTTAGTTATGTAATCTTATTATGTAGAAATAGGTTCAAGAAAGATTCATAAATACCCCCAAATTGACCAATCAAGGATCCAAATACATTGGTGCTAAAATATATTATGGAAGAAATTATCTAACTACATTGACAAAGACTTAGAGCACCAAATCCAAGCATAAGTGTGTTTAATGACTGTTTTTAAAGGAAAGCCATTATGGGAAGGTATTACTTGTCTTACTTTCTTAACTAGTTTCTTTATTTCATTTACACCACCCATCAAGGGAGTGGGCTTATCATGTTAAGTTTTTAATGCTTATTATTTGTTTTATTTACTAACGCATGAGCTATCCTACTATGTAATCTTTCTTTATAGGTAGTGTTTTGATGCATGGGCAATCTAGGGCCATCTTGGCCACTACATTATTTTTCTTTTAGTCCCACGTAGAGTTAAGCTTTTCACCTTTTATATCTACACTTTCTTCATACTTAGGGGAAACATCCAAGTGTAATGCCTTCTTACCACACGTACATAATTGATTTAATTAAATTATTTGTTTACTCTTTATGTGTGTTTTTGTGTGCTTGTTCATTTACACATTGGTGTGTTTATTTTATTCAATTGTTGGTATTTTTTTTAGTGTATGGTACTTCATTCTTAGGTATTTATTTTACATATCTTGATTTTCATCTGTGAGTAACTTTATTTGAACTAGTCTTGGTTTCGTGCATTATGTTTTCCACTTAGGTCTTAATATGTCATATTATTTCAGATAATTTTAGATTATATTCCATGGAAGGAAGAAAAAATAAAACTAGATATGGGTATGGTTAAAACCCCTATATGGTTATGTGCATGTTGAATTAGATTATTGTAGAGAGATCCTCTTTGGCTTGGGAAGAATCACCTATAGATAAGAAAGCACTAAAGCAAATGGTTGATTAGAAAATTAGTTGGGTGGATTTCCTAGCATTAGCTAGATCCAAGAAGCATGATCTCCCTAGGAAGTTGTCAATCCAAACTTTTAAAAAATTAAGTTCATAGATTAAAAGATAAATTACTTGCATAAATCATAGAAGATGCTAAAATTAAGTACAAAAAATGCTTGATAAATAAATTGACTAATTATAGCAATAAGTAGGTCAATATTAATGCTAAATAGGTCATGTATGGTTCAAAAAATAGGTTGGGGCTCTGTGAAAATATAAAGACAAATAAATTTGGATTTAGTTGAGGGTAAGTAGGTGAAAATAGCTTGTTGTTATTTTGTGCCATACTGACCATCAATGGTTAAGGTGACTGTTGGTGGTTAGGGTAACTATCAGTGATTAGGATAGACTATCGATGGTCAATATAACCATTGGTGGTTATTGTGGGTTAGGTCTAGGTAATAAAAGGTTATTTAGATGGGGTTATATAATGGGTTTATAAGATATTATATTTTATTGGGTTGATTATGAATTATAAACAAAGTGATTGAATAATTTAAAATAGATACTTAACTTATCAACAGTTGATCGGATGAATGGTTAAGATGATGGAGTTTGGGGTGATTCTAGAAGAGTAATGATATTTTTCCATTATAAAATGGATAGTATAACTTTGGCTCTCTATTATGATGGTTAGATTGATAGATCATTGGAAGAACACCTACAAAATAAACTTTGAATACAAAAGCTATTGATAATTGTAGATGATTGATTGATTTTGGATCATTTTTCACCTCTTGCTCCTCACTTCTTATAGGAATGAGGGAGAGGTACAATGATATATTAACAAGAAGTATAACTTATTGTCTGATTTTATCTTTGATATGTATTGGTTCACACATGATTTAGACAATTTAATTATAGAAAAACAATCTGGAGTGACGTGGTAGTTAGGTGGTTCAGACATCAGGAACCTGACCGTTGGTGGTTAGGGTGACTATCAATGGTTAAGGTAATCATTGAAAATTGAGAATCAAAGGTAATTTGGGTTAAAAGGTGGGTTAATCTAGTAGATCACACTAACTAGAGCTAGGTGGGTTAGGTTTGATTTATGGTTGAGAGGCCAATGGATAGGCCCAAGGGGGTCCTGAGGTGGTCCAAGGGAATTATGACATTCAAAACCATCATGTGTAGATTTAAAGTATCTATATTTTTCCCCTTTTGTTATGTAGTTAATATCAATAAGATACAAACCAAAAATGGATTTTGGGTCAAAGTTTTAATTACCCTAACTATGGGAGGAGGTATTCCCCCTCAAACTAGGAGTCGATGAGGTAAAATTAAATTAGGTGCAAGTTTGATAAGTGGTGAAGGTGATGATAAAAGGTGGGTGATAGGTTGGGTACTAATTCATAAACATGTACACATATTGTGACAAAAGTGTGATATCCAAGATCATGCATGGACTAGGTTACCATAGTTGGTAAAAATATATGTCAGTATTAGAAGGACAAGTGATAAGTGGATTACATGAATGTATTTAAGATGGTAGTTGGGAACACTCATAAACACAAGTATTTTAGACAAGGTCTATATTTTTATTAGTATCTAAGGTAGGAAGTGATCCTAGGGAAAACATAAATTGATCTAGTGTAGTTATGGGTATTTGAGGTTGGAAGTGTTCTTAAGAAGACATAAATTAGTTTGGTGTATGAAAGGTAGCACAAAAAAAATTCAACATGTAAATTATTATCATTCTGATCAAAAGGACCAAGGCAAGGGTTATCGCAAAGCATGCACTAGTTTGTGCCAAAATAGCTAGCAACGAGGTGATGAGGTGGTTACCAAGGTGGGTAGAGAAGGCAATCTCCATGGATGGGTGCTTGGTTTGGTTTTTCTCTAAAATTTTGGGTAAAAGAGAGGTTTATGGCAAGGGAAAACAAATCCCAATATCCTAACCATTGATGGTTAGGGATCTTAAAGTTGACCATCGATGATCACCCTAACTGTCAGTAATCAAGTTCAAAAAATTAAAAGTGTGGAGATCAAAAGTGAGACCATAAGGTGTATTTACTCATGCAAATTTTTGAATATTGATAGTGAATATTTTGATTCTTGGCATTTTGTGTGAGAAATCTCTAATGATATGTGAGTAATTCATTGGTTGAGTTGGAGATTTGGGTGAGTTGACCAAACATTGGACTAAGGATGTAGGGTAGATGTGAACATGGCTAGATGAGGGTCCTAGGATACCTCATTGATGATGGTCAAAGAATGAGGTAGGGATTACATTCAAATTGATAGATTAGATTGAATTTAAGTTTGCAAATACATTTTTTTTTGATTTGGTTGATTTTTTAGTGCTTGAGGGGGGGAGATTTGATTTGACCTAGCTTTAGGGTTTGCCTGATTTTAGGTGAAATTTATGGGTAAATGTAAAAATTAGAAGTGTAGGTAGGTCAAGTAAGGTGGGGGTAGGATAAGGTAAGTTTTTGTATGTTGAGTTTGTTGTTTGGGTATGATTTGGGGTAGGTTAAGGTTGGGATGCTCTATTGGTGGTCATGCATAGTGACCATCGGTAGTCATACCTAACCATCGACAGTCGATGATTGTCGGCCAAATGGTGGTATGACTATTGATAGTCATAGTGATCATCAGTGGTCATAGTGACCATCAGTGGTCAACCAAATGGCTAAGTGTTTTGATAAAAATCTAAGGCATTTTTTTAGTTAGAGAGTGAGAGTGTTGGAATGTTAAGGGTAGTTGGTGATGTTAATAACTGAGGGGTAGTGGGTCTTTTTATTTAGGGTATAGGTAATGTCAAATTTGTTAAATGTTTCGATAATAGGATGGATGTCAAGGGTAAACTTTAGGTAGTAGTCTAAGGCTATAGTGATAGAGGAGGTCAAGGTAGAATTGCAAGATAAAGGTAGGTTTAAAGAGGGTGATATATTTTATATGGGTAAAATAGGCATTATTTAGTAGGGTGAAAGAGGTGAAAAGGTATAATTAGTAGGCAAAGTATGGTAGTATACTAAGTTTTTTTGATATTGAATATTATAGGCATAAGAGTATATCTTGATACAATATTGGGTCCCTCAAATTTTTTGGACATCCACTAGGGTATGACTATTATTGAATAGGCTCACAGGGAAGAGGTGGGCCTTCGTACCATGATGCATTACTCACATGTGTTGTGGGACATGGTGATGATCATGGTGCTCATTAAGAGATGGGATCCCACCATGAATAAATTTTTTCTATTAATAGGTAAGATGATGATCTTACCTAAGCATGTGCATAGGATTACATGGCTATCCATTTAGGGTAAGCTAATCTACCATATTGAGAGAGAGGAGCGGGATGAGTTCTTAGAGCTACTATATGGAGATGATCATGATCAAGTGAAGTGGAATGCTATAGGCTTTAGTTACACTCTATTATATCAAAGGGATAGAGATGATAAGAGGCTAATGACCATGATGATGATGATGGTGGTATCATGATTTATTATACCTAATTTTAGTAGCAAGAGGTTTCCCTATCTATTACTAGGTGTGTTGGTTGAGATGTTGCTAGGTCACATAGTGTTTGATTGGGTGCTTGTGCTACTAATTTAGATATATAGGGAGATATAGGGTCTTATAGCTCATAATAGATATGGTATCAATGTTAGAATTAATCTACACTTCTTGGCCTATGAGCACATCTAGGTGCTAAGGTTGATGGGTCTATCATGGGAGGGGTATACTAAGATGGACTTCAGAGTCAGGTTCATATGGTAGAGAGATGATTTTTCCCTTTTAGGACTAGGTGGAGGGGTTCACAACATTTATTGGTTCAAGGGTGTATTGTATGCCTTGGTGGTTGGTGATGTGATTTGGAGGCCACACATGAGGTTTCTAAAATGAGTTAGATACAGGAGACATACATTATCCCTATGGAGATATAGGTAGATATTTAGTAAGAGGGATGGTGAGATAGAGATCATCCTATTCAATAGGGTATGATGACATTTTAGCTTGGTATAGGGGATTTTATCCCCATTACCAAGTATAGGTGGGAGGATGTAGAACTTCTACTCCCAGAACAATAGCTACTACAAATATTTCTTGACCATGAGGAGTTGCTTGCATGGCCAAAGATACATGATGCAGGTTTTGTAGATGGTTACCTTGGATGGTATTAGGCACTATATGTGACAATATATTTTGGTGGTAATGATGGTGGTAGGTAGCTAATGGATGTTGATCTAGCTAGTAGAGGTTAGCAGGCATAAGTATAGGGGGTTACCCCATATGTATAGGTAGTCATTACATAGAGATATTAGGCATGAGTGGTAATAACTATAACATAGGCTCAGGTCACATCTTTATAGGGTTAATTAGTAGTGGCATAGGGTCAAGTGGCCATTATTATAGGGGAAAAGGACCAGGCTATACCTACACTAGCCTTGGCTACCTAGGAGAGAGACTCTTTGATACAGACTACATGAGGATCTGTAACATCCACAAGACCATAAGAGACCATCCCCATGTAGAGATACATAACCATAGTGGAAAAGTTCCTTTATTACAAGGCCACACTCTTGAGATGTTATCCTAATGAGCCTTAATGGGGTAAGTACATATCTAGTTTGGTAGGTGGTGCTAGCATGGAGACACTAGGTTAGTGGGTTGCTTCTATAGGTGGATAGGTAGGTACCTTGGAAGGACAAGCACTAGGAGGTAGTGGTGTTCCCAAAGGCAGTGGTGACCCAGGGTCATAGTTATGATATAGTTATGAGACATTATTTTTTGTTGTATATAATTTTGATACTGACCTATGACTAATGTGGTGAGATGTACACTTTGAGAGAGATACATATATATTTATTGTATACATGATGATTACATGGTTATTTATGATTATTGACTCACAATTTATAAATATGTTTATTGTTTATTGCTTATGATTCCTGGTTATCATGTTCATATTGATCATTAATGATGTTATGGATTATGGTTATGATATGGATATGGATGTTGATATGGGCTCATCTAACTAGGCATGTGATAGTTTTTTATTTATGCTGATGATGATGCTTATGAAATTTATGGTTATGATGATGTTTGTTCATGCTAAAATTTAATGACTGCATGATTCCTTATTTAGATTTAGACATATGGTGAAAAATGGTTTATTTGGTCATTTTTTTATGGATGTCACGTTGTTTATATGATGTTATGTGGTTATCCTTATGTTTATGGACATGGTTTATGCTGATTATGTTCACTTTTGTGCATGATATGATGTGATTTGGTTATGATTATGGTGATTTTTCTTAGGGTAGAATATAGAAAGTAGGTTAAATAATAACACTAGATGTGAGAAAGAGAAGATAATTAGAAGATAAATGTCTTGATGAAAATATCAACCAGTTATGAGAGGGTAATAAGATGTCATGATGCTTCTTCTTTGGAAAGGACTAAAATAAAACTAAAGTTGGAGTGGCTTAAGGAACATAAACCCACTGAATGCTTCACATTAGCATTCATTAGTTGGTTAAAAAGGTGTCTTGATGACATAATGTCAAGTGAGCTCAAAATACCTTTTTTATAGTGTATAAATGAGAGATGGGTGAAAATAGAACCTTCTTGTGAGACTATCATGCCTCTTTATGACATTATCAAAGAGTCATTCTAAGCAAGTCTATGGCATATATGGTGTAGACTGGTCGATGTAGGAAGCCTACTCATGAGAGTTGATTATGAATTTCAAAATTATCATGCTTATGAGAGCCTATTATGGCTTTCAAAATTATTTTGATTTCTTAGATGCTTGATAATGGGTCTTTTTATTATTATGTTATTGCTTAGGAGGGTTGGGGAAGTTGATCAATGTGAGAAGCTTCCAATAAATTACTAGTTTTAGACAAATGCTTTACTCAACCATCCTTTAAGGGAGCGTTCCATGTTTGTGTGCTTTGCTTAATACCTTTGATAGTTATCCTTCAAAGGATTAGTCTACCTTATTTTGGGTAATTTTTTATATGTTTTAGTAGTTGTCTTTCAATGGAGTAATCTACAAATGCTAGGAATGACCCATGATTATTTTTGGTTATGACTTTACTTCTCTTGTTTGATTTTTTTCTTGACATATACTTGCTTACATAGGTTTAAATATTGACCTTTATGAAGGAAAAATTAAAATCATAAGAAGGTTGATTAGGTGTAAACAGGTTTAAGTGATAACGATCATGGGAATCCATCCTATAAAAGGGGTGGAAAATACCATGAGAATCATGCCACAGGTAGAGCCATGGTACTCATTATTCAAGATTAGGCCATGATTATGATGGATAATCACATGATCCATTTTTAATAAGTTTCACCTAAAATAGGGAGATGAATGTGGTTTGAAAGTAAGGGGTGAGCTTAAGTTAGATAAAAGGTGAGTTTAATCCTCTTTTACAAAAGAAAGGATGCAGATGCAAAGAATTGAGGGGCTCATGTTCTAAATTTCCTTTAAAATAGGATAATTGGTAAGCCCCTAATCCATACTTGTCGGTTATGATATAAGGTCCAAGCCAATTGAAAGAAAACTTGCCCCACTTATTTTTCTCCATATTGGTTACATGTTGATTTTCCTTTAGAAAAAGCTCACCTATATTGAATTCTTGCACTTTAAGGTGTTTTTTATAAGAATTTTTTATGCATTTTTGAAAGACATGAAGGTGGGTAAGGACATCTAAATGATACTTATCAAGTATCTCAAGCTGGGCTAAATGGTGTTGATGATAATCATTTTCAAAGATGATATACTGTAGGGATATGAAAAGTGAAGGAATTTGGACTTTGAGAGGTAAGACAGCCTCCATTCCAAACACAAGATATAATGGGGTAACACCATAGGGGTTTAAATGCTAGTACAATATGTCTATTAGGTGAAGGGGATGTGAAAATTCCAATCCTAACCAAATGCATTGACCCTTTTAGTTAGCATGTTGTTCAGAATTTTGTTAGAGGCTTCTACCTATCCATTCACTTGAGGAAGATAGGGTGAGGAAAAACTTAACTTGATCCCAAATGCATCACAAAGACCTTAGACTTGTTTGTTTTAAATATTTTCCATTATCAGTGATAATTGTATGAGGAACATCAAAATGATAGATGATGTGATGATTGATAAAGTTGATAATATTTTTAACTTTAGCTGAGACAAGAGGAATAGCCTCTATTGGTAAATTACTCAATTGTAGTGATGATATAATGATGTCACTATGACTAATGGGAGTTAATTTCACCAATGAGGTCTAGATCCCATGATGAGAAGGGCCAAAAATTAGTGGATACACAAAGACTATAGCTAGGTGCATGATGCAAATTAGCATATTGTTGACACTTGACAAACTTTTTCACATAATCATAGTAGTCTTGGTTAAGGGTAGGCTAGTAATATCCAAGGTGAATGATGCATTTAGCCATGGTGAGGCCATTAAAGTGTCTCCCATAGATTCCATTTGTGTTTCCTTGATAACATGAGAGGCTTCATGACTACGTAGGTAGTGGAAGAGGAGACCATCAAAGATGTGCTTATAAAGAATTACCCCTAGTATGGTATAACATGAGGTAATATGGATAAATGTTCTTTGAGCATTCCTAAAAAGAATGAAAGGAATGATGGAAAGGTTAAGATAGTCAAAGGTATATTGACACCAAAGATCAAGTTGGGTAATCTCCACTTTAAAGATGGTGGGATAATCTGGTTTAACATAAGAAGGTTGGGTAAGTCTATGTATAATGATAGATAGCATAGAGTTAGAGGGTGTAGATAGGATTTGAGAGGTGAGGGAATCCATGGTGTCAACAAACTTATTAGTAGATCACAGGGTGGCTTAGATATGGAAATATTTAAATGATGTTAAGATTTCATCAACTAATTGTTTTTACTATTGAAAAACATTATTATTACATTAGTAAGAGCCATTGATTTGATTGACCACTAGTTGAGAGTCACAAAATATTTTGATCATTTTGACACCCAAAGCTAATGTAGTTTGAAGGCCTATCACTAGGGCTTCATACTCAACCATATTGTTGGTACATTCAAAATATAGATTGAAGGATAAGGGAAGATATTTCCCATGAAGGGTAATTATGATAATGCCATCTCCCCCACCATGTTGACACTTTGACCCATCAAATAAAATGGTCACTTGATAGGTGAAGTATGACTGCGAGGATCATGATGGACTCATCGAGAAACTCAAGAGGAGGAGGTTGATTGTGTGTTAATAGTACATCAACCAATTGGTCAAACATGTCTTTCCCTTTAATTGACTTATGATAAAGAAACTCAAGATCAAAATTAGCTAAAATCATGAGCCACATAGCCATACATTAGTTTTATTAAGGCTTGGAGTGCATGTACTTGAGTGGATCAGTATTGGTTATGACATAGGTATTGTGGTCGAGAAGGTAGTGGTAAATTTTGGTGGCCATGAACACCATATCTAGGCAAAGTTTCTTAGTATGGTTGTACCAAGTCTCATACTCTACAATAATATGGATTATGTAGTAGACAAATTTACTTTTGTGTTGTTCATCTTGATTCGCAAGAATGGCCCGTAAGGAGTGGTCAGTGGTAGAGATATAAAGGTAGAAATGTTGATCATCCTTCAGAGGGGTGAAGATAGGTGTAAATAGAAGGTACCTTTTGAGTGATTCAAAGGCCTTTTGATTTTTATTGTTCTACTTGAAAGAGACATCCTTATTTAGGATGTGATAGAAGGGTTGGCACTGGTATGAGAGCTAAAAGATAAAGTAATGAATGGATTGGAGATCTCCCTACAAACTATGGAGTTGTTTAAGGTGGGTGACAGGAGGCATGTATAAGATTGCTTTGATTTTATCTGGATCAACTTCAATTCCCTAAAGGGAGATGATAAACCTAAGGATCTTTCCTGGCAAGACCCAAAAAAATAACTTCTTGGGGTTAAGGTGATATGGTAATAGATGAGGCACTCAAAGATAGTCTTAAGAATAGCCAAATTATCCTTATGATATATGGATTTCCCAAGAATATCGTATATATAATCTTTGATGATTTTATAGATAATGCCATGGAAGATGTAGGAAATATTAGGTTGGTAGGTTACACCAGCATTATTTAGTCCAAATGGCATGACCCTATAGCAGAAGGTACCTCATGGGGTGATAAAAGTAGTTTTGTATTGATCTTTAGGGGTGATTAGGATCTGATTTTAGCCTGAAAATCCATCCATGAGAGATAACATCTCATGGCTAGCTATAAGATCAAATATTTGGTCAATGCTTGGTAGAGGGAAGTCATCTTTTGGGCAAGTAAGGTTGAGGTCATGAAAGTCCACACAAATGCATAGTCCCCTTATGGATTTGGTTATATGCATGATGTTTGAGACCCATTAGGGACATTCAATGGGTTGAATGAAATTAATGGATAGGAGACATTAAATCTCTTCTTTGATGAAAAGGACTATGCAAAGGTGCATTCATCTAAGTTTCTACCTGATGGGTTTAGCATCATGATTCGTGACTATGTTATGAGTAGCAATGGAGGGATCAATACCAGGCATGTTGTTATAATACCAAGTGAATGTTATGCTATAGTCCTAAAGGAAGGAGGGGAAATCCTGAAGCGCTTCATAATTTAGGGATTGGCTAATTTTGATAATGTGAGGGTTCTTTGAATTACCCAATTTGACATCCGTAGTGGATTCATTCAACATGGTTGAATTATTATGAGGTAGAGATTTATGAATTAAATAATCTAGTTCATCAAGATAAGTGAGAATGGAATCATCATCCTGACACTGAATGACATTAATTATAAGAGAGTCATCTCCTATCATCTCAAGATGGGTCATAAGGATGATTGCATTGCCTCATCCTTTTAATAAGTCATGAGTCTAAGGAAGATCATGTTGATGAAAAAAAGGTTAGGGGGGATGATGTCAAAATCCTCTAGTTTGTATGGTGAAGGAGTTAGTGAGGAAGGGATGTCTTTCTCAATAGTGGTGATGATAGGTGGTTTAGTTTTCTTCATGGGTAGAATAAATCTGAGGCCATGTTTCTCATGAGGTTTTTTGGTCTCAATTGAAATCAACTCATGTGAGCCATGTTCATATCATCCATGACCAAATCCATTCTAAGAACACTTGTGGAGGTATGTTTGGGAAAATTATATTTTATCTAGATAGGAGAAGATGGAGGTGAATGGTCAAGGTGAAAGAAGTGATAGAAGCATCAAAGGGTTTATCAAGTCCCCCATAGATGAAATGGGTTTGATAGTTTGAATTTCTAAAGGGAATAATGGCTCTGATATTGGGGTTATACCTGAGTTGGTTGTTAAGTTGCCCATACTCATGGGGAGTAGGGAAGGAATCAAGGGTCAAGAGGTGATATTCCCCAAGTGAAATATGTTGGAATATTGATTCCAATTGGTCTATAGTGGGGATTTTATCCAAGAAAATTGATGAGCTAACAGATGCCTCATTGGTAGAATAAGATATGGCTTCATCTTTTGTGGTTGGGGGTTTATCCTTGACTAATGAGGGTGTGTTAGATGGAGGTAAGAGGATGGTTTATAAGTCATGTTACATGATGAAAAGTGACTTAGGTCAACTTGTATAGTAATAACCTAACCTTTGTGCTCAAATTTGATGTAATGATGAAGGGTAGAGGGTACACAACCTATGGAGCAGATCTAAGGTCATCCCAGTAAAAAATTATACTAGAATTTACCTTCCACTACATAGAAGAGTTATGGGACTGTATGATGTCCTAAGTGAATGTGAAGGACAATAGTCTTAGAGTATTGGCCATGGTGTCATTGAAACATATAAGGATGACTAAGGTTTTAGACATGACATTGTTTGGTAGTTTAAGTTGATCATAGGCATGGGAGGAGATGATGTTAATATTGGCTCCCCCATCAATCATGATTCATTTTGATTTGGGTCTGGTTGATGTAGGTAGTGATGAAAAGAGGGGGATCTAGGTCATCAAGGTGGATATAAGGTATTTCTAAATCCTTGAAGGTGATAAGGTTAGAAATTTGGAGAGTACCAATAGAGGTTACCAGAGGTTGAGGGTCTTTAAGTTGGACCTCTATTTATTTTAATGCCTCTATCATTACTTGGAAATTATGAGGTGAGGTAGAAATCAATTTATATAGGCTCATATTTTTTGGGTTTGGTGAAATTATTTGAGAACCACTCTCTTGATTGATTTGGAGGGGTTGCATTAAGAGGTACCCAATATAGATACCTTAGCTTTGGCTAAAGGTGAAGGTGCTTGAATTTGAATTAGTTGGGAGGTAAGATATGGGTATGTCCATGGGATGGAGACTTTAGCCTTCCCATTATCCTTTTATTGAACATGTGATTGGGTGACCACATGGATAGTATGGATAGAGGGAAGAGTTGGGGTAGGATATAGGTTTGGCTCTCCATCATTTTGAGGTAAGAGTGGGGAGTAGGTAGGTACTAAGTGTTGGTTATTATTTGTTGTATTAGTATTAGGCTTGTGGGAGGTTCATTTATTAATAGATTATCCTCATCATAGAGCTGATGGATTATGGTTTAGAGAGCATTAAAGTTATACATGTCATGCCCAAGTGTCTTATAATAGTAGCATACCTAGTGGTTTTTATAACAAACTAGTTTTGAACCAAGAGGGTCAAATGTTTAGATATGGGGTAAGGTCAAGAAAGAATCTTGCAATAACCTTTGGAAAATAGTTTAGTAAGACTTAGCTAAAGGTGGTGAGGGTCTAGAGGTTTTAGCCTTGGTTGGTAGGTTGGAAGTCCTTTTATAAACAAGTTTGGTGGTGGAGGTCTTAGGTAAGGTGGTATTCTTAATTGTTGAATTTGTTTTAGGTAAGGAAGTTGATAGGTTGGAGGTAAGAGATGTCAAGGTAGCTAGATTGGTTATTGATGGCTTAATGAAGTTGGGTGTGTCAAAATGTAAGTGTGATGGCATAACCAAAATTAGTGGTTAGGTTTTGGTTAAGATAGTTAGCTTCCTAATAAAAGTATATGGATGAGGCCCCAAAATAGAGGTCAAGGTTGAGTGAGGTAGAACTTTGGCCTTTTGGTCTTTTGGTGGTTTTACATCTTTGGTTGATTCGGTTTGGTGTTTAGTTGTTGGGTCTGGTGAGGTTAGCTCTAGTTTCAATGGTGGGTGATTAAGCCTCTATATAAGGAACATGCCAAGGTTTTTGGTTGGCTTGGTAGAAGTGGTAGAATATGACTTGGTTATTTGGGGGTTTGGTTTTTTTGGATGGTTGAGGGATGGTTAGGCTAGTAGAGGTTTTGATTGGTTTGATAGTGGGTTGAATAGTGGAAGTGATGGGTTAGTCTATCAAAAATGGGGTTAGAGGTTCATATTTGGTGATGTAAGGGAGCCCCAATTATTTACAAAAGGTGTCTCAATCCATGTTGAGTTTGGAGACAAATTCTAATCTTTGAACTAGTATAGAGAATGGTTTATAGACCAATCTTATTCCCTAGGCAGTGGGATCAAAAGATAGACTCAGAGGTTGAGGAAGGGGAATGGTAACCTCATCCTTTTCATCAATCAAAAGATGAAATTTTTGGATGGGTGTTTCCTTTATGTGAGGTTTAGATATGGTGATCTCTTCCTTGGGAATGATCTCTAAATGAGGGGTGAATTATTCAATAATTGAGGGAGAAGATAAAGTGGCAATGGTTGCTTGCCCTAGTATGTCAATTAAAGGAGGGATTCAGGATTACACTACCTCAATTAGTGGAGGGGAAGATGGTATTTCCTTGGTTTGGGTCTCCAAAGGAAGAGAAGGTGACTCCGCTACCTTAATAAGTGGAGAGGGAAAGTAATAGGTAGATTAGGGGGTAGGTTCTTCAGTAATAAGCATGTCAAGAACCATATTGATAGTATGGGTGTCATGACAAGACTCAACTTTTTTGTTCTCATTTTTGGTAGGTGCATTATTAGGAAAAGGTTATCTAAAAATGTCAAGGGATTTATTCAAAGGTGCATTGGGTTTGTCCAACACAAGTTCCCCCTTGTCAATTAGGGTTTGGATAATTTTTTTAAGGTATTGCACCTACTAACATCATGCACAATTACTTGATGGAAATCACATAGGTCAATTTCATTATACAAACTAGGTGTAAGATGAGAAGAATCAAATTATTGAGGGGGTTTGTTGGGAGGAAGTTGTATGATATTGGATTTTAGCAATTTCTCTATGACTAAAGCATAAGATTCTCCAAGCAGAGTAAATTACTTCTAATTGTTTTATTTTTGGTTCCTCATGTTTTGATTTGACGAGTTAGAAGAGTTTGGTTGATTGGCATATGGTGGAAGAGTGATCTTAAGGACAACCACATTCACAGTTCCTTTACTCTTAGTACTGGTGTTGGTTTGGTTACTTGGTTTAGAGTAAGAGGCCTCATTGGATTTGAAGGTAGAGTTTTTGTTTTTCAAATTTAACTTTCATTCATCGATGGATCTATTTTCTAGTTTATGTGCCATGGTAAAATATTAATCAAAGGTTCTAAAGATCTGATCACACAATGTAGAAGAGATGGACTTGGCACATGCCTAAGCATAAACTTCTATTAGTTTGATTTGGGGTAAAGATAAGTAAATTTGATTGATTAGGCTTCTCCAATGAGCTATAAAATCAGTAATAGATTCATCATCAAATTGTCAGATAAAGTAAAGGTTAGTGATGGAAACTTTCTTGGAGATGTTTATTGAAAAGTGATCCAAGAAAGTTTAGGCTAGCTGGGCGAAGGAGAAGAGAGAGTGTTTTTTGAAGGCATTGTACCAATCTAGTGTTGGACTAGACAAGGACATAGGGAAGCGACAAAGAAAGAGAACATTATCATAGGCAATCAAATAACATGTATGCCTAAATACCTTGAGGTGTTTATGGGTTTACTCCTTTGAAATTTAAAAAACTTGGGAAGCTCACTTGAGGAGGATATGCTCTGATAGGGATAGATGGGTGAATGGATTCATTGTATATTTGGTCATATGATAAAATGTTGTGAACACTAGAGATGGATGACTCTAAGGTAGTCATTTTGTCCATGGTCATTTTCATTATATTTATTTATGGTTGTGCATCTGAAAGTTTGTAAGGTACATAATGTTGATGTGGGTGGGTGACATATTGATAATTTGTAGGAGGTTAAGGAGCTATCACATATTAATATGTGTACATAGGTAGTTGGGTGGATGCCATGTAGGGGTAAGTAGATATAGGTGGTTGTATAGTGGGTAGAGATACATGCCCTTATGGGTTAAATATGTAACTCAGGTTGGGTGTGATGGGTACCTGTTGAATGGTTAAGGTAGTTTGGGTAAGAGATATGGTTGGGTTGGTAACTAAAGGAAAGGTGGTGACCTTTGTACTGATTGGTGGTAAGGTATAAGGTATAAACACCATAAGATTTTGAAGTGGAGTAGTGACTAGTGGATTAGGGGTAGCTAAAGAAAGGTTGGCAATGCTAGTAGTAGGCACTCATATGATGAGTGGAGTATAGATGGTTAGAGGTTGGGTTTCTCTTAGGGTAGAGGAGTTTTTGGTGGGGGTATAAGGTATAAGGGTGTTGTTAGGTTGGGTAGGTTATTTTTCCATAGTAGTATCAAAGGGATTATTGGTAGATGAATATGCTTGGGTAATCAATGGTTGGGTGGTGACCATGTAACAAAAGTGTTCCCCATAAGGTGGGAAAGCATGCCATAAGGTGGGTTCATTAGTGGGATCAAAGTATGGGTATGGTGAGGCATTATGATGAAATAATGTTGACGGGCCATGGGATTATTATCTAAAAAGGTGGTGAATTTTATATCTCCTTGGGGAACTACTCAAGGGAAAGAAGGACTTCTCAAAGGATGAGGATATTCTTCTAGTTCAAAAATGTACTCCATGCATGAGGAGTTATAAGAGGTTGATTGGTTTGGTTATGGGTTTTGTTCTAGTAGGTTCTTTCATTGCTGGTGAGTTAGGACCTTACAAGATAAGGGAGAGAGAATGCAAAAACAATCTCACCACTCAAATAAAGAAAAGACAAGAAATGAGCAAGGAAATAAAACACACACTAAAAAGCATGTTAAATCCTAAAGTTATTTTTAGTCTCTCTTTTGGCTTATGCTTTAAGCTTTATAAGAAATCATGTGACTCTACTTGGGTTGATAAAATAAGTAATAGAAAATAAATCTATGGATAGTTTCAAGTTGTTGAGGCTCTCAAAAGGATCTGTATTGGAAATAAATATGTGGCTTGGTATTGGGACCTACCCCCTCACTTCACACACCATAATGATAAGGGTGTCAGGTGCTTAGCTAATATATACCAATTTATAGATTTTATATTCAACTAGAGAGTTGATTTATTTCTCCCCTTGGTAATGACCTCCAATTAGGATCACTAGGAAAGGGTAAGGTGACCACTAGGTGATGAAATCCTACTTGGGCCTTATTTCAAGTTGTTTTGATGTTTAATTGATGTAGGTGGTTTGGTTTGTGTGTGTGACAAAAGTGATGCTATGATTAAATTATTTTGATTTAATTTAAATAAGTGAGCTAAACTTGCAAGCAATCAATGTATGCAGTTAATTTTAAGCCCAAAATGAAATTTTGATTTTTTTTATAAGCATAGAGATAAGAAGAAATAAAGCACCTAAATTCAACTATGAACCCAAAAAATGACTCAAAGGTTCCACCAGGTGTGCAAAAATGTTATATAGAATTTTAGTTTATATTCTAAGGAATAAGCAATAAATTAGATATCAATATGGTTGAAAAACCTATATAGTTGTGTGCATGTTGAATCAAATGATTGTAAATAGCTCTATTTGTCTTGGGAGAAATGACCTATAGATTAAAAAACACTAAATCAAATGGTTGGTTAGACAGATAGTTGTGTGGATTGCCTAGTGCTAGCTAGATCCAAGAAGCATGAGCTCCTTAAGAGGTTATCAATCCATTCTTTTAAATAATTAAGTTCAAAAATCAAATGAGAAACTAATTGCATAAATCATAGAATATGCTAAAAATAAGTACAAGAAATTCTTGAGAAAAAAATTTGACTAATTATATCAATAAGCAGGTCAATATTAATGTTAAATATGATAGATGTGGTTTAGAAAATAGGTTAGGGATATATATATAGATAAAGTCAAAGAAATTTGGATTTGGTTGAGGGTAAGTAGGTGAAAACAACTTGATGTTATTTTGTGCCATAGTGACTATCAGAGGTTAAAGTGACCGTTGATGGTTGAGGTGACCATTGATGGTTAGGGTAACCATTGGTGGTTAGGACAAACTTTTGGTGGTCAGGATGACCATCGGTGGTGGCTATGGGTTGGGTTTAGGTAATAAAAGTCTATTTGGATGGGGTTATAGAATGGGTTTCTAAGAGATTGGCTTGGGTTGGGTTGATTATAAAGTACAAACAAAGTGAGTGAATAATTAAAAATAGATACTTATCTTGTCATCAATTGATTGAATGAATGTTTAAGGTGGTGGATCCTAGGGTAATTATAGTAAATTAATGGAGCTTTTCCATTGGTCAATGGATGGTAGTACTTTAACTCTCTATCATGATGGTTGGATTATTGGATCACTAGAAGAACACTTACAAAAGAAACTCTAGATATAAAAGCTCTTGATATTTGCAGATGATTGATTGATTTTAGATCTTTTTTCACCTCATACCCCTCTCTTCTTATAAGAAGGATGGATAGGTACAACAAGATTTTAACAAGAGGTCTAACTTGCTATCTAATTTTAAATTTGACATGCATGGCTTCACATACAAATTAGACAATCTAATTATAGAAAATTAAGTCAGAGTGATGTGGTAGTTAGGTGGTTCAAACAATGGGAACCTGACTATCAATGGTCAAGGTGACTATCTATGATTAAGGTTACCATTGATGATCAAGGGTCAAAGTTAAGTTGGGTTAAAAGGTGGGTTAATATAGTAGGCCATGATGACTAGAGTTAGGTGGGTTATGTTTGGATTGTGGTTAAGAGGCCAATGGTTCAGCCCAAGGGGATCATGAGGTGGTCCAGAGGAATTGTGACATTTATAACTATCATGTGTAGATTTTTTATGTCTAAATATATCTTGATCTCAATTTGTGAATTTTTTCCAATAACCTAGTCCCTATGCTTGTGGAAAACATTTTTATCATTATTTATTTATAATTACGATGCATCATGTCGCATGAAAAATTAAAAATTAAGATTTGGAGTATTCACAATAATGCCATACCAAGAACGCCCATAACACTCTCTATTATCCCATGATCTAACCAAGATAGATTATATCACATGGTTATATCTATGATACTCATGATACTTATCACCAATAAAGTGTATATAATCAGACATGACCAATTTTACATCATGATACTATTTTAATATACCCATACCAAATCATAATCAAATCATGGTCATGCCCATCAATTCCATCCTATTTGGGGAAATTTACCATTCCAAGCTCACCACTTTCACCCTATTTGGGGCACTTTAAAGTGTGTTTCTTATTTTAGGATGTCTCCTTCCTGATTCTACTCTATGTTGGGTAAATAAAACCTTATTTATCATTATAAGTCACCTTATTTACTCTTCTCTAAACCGTGTTATTTCCTCTTTTTGAGGGACCATTCACTCACTCTTCTTCTCTAGATCATGATGTTTCCTCTTTTTGAGTCCCACCCACTCATTATTATTTTCCATCTACACCCTTGAAGGGGTATCCAGGGCTTATCAATCACTATCTAGGGCATCAATTTGAACCTGTTTATCCATAAAATGTTAAAAATTATTGAAAAATCATTTTCCAATCATTCTTCAAATATGATAATGAGTTTTTCATTATTTTAAAAGTATTTACTTAAAATTTTATCTCGTAATGCCTTCTCAAATAAGGTAAAACTATTAACACTTCATTTTCATCACTTCCATGTCAAATTTTCACATGGAAAAAAACTTTCTATAATAATGCACAAAAATTTCATTTTAATCCAAACTGGCCACACAATTACCATGCACATTATGAATCATTTGGTTTCATCCCTAATTGGGGCAATGCATTGTTTTTGTATCATTTATTTATTCTACAATGTCCTAAATCATTTCCATGACTTATAAATGTTATTCCAATGTCAATCCAATGTCAATTAAATGAAATATTAATCTGATAAATAACATTATAAATGTCACCTTTCTTCTAATTATTAATTAATTTCTAATTAATTAAAATATTTATTTTCTTCCAATTATTAATTAATTTATATATTTATTTATTTTCTTCTAATTATTAATTAATTAATCTATTTCTTCTAATAAAATAATTTTATATCTTTTATAATTATCTTTTTTATTATATCAATAAATGCAATATTTCCTCACTAGGCAAAGTGTGCAAGTTAAAAAAAAATTAAATCTCATTTACACATTATAGCCATAATCAATGCAAACTCTTGTATGTTCAATAAAGGCGATGTGAGGACTCGTTCTCAACCCTCCATCCCATTCAAGATGAATGGTTCTCATTATTTTGATAAATTTATAAATACAAACTTCATCTTCCATTTTAGAGGATAATGAATCTTGATCGATTAACTATCATGATCTTATTATTTTTTAATTACCAATTTCATAATCAATTCATTCATATATCAAGGATAAGTTCCACCTATTTTGGATATAATGACCTTATTAAATAATCCTCAAATCTACAATATGAGACTATTCTACGTACAATCCATCTTTCAAGGTAAATCCATTAGAAAGGTATAATTTTTGTATTATTCTTTTCTATTTGTTTATGCTTTCTTAGACCTTTTCCAATCATAAGGATTGATTTTGAGATGCTTGTATGTTGATTTGTTTTGATTATATATCTCTAATAATGAGCTGACATCTCTTGGATTCTTGATCTATAATATGCATGTTTGATCTCCTATGGTCTTCTCCATTTCATTATATTATAGGATATTTATTTTGGATATATTCTCCCTACATATAATTAGTTCCTAGTCATACTACACATTTTTAGCAGCATGAACTTCTTTCATATTTTCAATGACTTGCATGTATGTGTCCCCAATACTAGTTCTCATCCATTTCTTCAACAAAAGAAGCATTATATGTTTATTTATCATGGAAACAATTTCCATGATCTCTATTATTTCCTTGTAATTGACACTTTTGTGTTTATGAATATCATTTATATCATTAGTTGTGGAAAAAAATCTTGGAGACTTTACACATTATCCTTCATGTTATCTAGTAACCTCTTATCCATTGTCATATCTAATTACTCCAAAAAATATAAAACTTAATTTCACTTCACCTCCTTTTCTAGAACCAATATCTTCATTAAATTGGTATTCACTCCTCTTATAGTGATGTTCACCTTTGGGCCTACATCTACCTTTTGTATAGCTTTCTTTATTATCCAATTACCTCCATACTAAATTTATATATCAAGAGGAAATTAGCTAGTAGATCCAACCAAATTCACATACAAGATAATAATAAAAATTCACAAGTTATATACCTCATAAGATCTATCAAATTGAGGAACAATCAAACAAATTTATACCTTCATCTCACCCAATGCAAACGATGATTCTTACTTTGATTGGATTGTGCTCAAATGGATTTAGTTACAAAGGTTTGTTGAGATGCATAGATAATTTTTCAATGCCTCCCCTTAATAAATGTGTGTTTAGGTTAGATGAGTGAGGATGTGATTTTAATATTTGATTCACAAATTAGTATCACTTCATCACATAAATAAGCTTGTTGAGAATGGAGGGTGACACCTTAATTTATATAGTTTTCTAACTGATGTGGACTATTGGATGAGATTGAAAATAAATGGTGAGGATGAGTCCTCCTCATAATAAATGAAAGGAGTTAGAGGAGAAAATTTGGGGAGTTTAAGTGTATAAGTATTTTTATTTATGAAGAGTGGGTTATGACATGGCTTGTTAGAAATGGATTTCCTTGGGATTGGAAGTGAATATATAATTCATTTTATGGGATACTGTGAACATTTCATTAGGGTTTGAGTGATGTGAGGAATAATTATATTTATTTGATTTATGAAAAATATGAAATGTATATACCTTGGAATTTTCCATTATCAAGGAGATTAGCTAACTAACAAAGTTTAATTAACTAGTATGATTTGATATGGTTTTTGTGGGATTGGATGTGGTCATGGAATAAATAATTAATTGGATATGGGGTGATGTGTAAAGTGGATGAATAAACTGAGTATGTGATATAAAATTTAGGAATGTGATGTAATTAATTAATTTTATTTGAGACATTTTTAGGTTTGAGATGAAAATTATGATTGGTTGATGAATTTGGATGATCTGAAGAAACTAAGGTAAATCCGTATGATAATACAAAATAGTGATTTAATGAGTGGAGATGACATGAGAGTGGAATAAATGAGGTGTTTACAAACTTATGAGAAGACCCAAAAAAGGGCATAGTGGGATTCCTCAAGTGATGTGAAGAAGATGGAATTGATTAGAAGTGATGGTTTTTTTAAATGCCAAAAATGGGCTCATATAGATGCCCCAGATGAATATGATTAGGATGGGATGCCCCTTAAAGGAGTCAGATGGAAAACAAATTTAAAGGATGGGCAGGACCATCAAAAATAATAAAATAATACAAAATGAGGTAGACGAGGTCAATAAATGTAGAGGATTGGAGAATATTAGAAGAAAAATGATGAAAGGAGTGAAAATGATCAACCAAGTTGGAAAATGGATGCATAGGGGGCATGGGTGATTTGAAGGACTTTTTTTAACATCCCTAAACCTCCCTAAATCAACACCATTACATAAGGATTATTGAGAGCTTTTTGATGATATGTAGAACTTTGAAAATAGAGCTTATTTGCTCTAGATATGGTTGGTCACAGTTTTAGTTGAAGTTGGTCAACTAGTGGTCAAATGATGATGTCAAAAATTTCGGGCACATGGAAAAAAAATGGGTTTTCACACCTCCAATATTCAATGATCAAAAAAGGGCTGGGTATAAGGACTATATCTAGTGGATCCTAATTTTTTGATTGAAGGGGACTTTGTCACCATGATATATTAGTGTAATTTTAATATTTTCAATTACACTATAATTTTAGATCATATTATCTTGTGTTGAAAAGTGATAGGTGAAGAAGTAGTCCATGTGTAAATTATCAAGAGGTCCATGTGGTAAAACCTCAAGCCATCACATGGCTTGCCATCATTCACATTCCACAATGTTCAAGTACTAACTCATCTAACCTAACTCAGTAGTGTAACCCAACTTGGTAATACAACCCAAATTTGTAGTTCAATCCAACTCAAGCTAGCTCAACTAAGTTCATGTTAAAAGGTTATAAGTAATTTAATAAAAGGTGGATGAGATGTGTCCAAAGCCACGTTCAACTTTTGTGGATAAAGGATATAAAATCCTTACCCACTCTTATCCCCACGAATGTGGGATTTGAAAAATGTGCCCACTAAATAAAATAAGAGATTGTTGGGGAGGATCAAACCCCCAACCTCTTATTTCTATTATCAGACCTTTGCTATTCCACCAAAGGTAGATGGTTGAAACCAAACTAAGGGAGTTATTATTTAAACAAGGACTGGCATGATTTTTGGAGATAAGGAGGGATTCAACCTGGTGACTTCCATGTAAAATGATAAGTGTCCTTGTCATTATATCTGAAGGTGAAAAGGGTATATAAAGGCATGAATTTAGTTTTGTTAAATGACAACTTTAGATTCTCTAAGCATTTTAAGGATTTTTAAGCCAAGTTTGTTAGTATTTATTTTGTAAGCCTATGGATTAATTGTAATCGGCTTATAAGACATTATTGGAGGCCTTTTGGAGGATTATTTTGGAGATGTAATTATTTTATTCCAAATTATAGAGGAATAATTTCATTATAATGGCAAAATTCCTACAAGAAACCTCATGTGATATATTTTATCAGAGTTTTTTATAGTTCAATTGTAAATGGGGTTATTTTCTATTGTAAGGCAAACACCTACAAAACCCTCATTTACTATTTTATCTGAGTATCCCATCACTATTATGGAGTTGAGTTGTATTCCTTGGTGATAATTAATTGACCATTTTAGAAGAGTTGTTTTTAATCTTGCATGGATAATCATGCCTAGATTTTAAAGATGATGCATAGGTGTTGCGGATGAATGGGAGATGAGTTCCTGATCAGATCAAGTCTTTATGCAGTTTGACTTTAGTACTATTGTAGATTATTTATCCATGGATGTAAGTTTTGTAAAATTTTACTTTCATCTATTATTAATGTATCAGTTCATGATTGTAGTGAACCCAAATATGTATCCCTTAAAAAGATGAACTATGTTATCACTTTGGTGTCAATGTGTCACTTATTTCCATTTTGCTTTTAGCTTTACTTGTAGTATTCAAAGGTGAATGTTTATAATGTAGAATCAATTTAAATAGGGTTTTCTATTCACTTTATGTTGATTTTAGAATTTTATTATCTATTTAAGTATGGGGGGATAATTAATATTGATATCTATTTAAAAAGTATTTGATTAAATGGGGGGTCCTAGAAATTTAGGGATCAAATTTTAGTATCAAAGTAGGTTGATTGCGATCATGTTTTTGCTTTTGTGCTTCATTTTCTTCTATTTGATTTGACCATGTAGGGTTATCTAGTGTAATAAAGAATTATAAGATGTTCCAATCCACTAGAAAAATACAAACTTCTAACAGCTAGGAGTCCAAAACCACTAGTCCTACAGGGATTAGTCCATAAGAGGAGAAATCACACCATTACTAGAGGATGATGAGAATATGTGCTAGATGATGTTGTAAAGGGATCAGTCTTGAATCATCCAAATAAAATTTTAGGAATTTTTAGTGGTGTACATCTAGGAATAGTGAGTTTGATCTTATTATCATACTAGCATGGTTTGAGGTAAAAATGGATTTCCATTTGGGTTAAGTAGAATTTTTGGACTTTTATATGGTTATATAGTTTTGTGTAGAGAAGTACAAATTGTTTACAGGGTAAACCATATGTAAAGCTTTAGAATCTATGCCAATGAGAGATTAGTAGATTATTATCATGGAACTTACAAGGTGATGAAGGTATGGAAATGAATCTAATTAGTATTGGTATTTGAAATAATGTTTTAATAATCATGTTGTGTAGCCTTTCTTTGTGGTGAAGTGATTGTATTTTTAAAACCTGTGATCTTAGAAATAGTAAGCAAGTGAAAAGAGCACTTTCTATGGTAAGATATGGAGAATGGAAAGATGGCATTATTCATGAAGTTGAACAAGTTTTGGCACTTTAGTTTGGGTATTAATTAGTTGTTTAAAATTTAACCTTTGTTGAATAGAGTGTGTAGTTCATAGTTTTGAATGAAGGTAAAACTATTCCAATGATTTTTGTCTATGAGAAAATGGCTATTTACACAGTAGATTGGTTGATATCCATATTTGATTCGATAACCGTGTGTGGCTTGTTGGAAATAGAATGTACCTTATTTTATAATTATTTTAGAACTTATCAAGAGGTTTCATCATTGCCTTGTACTGAATGAGGTTTGATATGTTGTAGCCTTCTATTCAAGTTGTGGAAACCAGGAAAGAGGATAGCCCTTGATTTGGTTAAAATGGTTTCTTGGATAGTTTTATTTTGCATTGCTACAAGTTTGATAAGCATACTATTTTTTCCATCTTTGACACTTTTGGGATTCCTTATTTATTAAATGGAGGAATTCTTAACCAATGTTGAAGGCAAAATATAAACTATTTGTTACAGTGGATTTGGAGCAATCAATCAGTAGGAAGAAAGTTGAGACAGGTTTATCATTCTTAGTTTATCTTCTCATGTTTATGATATTTGCTTATTGATTACTTGTAGTAGATGGTGAGTCTAGTAAAGAAGCCCTATTCAAAAATTCTTTAAGTTTAATTCTTTGATTTTTAAAGGGATTTAATTTTCCCTCTTCACAAAAGTTTACAGAATCCAGCTGTTGATAACCTTAGGAAAGAAACTGGTATGATTAAACTTGTGTTTTTTTGCCTCATTGTTGAGATATTACCCCTATTCAAGAGATAACACCTTTATGGAGAAATTGTACCTCATATTCAGAGAGAAGCTAACATTATAGAACTGGAGTTATCTGCAGTAGTAAATACTCATGACAAGTTTATCATGCTTAGTATTTCTTCTTACATTATTGGTTTTCAAGCTCTATTGTGAAATTCTCCAAGATGGATTTGGAGTTTTGGAAATAGTTTACAATAGTTTTTTATACTTGGAGTTTCATAGCATATGGACTTCAACTTCCTTCTATTATATTTGCTCATGTATGTGTGTGTGTGTGTGTGTGTGCACGCGCCTCTGTGTGTGTGTGTGTGTGGTTGTATATATATATATATATATATATATATATATATATATATATATATATATAGTTGTATGTATGTATGTATATGTATATATATATATATGTGTGTGTATATCTATATATATATATAGATATACATATATATATACACACACACATATATATATATATACAAATATATATATAGATATACATGTATATATACACACAAATATATATACATATACACACACACACACACATATATATATATACAAATATATATATATATGTATGTATGTATGTATGTATATATATATATGTGTGTGTGTGTGTGTGTATATATATGTATATATGTTTATATATATATATATATATATATATATATATTTATGTATGTATATGTATATATATATGTGTGTGTGTGTCTGTGTGTGTATATTATATATATATGTATATATGTATATGTATGTATATATATATATATATGTATATGTATATATATATGTATATGTATATATATATATATGTGCGTGTGTGTATATATATGTATATGTATATATATATATATGTCTGTGTGTGTGTGTGTATGTATATATATGTGTATATATATATATATGTATATATATATATGTACATATATATATGTACATATATATACATATATATACACATATATATACATATATATACATATGTGTGTGTGTATGCAAGAAGATGTGGATAGAAGAGATGCAATGCCCTTAATTGGAGAGTTGACCCTGATTGGGATTTTTTTGCCCATATGCAAAGAAGCACCTTTAGTTTTTTATGGTTCATATATATTTTGGTCAGTATAGGATGATGAATTTTTCATCAAAGAGAGTTCATGGAGGAGGTGTACCTTCATTTTCAGAAAATTAAGATATTGTGACTTTTAGAGGCTAAAAGGACTTTGTGGGGAGGTTTGATCCAAAGGAAATTTTTGAACATCCCTAATCCTCCCTAAACCAACACCATTGCATAGGGATTCTTGAAAGATTTTTGACAGTATGCAAAACTTGGGAAGCAGAGCTCGTTTACTCCAAATATGGCTAGTCAAAGTTTTGGTCAAATTTGGTCAACTAGTGGTCAACTAATGATGTGGTAAGTTTTGGGCACATGGAAAAAAGTGGATTTGCATACCTATGGTCTTTGATGATCAAAAAAGGTTTGGTTATAGGGACTATATTTAGTGGAGACTAATTTTTTGATGGAAGGGGACTCTACCATTATGATATATTAGTGTAATTTTGATATTTTCAATTACATTATAGTTTTATATCATATTATCTTGTGTTGACAAGTGGTAGGTGAAGAATAAGTCCACATGGAAATTATAAAGAGGTCCACATGGAGGAACCTCAGGCCACCATGTGGCCTACCACCATTCACATTCTATAATGTTTGAGTACCAACTCATCCAACCCAACTTAGTAGTACAACCCAACTTGATAGTTCAATCCAACTCGAGCCAGTTAAACTGAGCTCATGTTAAAAGGTTCTAAGAATCATAGAAAAAGGTGAATGAGATGTGGCTAAATACATGTTCAACATTGGTGGCTAAAGGCTATAAAAATCCTTTCCCACTCTTATCCCCATGAATGTGGGATTTCAAAAATGTGCCTACCAAATAAAACAAGAGACTGTTGGGGAGGATCAAACCCCTAACCTCTCATTGCTATTTTCAATCCTTTGTCATTCCACCAAAGGTAGACAGTTGAAACCAAACTAAGGGAGTTTCTATTTAAATAAGGACTGACATGATTTTTGGGGATAAAGAGGGATTTGAACCCATAACCTCTATGTAAAATGGTAAGCATCCTTGCTGCTATGCCCAAAGGTGAAACAGGTATATAAAGGCATGAATTTAGTTGTGTTAAATAATAGGTTTATATTCTCTAAGCATTGTACAAATTTTTAATCCAAGTTTGTTAGTATTTATTTTTTAAGCCTATGGATTAATTGTGACGGGCTTATAAGAGATTCTTAGAGGCCTTTTGGAAGATTATTTTGGAGATGTAATTATTTTATTCTAAATTATAGAGGAATCATTCCATTTTAAAGGTAAAATACCTATGGGATACCTCATGTGATATATTTTATTAGATTTTTTTATAGTTTGATTGTAAATGGGGTTATTTTCCATTGTAAAGGCAAATGCCTATAGAACCCTCATATACTATTTTATCAGAGTAGCCTGTCACTATTATGGAGTTGAATTTTATTCTTTGGTGATGAGATATTGACCATTTTGGAAGAGTTATTTTTACTCTTACATAGATAATTATGCCCAAATTTTGGAGATGACGCATAGGTGTTATAAATGAATGGGAGATGAGTTCCTGATCAGATCAAGTCTTCATGTAGTTTGATTTTAATACTATTGTAGATTATTGATCCATGGATATAAGTTTTGTAAAATTATAATTTCATCTATTATGAATGGATCAATTTATATTTTTAGTGAACTCAGAGACGTAGACATTACAAAGGTGAACTTTGTTATCACTTTGGTGTCAATGTGTCACTATTTTCCATTTTATTTTTAGTTTTACTTACAGTATTGAAAGGTGAATGTTTACAATGTAGAGTCAATTTAAATAAGGTTTTATATTCACTCTATATTGATTTTAGAAGATAATTATCTATTTAATTATGGGGGGATAATTGAGATTGATATCTATTTAAAAACTATTTCATTAAATGGGGGGTCCCTATTGGTTTATAGATCAATGGGGGTTGGCAAAATTCAAATGGAGGCTAGCTTTATTCTATTTTTGTTTTTATGTTTTGATGTGGTTAGTTGTACTTGATTTAGATGGGAGAAAGAATGGATGTTGTGATTTTATTTGTCCCAATCAACAAGTTGTGGGAGATTGAATGGAAATATGGGTATAGGATTTGAGTGGATTATGATTTATGGATTTGTGGATTTAAGCTCAGTTGTGGGATTAATATTGGATTGATTAAGATTTGGTTTTGATTAGACTTTGACTTTAATTTTATTTTATTTGACATTGCAATGTTTTACTTTATTTTTTATGTGGATGGACTTAGACTTGTTTTGACTTTAGAAGGTTTATTTGATGTTTGACTTGTAGATTTTTAATTTCTTAGTCTTTGAATTTAAATTTGACTTGACTTGGTCAAACGTAGATTTTTAAATTTTGATTTAATTTCAACCTAGGTTGACTTGATTTTCTAATTTGAATTTAACTTGCATTATATTGGTTGGTTGACTTGATGTTTGATTGGATATTTGACTTGAATAATTGATGTTTGACCTTTGATGTTTGACTCTTGAAGGTTTAATTTTAATATTTTGCATTTGAATTTTGAATTTTTGGATGTGAATAATTGATGTTGGATGGATTTGATGTTGTTTGAAATATTTAACATTTGTAATCAATACAAGTCTTAATAATAATAATAATAAAAGCAAGTAAGTGGCAAGCCTTATGCTTAGTTTAAAAGGTGTGCAGTATAACTATTAGCCCACACATATATTCACATGAAGTGGTGAATAGATTAGTCTCTCAACCTTCACTCCATGGATGTACATTGTGAGTATCTTGGGGTAGTTTTGTTTCCCTTATACTACTAATTGTTTTATTATAGATTGATCTTAAACTAGAATAAAAATTTCCCATATACACCTTGTGGTATTATGGGGATCAAGTCTAGGGAAGGGGTCAATTAAAGTATTGTGTGATAGGGTGTATTCCCTTCATACCCACTCCATATATGGGATTTCATTGGAGTGCCTCTAAAAAATCATTCCTCAAGGAATGATGTTTTGGGTCTGGGTATTAGAGCATGAAATTCCCTCACTTCATAGTTCACATAAAACATGACACCACTTGACCAATAATGAAAAATCCTCAGTTTCTATACCCTATTGTAACACAAGATTGGTATTAACACTAGGGGATGAAATATGAGTCATTGAAACCTAAAGACTTATGCTTGGAGATCAAGGTACAAGTTGCATAAACAAAATAAAAGAGACTCACATTAAATATGATTCCCAAGATCACTCAAAGGTGCAAGGGAAGAGCATATATAGCATCTATCTAAGATAAAGATAATAAATCTAATCCATTTTTTATTCCCAAGAATCATGTTATAGCACAAGGGAAGAGCATACAATATTTTAGATTACATAAATACATACACATAATTAAATGAAAATAAAAAATCAAACAAGTTTTATTTTATATACTCAAATTGAAATGTGTGTTTAATTATAAAGACCAAAAATAAATATAAGAGTTTGTTTACTTGATTTAAGACCTGATTTAAGGCAAAAATCTAAAAATGATAGATTAGTAGTTTGTTTCTTAGTATTTGAAAAGCGTTAAATCATACATAAACTTGTTAGATCATAAATATTCTATGGTGCCAATAAAATAATAATGATCATGTCAATATGTAGGCTAATTCTACCAAACCCTAAAAACACAAAAATTATCAGATACAAAATAATAACAATTCCACTTATAGCAAATCAATTTCACTAAAACATAGTCTATTCTACCAATCTATAAAACACATTGTTAAAATAGAAAATGATTTCTCTAAAATTAGGGTGATTTCACCAAATTCATGTCAATTTTTCCACTTTGAAAGCATAGACTATCATAAAAAAAGAAAGTGATTTTTCTAAACTATGTGTGATTTCATAAAAGTTTTGGTCAATTCTAACACTTTGAAAATCATAGTCAAAAAATAAAAAATGATTTCATCGAAATCAGTGTCATTTCACCAAATTTAGGTCAATTCCACCACTCTATAAACATAAACTATAATAAAAATATAAAGTTATTTTTCCAAAATTAGGATAATTTATTTGAATTTAGGTCAATTCCACCACTCAAAATATAAATTGTAAAAAAAATAGAATGTGATTTTGCCAAACTTTGTGTGATTTTGCCAAACTTTGTGTGATTTTGCCAAATTTTTATCAATTCTACCACATTGTTAAGTGTTTTCACTAAAATATAGTATATTTATGCTAAATTTAGTTTGATTCTAATGAATTTTTAAAAATAGAGTTTTCATATACCAAACATGATTCTACCAATTAACAAGTATATTTTATTAATTTTGATCATGATTCTACTAAGACACAAATCAATTCCACTAGGAGTATGGAAATGAAAATTTTAACATTTTTTGGTAATGTTGGAGGAATTTTAGCTAAAATAGTATATAATTTTTGGATAATTAGGTTTGGAATAATTCAAAGGTAATTTTAGGGTGAAAATAGTCCCATTAGGTGTACCATATGTATATATCAAGAGTAAATTCATTAGTAAAATGCAATCATTAGAAAGACCCAAACAAAATCACATATAATATGCTAAGTAAACTTCACAAATGAGATACCTCAGAAGAGATGTTAAAATGAGAAACAATCAAACAAATGTATACCTTAATCTTACCCAAGATAAATTATGTTCCTTGTTTCAATTGGATTATGATCAAATTGATGTAGTTGGAAAGGCTTATTGAGATGCACAGACAATTTAGTAGCACCTCCTTTTGAAAAATGGATGTTTGGTTTAGATGGATGAGGATGTGTTTTGAATATTTGATTCACAAATTAATGGCACTTCATTACATAACTAATTTTGTTGATAATGGAGGGTGGCACCTTAATTTATAGAGTTTCTTAACTGATGTGGACCATTGGATGAGATTGAATATCAATGGATGAGGATGAGTCCTCCTAATAAATGAGAGGAGCTAGATAATTAAATGGAAGGATTTGTAGTGTGTAAGGCTCTCTATTTATGAATATTTATCTATGACATGGATTTTCAGAACAGAGATTTCTTTGGGATTAGAAACGAATATAAATTTCAATTTATGGGATAATATGAACATTTCATTAGGATTTGAGTGATGTGAGGATTAGTTATATTTATTTGATTCAAGGAAAATATCAAATATGCATTACATGGAATTTTCCATTATTGAAGAGATTAACTAATTAACAAAGATTAATTAACTAGTGTGATGTGAGGAATTGGATGTGGCCATGGAAGAAATAATTAATTAGTTAAGGGTTGATCTATAAAGAAGACTAGTAGACCAAGGATGTGTCAAAAAAATTTAATAATATGATTCAATTAATTAATTTTATTAGGGATATGTTTTAGATTAAGGTAAAAATAGGTTTTGAAGGGCCCCTAAAACCCTGTACAGATAAAGAAAGATAAGCATTACAAACCACCAAAAAAGGCAAACACACTAAAAAATAGTTATTAAACCAGGTTTTACAAGGACCTGAAACCTTTAAAATAAACCAGTTAAAGCTCCCTAGGTTTTACAAGGCCCTAGAACCTAAACAAAACTAGGTAAATAACGTAAAAACTAGCACCCCCCAAAACACAGTCAAGGGAGATGCTCATAAACGGCCACCGATAGAATATCCTTAGCGAGGCCTGCCTTCCTCCCTTAGTGCCAAAACAACGTAAGCAGAACCACCATACTCATCAATTTAATGAGCAGGTCTCCTCCACGGCTTAGGGTTTCTCCAACAATCCCTAAAAAGGGCACTGTGGCTCAAACACAAACCACTGAGGGAATAGAGTTACCCTCATTTGAATAGTATTTTACCGAATCAAAATAAAGAACACACAAAAAGAAATACCTCAGTATTTAAGCGTCGCATTCCAACGCACTGCCCAGACCAGACAGCACCACCAACAAAAAGACAACCCCTGGACCCATTGCTACCACTGCCTAACCCATCCACCCAAAAGTCTACAAAGATCTCCCCCTTTACACAGAGGAATCACTACCATGGCATTCAAAGTTGCTCCAAAAAATCCTTGATCCACTCAGAACAGGGTAATGGTTAGCACGGCGGCCACACAATAGAGATCCGAGGTAGAAATACAATCCTGCACAAAAAAATAAGATTTCTGCTCTACACCCCAACACCATTGATCCCTCCATCCATGGACAGAGATCTGGTCTCCAAAAAGGAGCGAGGATGCATCTGCAGAGGTTAGGGTTCGGGCCGCATCTGTGTCCGCACTCCCCTCCCGTCTGCTCCCCTCGTGTCCTTCAATGTGATTATTATTATTAGGGATATGTTGTTATAGTTTGAGATGAAAATTGTGATTGGTTGATGAATTTGGATTATTTAAATAAATTATGGTGAATATGTGTGATAATGTGAGAAAGTGATTTGGTGAATAGTGATGAAACTAGAGTGGAAGAAATGAGGTGTATTCACTTCATAATTTGAATATTTAATGTGTCTTTCACCACCATGTCATTTTATAAGATCTTTTATCAAATATATTAGAAATACTCCATCTTGCTCCCCTAACTACAATGGTGAAAAGTAGGGAACTTTATTAATTCCCTTTAATAATGGTTTTGTTCTTCAAACTTAAACAATTTCCTTGAAGTTACGATATATGGGTGAGCTTTTTAAGAGGGTTAATTATGTACATTCTTACCCATCTTCAAATCTTACAGGGCATGTGAGGTCATTTATGGCCATATATGGTGTATTTAAGGCATGTTGGCTATAGATCTAGTAATTGAGATGGGATGTGATCCCTCATATGTGTTCTAAACTAATTCATATCTCCAATAAAAAATGTTTCTAATTTAAAAAATAGGTTCCTTGAAACCTATTTCCTCCTCTCTTACTACATCTTCCATAAATTCATCCACCATAACCCCTTCCCTATTGATTTTTTTGACTTTGTAGGAAATAATTTTATTGTATCTACTCAAACCCATATTTTTCACACCCATTATCTCATCATTAAATTAGTATTTAACCATTTCGTAGGTATGTGTGTCACATATTTCAAACTACATTATCTTGACTTACCTATATTTCTGAATTAGTGTGAAATTATTTATTTTGTGCCCTTCTTAACCCACTTATTAGAAAATAATAAAAAATTTCTCCTTCCTATGAATTTTTTTTCATATAGCCCTCAATATCACATTTTATGCACCATAGTGTTTTTTTAACTCATAACCAACTTTGAAATTCAAGCCTAAAAAAATTGACTCACTTGCGTATTGAAATTACTCATAGCTTCCCTATGAAGCATATCATCCAATGCTTCCCATGTATTTACAAAAAATGTCATGACCAACTATCTTCAAAATTTTAGATATAATCCTCCCATAAAACATTATGCATCTTTTAGTGGATGAATATCATAATATAACCTAGAAAGTAATGTCATAAAACACACATCATATGTGGGGACACTCTTAATAACATATTGATATATCTCTTTTAGAGTATAATTTTTTTGTTTCTTAAAATTTTGAATATGAACTTGCCTCAATAAAATAATCTTGAGATGAATTAATTCCACCATAGTTTGATCTAGACCATAAAAATTATACCATGTATGCACATGATCCATCAAAGTCATGGAAAACTAGATCAGTTTTATTTATGACGTAGTCACTCCCTTTATGCACCATGTGATCTCAAAATTTAATGTGATCCATAACATGTTCAATACCATTATACTCTAATATAATCATTGACATATTATAGTATATTTTCAATTATTTTATTGGTTTTTGTGCCTAGGCATTACTTCCAATAGTTATGCTTTCACTTCCACTAGCTATCCCTTGCACATAAGTTATCAAGTTTCCCCTATAAATGTTTCCACCAACCAATGGATCTTGAATTCTATCTCATCATATCAATATGTTCATTTTCATAATTACCTTTGCAAACTCTTAATGTATATAATCCAAAAATCCACCACAATTTTTTCACTCACTTTTTCAATATCACATTAGCTTGAAAAAATATTAATAAACATGATATGCATAAGCATTAAATATTGGATGACTTAGATTTGAGATCTCCTAGACTTGCACATCAACATCCACTTCTTTTTGGATTCACATCATTCTTAATTAATTGAATCTCTACACCTATCTATTCTTTACTACACACCTTCTCTTCCTCATTAGAGTGACACCTTATCCTCTCAAACTAACCATGTGCCCTCCCTATTCTATGAAATTACTCACAACATTCAAATAACTTATTTCCTCCTTCATAGTGTGGTCTATAATTTATTTTCTTTTTCCCTTTACATAGAATCATCCATACTCCATTTCATCTCACTAAGTTTATTTTTCCTCTAGTCTATCCATTCATATCCCTTATGTGGTGCAAGGCTTAGCTAGCCATGGACAAGGTTTCAAAAAATAAATTATCTTCTCCAACAAAATTTCTATACACATACTTTTCTAATATTCACACCTTCTACAAATGGTCCTAAAAATGAAATTAAAAATTGTGGATTTTATTTATCTTTCCTATTCTAACCTATGCTAGATCACGTGTAACAAATATAAGAATACTTACAACACCTACATATCACTTAAGCCTAAAGAATTAAACATTCACATGAGGTGAAATGATATAACACCAATAACTTCATTAATACAGGTAGATATAAATATAATAAACATGCACAAATATAACACATTCAAACTCTAACAACTAACAAAGAAAATTAAACAAAACAATATCTCACAATAACCTTCCAATTAATTAGCATTATGTAATTACATAAAATGTATAGTACACATGTACAAAAACTCTATTAAAACACTTCTCATAGTAATTTGAGCTATAAATAATATATCCTTATGAAATGATTACATGGTTAAATATACTCACTAAAACCTATCTTGATCTCTAATTGATATTGAACCTATTAAAATGTGTAACATTATAAGATATATATCCTCAAATGATAGGCTAATAGGTCTATTTGTAGGTTTTTAATAACCCCTTGACCCCTACCAACTAGTGGTGACATGGCTTCCATCTATCTATTTTTATACTTATATTTGGACCCATCATTATTATAACATATTCCTTACTTGAATAATAATGATGTATATTATGCCCTGTTCTATTTCAACTAATCATTTACCATTATAACAATTTTTTTTTGAGTCGATATCTATATTTTTATAATGATTTATAACTATATTATCAATTTTACCATTACTATTTGTGACACATAAATTAGATATCCTTGGTTATCTACCCTTGACTTCACTTTTTATTACTATGTTTCACTTGTTTAATAAAAATATAGCCTTTGATAATCTTGAAGAGTTATATAAATATCACCTATACCAAATATTTCCATGTCATATTTATATTATTTAGACTTACTAGGGTAAATTTTATCTTAGATAATTTATCGTTAAGGTCACCAACCCTATATTCACTATCTTAATTATCTTTTGAAATGTTACTATTGGTTCCACTAGAATAAATTTATTAGGTCCCACTATAGTTGCTTGATACTTATCTAATTGAAGCACTAATTTATGTTTAGGCTCAATCTTCTTATAGAATATAAAAGGCATATTATCTACCATAAATTTATACAAAAATCCTTCATACACAAGCTTCAAGAATATATGCAAGGTAGAGGGTACAGTACCCATTGCATGGATCCATGCTATTCCAAGAAACATATTATTTAACTTCATTAATAAAACACGAAAGCTTTTTCCACTTATTAGGATCTAATTACATCCTATTTACCAATACCTAATTGTAAATGAAATATTTCACTATAAATATTCAATAGTAAACCATTTTCAATAAGAATTATCTGTATCCATAGAGTTCCAATATTAACTTGATTTTGAAAGGGTAAATGGTAATCACCAACATCTCTATGAGGTATCTCATTATCTTCAAAGTGTATGCACATTATTTTTATCTACATATAATTTATATTACAATAATTTTTGGCACATCAATATCCCTAAATTTATATCCTAAGGAGTACGCATGGTTTCAAGTGGGTTGGTTTCTAGTACTTTGTGAGGGTTTCACTAATGACCATTGTCTATTATTTACTCATTAATTCATGACATGTCATAAATTATTTTACATATGAGATATCATGTGACTCATATCCACTTTTCTTTGTATTTGTGTGTTTCCCTCTAACATCATCAACTTGTAGTGCTCCTCCACTTGGCCAATTTCATTAGCCAAGGTAATGACATATTTTACACCTTATTAATACCATATAATGATACACTTATAACCCTTATATTAGATACCTTGTGGCTATTACCTACTATCAATTTATTTCCTTCAATTCATTTAGTTCATACCTCTTATTTACCTATAATGATTCCATGTATATAACTAGGCCTATGCATTACCCTTATGTGTATATTCCCTTAATATGATTGTTACAACCTCCTTTGAACATGGCCCTTGTTTATAGCCTTGTACTACTTTGCTAAAAGGCATATTTTATGTGTGTTAGATCTAGTATGGTCTAATATATTTTCCTATATTATAGTATTATTACATTTTTTGAAATATTTATCCTACATACACTATGGTGAACACTACATGAATATCACCCCACTATTATGTTTGTTAAATTTCAAATTTTTTCTCTTGTATTTCTTAAGATTAAATTTCACCATCAATTATATTCAATTTGTATAATGCCTTAGATTTACACATATTTTATCTTTCCAATTATCTCTCCTCTTAGGACTGTTATAAATAGTCTCAACCCATTTACATTCTATATGTGTTTATCTTTTCTCCCTTCCATACACACCATCCAGATCAATTTCATGTGGTATAGTTTTTCTCAGCCTAAATTAGCCATTCCTTATCCCATGGTATTAAATCCTCAACATGATCTTCCCATTTTTGACAATTATAGTGTGGCCAACCATCCCATAGATCATTTTCCTATTTTTTTATCATATCATGGTATTAAATCCTCAATATGACTTCCCATTTTTTAAGATTACATCCTTTTTAAAGATCCCCTAGATGGTCCTAAAAATAATTATTATCATATCATGGTCAAAGTTCTTCTAGATGATATTTAGAATTATATAATTATAGCATGGCCAAATATCTTCTATATGATTTTCTGATTTTTAAAAATTATGGCATGGTAAAAGATCATCTAGATGATCTTCCCATTTTAGTAGATTATATTATGGTTGAATATCCTTTAGATGGTTTTCCCATTTTTAATAATTCTAACATGGAAAAATATCACCAATAAAAACTTCCCGTCTTTGATGAGGATATCCAAAATGATCTTCCTATCTTTGAATAATATCCACAAGATTATATATCCCAATTTTTTGAATAAATTTCTCCTAATCCATTCCAGCTTGAACCTAACAATTTTCACTTTGATGTTGTCAATGATGAATCAAAATATACACCCTATCACTCTCCCACTATTCCACCTTTGGAACATTATGGATGGGTAATTAAATATATATCATTTTATATAAAAAATATTCATTAAAAATATATATGAAATTCTTGTAGAAACATAACATTTTCTAACTTTATTGGCATGACCGATGATATTCAATTTTATCCAGATTTTCCTAACTTCAACACCTTAGACAATAATGTTCATTTCCAAAAAAATGACATTAATATCTTGTTTGATGATGTTTATATTATGAAATATATATCTACTAACATCATTAGTGAATCTAATGGTGTTTAGATATAGTTACATTCTCCTAACTTCATTGGCTTGATAGATGATGTTCAATTCTAGCTAAATTTTCTTGACTTAATTAGTTTAGTCTATAATGTTTATATTCTTACAAATTTCCCTACCAACTACATATACTAAAATATTAGGTTTAGATATATTCATATTATCATGACTTTATTAGTTAGGTAAATAATGTGCAGTGATATACCTCACACTTATATGAATCTTATAATTCCCATCCTTATTTTAATTGAAATTTTTTGAGCATCTTATGATGCATGGGATTACCTCAACTCATATGTGGGGTCATCTTATAATTCCCATTCTCATTCTTCCTAAAACTTGAGGTAATATTATGATGTTTTTTTAATTTATCAACACTTCACACTCATAATGAGGTAATAATAAATAATCTTCATATAACACCTAATTACAAAGTGTTAGTTTTTATTAGTATGAAATCAAAATCAAATCAAAAAGCATATAAATAATCCTAAGCTTATGTCCTATAATTGATCAATATGAAGGAAAGATAAAAAATTAAATATAAGATAAATAAATACAATTATATACCTTCCCTTTACTCTTATCCTTACTGGAAAATAAGCATGATGGTGCTAGAATGTAGCTTCAAAAGGATTTGATCAATGGTGCATTTTCATTTTGATGCCATTTCCCCTTTCACTATATATAATTTATTGGGAAAGTGATGAGCTTGATTTATGAATGACTCTACAAAATGGTAGAATTTCATTATGTTATTAAGACTTGTTTGAATGAGGAGGAAGCCCTCTAATTTATAAACTTGACTGATGAATATGGACTATTAGATCAAGATGAAAATCAATCCTCCAATGAGAGGTAAACATTAAATTATATGACAGAGAGTGTGTATGTTCATATAATGAGATCCATTCATGAGGTTTTGGAGTGTGTAAGTGCATGTCATAGACATTTTTTTCACTCCTCTCACCTTACATCAAACTTGCCTTGTGAAGGACACATTTGATTTTTGGAAAATGATTTTAAATTTTCAAGTGGATGAGTGATGTATGAAATTAGGAATTATTTGAATTTTAGTAAAATGACAATTTCATTCATGTAATTTCCTATTAGTGACTGAGATTAGCTAATTAAAAAACATTAATTAACAAATATGATGTGATGTGATTTTTTTAATATTAGATGTGATCATGAAAGGAATGATTAATTGATCAGGGATGTGAATAGAATATTGATTAGAATATTTAGGATGATGTTACCATGGATTAGTAATATAGTTAAAATCAACATGATGTGTTATATTTTAAATGTCTATATTTTCACCCTCTTTAAGAAGGCATTATGAGAAATGATGGGTGGAGTAACAGATTTTTAGAGATAAGAATCCCAAAAAAAATGATGAAAATTAAATGATGGTGATGAAATAATGTGATGGATGATTCCCCCTTGAGAGGGCATGTGATAATGAATGATGCAAATGGACTCTCAAAAAAGAGATGAAAAATCTAGAATGGAAGAATTAATAGGTGGGTGATGAATACAAAGGGGTTTGATGGTGGATGATGATTAACCCATGGGTGAGATTAACCCACTTGAGCTGAAATTTTCACAATTTGATTTTTGATGATGGTGGATTAATTTTCCCCAATAAGGTGGATGGGGAAGGATTCATCCCAAGATAAGCTACACACTTTGATTTTCCCCAACTAAGGTGGATGTGGGATGAATATCTTAAAGAATATATGAGCTTGACTTTCCCCAAATAAGGTGGAATGGGGAATGAGCTATCTTGATTATAAATTTTCACGCTTGACTTTCCCAAAATAGGGTGAAAGTTATGAGTTTAGATTTATGCATGACTAATTGACTAACTAATTGATTATTTATAAATATATATCAAGGATTTAACTTATTTCATGGATTAAGGATGATTTGATCACGTTGATAAATGATAGAAAGTTGATAGGTTGATGCAAACATGTACATATGCTACAATGATCATTCAAAGGATGAATCAATAAAAAAACTAAGCAAATGAGGATGTATCAATATGGATGAAATAATGATTTAATAATGATTGGATAAATTTTAGAATAATATGGTATTTTTAGTTAGAATAAATGGATAGTGTAAATAGGGAAAAAAATAGTGAATGGTGTTGACAATGATAATGGTGACTGAGCTGACCTCAAAAACTTCATGTGGCTGTGTTTTGCCTACATATTCCAAATAGGCCTTAGAACTTGAAAACATTATAATAATATGCATCATTATATAAAACACCATGATGACCATGCCAAAATGTGCATAAGGATTGAACCCCAATCTAATAGACAAATGACAATGCACCATGATATGGAAAAATTAAGATGACATTGGTTGTTATATGTCAATGGATGGACTTAGGTACAAGTGTAATAAATCACCATTATAAGTAAAACCATGAATACCTTATTGTCATATATGGACTAAGTCAAGGCACAATAAGAAAAGCAAGAAAACAACCAATAAAGAAAAAACACACAATATTGAAAACAAAAGCAATAAAAAGCATTTTATCACTAAGTCAAAATCCATGTGTGAGGACTCAATGATATTGATACCTAGATGATTCCCCCAAGAAATTATGCATGAAAGGGGATGGATTTGGATTAAGATATCCTAAAATAAGTTATAGGTTTTGATTTGCCCCAAATAAGGTGAAAACTATGAGCTAGAATTGATGACTTTGAGTTGCCCCAAATAGGGTAGATTTGGGAAGGACACATCCAAATAGTAGCTAAAATTATTTGATTAAGTATTTTAACCATATTTAGAGAAACAAAAAAATTAGATTTTATGGCTTTATATCTTGTTGGGATATTTTTAGCCTTTTCTAATTTTTAGAGATTTTGTGATTTTTATGATGTTCTTGAATTTTTGATAGATTAAATATATACAAAGGGTCACTAAAAAATGTAAATCCTATTGTATCTCTAGGAATGTGGAAAGTGATGTAGGATAACGATGGATTTCAAATGATGTTGGACAAGAGACTGTGAGGAATGGATTAGGGATCTCTAAGGACCATGTCATATAGGAACCAAGTGTATAGTCATAAAAATACCACTCATATTATATGTTAAGATGGTTTTAAAAACATAAAACATATTCCACTTCTTTATTAATGTCAAGATGGGAAAAAGTATGGGAATGACAAAATGGATAAGGATGGATACATGATGAGGATTTAGATAGGATTCAATGGACAAAATGGCTTAAGTGGAATGGATAAGGATTCATATGGTTAGTATTAATGATTTATATGGGGATGGTGTTCCCCCAAGTTTTTAGGTACCTAAATACAATATATTATTTACACACGATGCTAAAAATATATTTTTCATCATGGTACTTGCCCAAGGTGCCATATGCATAGTTTTCATCATTAAATGGATTATTTATCTTTATATTTTTATTTTTTTGGCATCTCAACTCAATTTAGGATTAAGATATGCATAATTTTAACCCTTTTTAATTTCTCTCCCATACCTATTTTGATAGTTACTCTAATAGGGTCTTCTTATTCATGTGGATTTTACTAATGTTGTTGTATGTAGTCACATAAAATGTCATTTAATGTGATGAGTGTGACTTGAGACCACACTATCCTTATATTATCCCTAGACCTATTGTATGTCCTCTTGTTATCCTTTTCTACCTTCTATGCGTGTCTAACCCATGCCCAAATATACCAAAATCCACATTGAGCCATCACTTAGGCATCCCCAATAATTTTTAACATGTTCTAATTTTCAACTTGCCAAATTACACCCTTAGGAGAGGATTATTTATACCTCTCCAAGTTTGGGTTAAAATGGGATTAGTTTAAGGCTTTGGGTGACCTATGGATGGACTAAATCTCTAGTTTATAGGGATAGCTCCTTTGGTACATGTTGACTAGGCCAAAATTGCCTAATCCTCTATAATGGCCATGAATTATAAATTTTTTATTGAATATATCAATTAAAAGGGTGTTTATGGCCCTTAATTTACTCACCTAGTATCCATCTATGCCAATAAACATCCCCCTTAGTTGACCAAGTAGGCCTACTAGGCAATTAGGACTAGTCACTTAGTGTTAACTACTTGGATGACCATAAAACTCACATATAACCTTGAAGGATGGATAAGTGAGTGTGTATTATGTTTTAATGATCATATTACATCATGAATTATACCTTTTTAATACTACACACTTGAAACTTTTCCCATTTAGGTGACTAAGTCACCTTTTACTAGCCTTTCTAGACTGGCTTTTTATTTCAGAACTATAGAGGCATTTTTAGGGAGATTTTAAGGTAGTTTTTGATCTATGAAGTTGGAAGACATATCATACTATCCCCCTAAATTATTTTCATATTTTCACCAAGCTATTCACCTTGGATTCATCCCTAAACCTTACCAATATAGTGTTTATGATGGATCTATATAACTATCCATATAAAATACTACCATGAATAGGACCTCTCAGAGTGCATCATGATTTTTAGGTGCCTTCAAGACCAATTTATGGCATTTAAGTGCAAATATTTCAAGTTTTCCTCCATTGGGTATCTATCAAGGTTTTAGTGGCCTACCATCTTAATGATGGTTCATAAAGTATATGCCTCAAACCCAAAACCTTTTTCCATGTAAATTTATCCCATATACCCCTTCAAAATATTTTAACTACTCCTAGTCTAATGCACTTTGTATTGTGAGTACTGAGTGAAAGTTGAAAACCTTAAAAATCATTTCTAAGAATTTTATGTGAGCTAAAGTGTTAGGGATTGTTCATATAGTTTATATCCTAAACAATACTCTTTCTTCCATGGATATTAAGTGCATAGTGGTGCCTAACTCCCCCTAATATCACTAGGTCTGATTCATCTTGCCACATGAGATGAGTGTTAGAGTTAGAACCTTGACATGGAAAACTAAGTTAGTAGTGCTCAAAATGGGTAATGAGACCAAGTCTAACACTTTCTTTCCTCCCTCCATCCAAAATATCTCCTTAAGGGCATATATAATCCTCATATGTCTTTTTAAGACTTTAAGTCTACTATGGGGGTGTGGACATGCCACAAGGAGGAAGTTGGGGTTTTGAGGCCTGAGGATGGTTTTAGGCCTTATTAGACTAAACTAAGTCTAATCAACCTTTAGGTGAATTGGTGAATTCAATTTCACCATATCACACTTATCCATATGTTTTCACCTTTTGTAATTTCTCAACTACCTAAACTCCCATCTCTACCCCTTTCTCTTGTAGGCCTAGCCTAACCATCACTACTCAATATGAGTGCTTGGACCAGTTAGTGTTAAAGACCTGAGTAAGAAAAATGTCCTATCTTCTTCTATATGGGTAGGATTTAAATATTTTTCAACATTATTTTAGGTTCTTACAACACCCTTTGAATTGGGCCTCCATAGATTCTACTCTCTATATACCTCTCATATTTTTGCCTATGGTTTATGAATAATTTGGCATATGCATCCCTAATGGCTTGGTTTAGTGACTTATTTCCCCAAATTGAGACTATTATCATATTATAAACCATTTTTATTTATTCTCACCTCCTTCTCTAATGATTTTAACCCTTAAACACCTACAAAATATGCAAAAGTCTTCAACTTTATACACAAACCTATACATGTCAGTTCAAACTTAATAGGCCTAATTACCACATTAAGATCTCTCTTAAATATCTCAAAGGACAAAAGGATTTAATTAAGTATAATAAATCTTAAAAAACAAGTGAGGATACTTCTTTACCTTTCTCTCACTTCACCATTATGTAGGGTTCTTGACATTTTCACCTTCTTATCTAAAGATCTTGTCTATAGTTGGTAGTCCTACATTTTGACTATGTGAGAGAGTGGACGTTTCTTTCATGAAAACATTCTCCCCACTTATCAATATTTATAATCCTTCATATGTGGTTTCTCAATCCTAATTAACTCTTCTCATCTTGAAGACACCCTAAAATAGGACTAATTGCTCAATTTGTTCTCCATCTATAGTCAGGTATGTAGGTGACAATTGGGTCTACCTAAGATGTAAGTGTACACATTCCCTTTATTAGTTGGTATATTGAGACTTCACTAATAAATTAAACCATTATTTATAGGTTTTTTTACTTTCTTATACCTTTTTAAACTCTTTCAACCACTTTCAGCTTGATCACTTTGACCTCTATGACTGGTTTGTAGGATGCAGTCATGCATTTATGATTGTGTGAGATTATTTGAGAGGTGATTTGATGTTCCATAGTTTTATTAGGTTACATAATAATTTTTATATCCCTATATTTTTATTCATACCCTCTAAACCTTTTTATTCTCATGACACTTTCATTTTTCCTCCAAACCTATAGTCACAATCCTATTTTCATTAAAGTTTTGGTTGAGCTCTCATCTTGGTGTGGTCTGACCCTTTTTTGGATTTGTTTCTCAATCCTCTATAATTATTCATGATAAATATTATTCCCCTTGACTCTCTAGTTCCTTATACACCCCATCCCAATAGTCAACACTCCATTTGTTCCATTTGCATACAAGGTCTATAGGTGCTTAAAAGAGAGCTTGTCTTCCTATGGTTGAGGAGGAGAATGGATTTTGAGTATAGGGTAGTGAGGGACATGAGGGAAACACAATATATTATGACTAAGAGTTGAATTACATGTATTTTTTTTGAAATAATCTTAATGGTTTTTTATATCTACCTTGCTCACACTTGTCAACAAGATTACATTATATAAATGACAGTCACCTTAGAAATAAGACTTAAAGGAGTTCTTTGAATTGATGACTCAACTAAGTGTTTAGGATAGAGGTAACTTGAATGAACTCAAATAAACCCACCATCCACTTAAAACTATTCCTCGCTTCCATTTTCATACCTTGAAGACTTTGCAACATGAGGAAACACTACATGAAACCTATAAATATGATGATATGGAGGTTTTCTTAATTTCTAGGGCTCACATATGTGTACCAGTAGTGTAGAATACAATATATGGACTATGTAAACCCTTGGAAGACACTTAAAAACTTTTATTTCATCAAACAAACTAGAAATTTACATTGAAACTATTGCAAAGATGACCTTGTGTAAATGTAGGAGATAAATCGGGTTGCTTGGGTTATTAACATTTGTTCATAAAGCATAGGGATTAAGATGTAACAAATGCCTAGAATTGGATGGAAATTAAACCCCTTTCCTTTTTACAATATCTCAATTCATCACCTTCTCTCTCCTATCTGTACTAAGTAAGAACTTGACTAGTTATCCAAAGCTGCCAAGGAGAATGATGGAGAAAGGGGGTTGGTGTTTGACTTGTTTGACCTTAAAAATCATAGATTCTCTTTATTGATGTTTTAATTGAGTTCCCTTTGAATATTTATGACCTCATCTAATCATGACCATACTATATAGATCTATATAATTCTAGAGTTGCCTACAACCTACAATCTTCTTGTATTTTCTCAAGATTTAGATCTTGATATACCATTGGTGGGTAGTAAGAGGGAAATAAGAAGGTCAAAAAACATTTAAAAACATAAGGTATGACTGGAGAAGTTGAAAAGTCACATTTCCAAGCATGTGGGGCCCTTTTTCGTGCATGAAAGATGTGTTTGACTTCTAAAAGGATCATTTTATGCATAAAAACACCTTGTCATGACATTAAGATTGTAGTGAGACCCTTTTAAAGGTAATCATAATACAATGTGACACCTAAACATACCTTTTCCAAAGGTTTATAATGTGGAGTTGACTTGTATGAGAGTTTGAAGGACCATTTGATGACTTGGAGGGTTAATTAAGGCTTAAAATAAGTTTGAATAAGTAAACCATTAAAAATAACCTTGGATGCACCACTAATCACCATTTTAAGATTTAAACAAGACTTGGGAACCTTTCACATGCTATTGTCAATTTCCCTCCCTTAGAAGTGGATAAAATAGGCATAATTGCTATGAGAACTAGAAACCTTAACTTCCCCAAATACCTTAATCTCTGCTAAAGAACCTTGATTTTGTCAAAAAATGTTTAGGCCATTCTCTATACCTCAAAAATAACTTGACATCCTTCCACTCACCCAAGGATGACCATGAAAACTTAGTACATCATCCAAAGACCCAAAATAGTTATGACATGAGGCTCTATTAAGCAATGTCTAGCACATACTATGACACCTTAAATAGTGTTAAAAGGCTTAAAATGAGACCAAAAGAGGACATCACAAGGCATGTAGACCATGATGTACAAGATTGTAGGGATTTCATGAAATGATTTTTTATCATAGGGGTTGAAATTTGGCCTAGGAGGCCAAATTATCAACATATTTGGCAATTTATAGGGGTTGACCAGCCTAATGGTCAAGAGAACCAACTATCTCATCATGATAGGCATAAGACTCATACATGACAATGTGATTAGATGACCACTCTTCTTGGACTCTCAATCAAATCTAGCAACTTATAAACCTTCAAGTACTAAAACAACATCACACACATAAAAATACATCAAAAGGAATAACACCTAACACCTAAGAAAATAACAAGATAGGACAAAAAAATAACTAAGGAAACTAACACACCATACTTGTGTTGACAAAACTTATTGGAAACAAGACACTAACCTACTTCAAATAACTAACATGAAAACAAGTTATTTCTCCTCCAAGATCAAATAGGAATCTTCTTTAAACACCATGGCACCATGAGGTCAAATTATCATGTGTTGACCGGAGTCTAATTAGGTATTATTCATAAGATGAGAACCTCCACTTACATTTGGAGATGTTTTCATGTTCTTAGACTCTTAAAAGAGTAACTATATATTCTTTCTCTATTCTCAATTTTATAGGTTGGTTATGTGAATCAAGTACCCAATCATATTCATTCCAAACTTGTCTACTTTGTATGAATAATCTCATTTTTCCCTCATCCATAGGTTTCTCTTGTTCAAGCTAAATGATTTGAGGTAGATATTGTAGCATGCTTGCAAGGTTGAATTCTAAGAGAGATGAGACTTGCTTCATGAAAGCTTGAGAATATTCAAATTTAGTTTCATTCCCCAAGAGTGAAGGGATACCTAAAAATTGAATGATAGTTTTATATCCTTTTATAAAGACCTAAAATAAGTCACCCTCAAACAAGATAGCCTCTTGGGATGGCATGCTTGGAGAGTTACCTTCCTCCTATTTGGTCAAACTATCTCCTTCAATATGAATTGGATCATGACATGTATCTAGAAGGAAGTAACCTGATATTATTATGTCAAAAATTTCCTTTTATTAATCCTCACATATCTATAGTTTTCTTGGGTTCTCTTTCTTTATAGGATGTGATGTAAAAGTAGGCATAACATAGATCGAGAAAGATTTGGCGACTATACCTCCTTGACCATGCTCATGAAATTCTAAGAAACTTTTTGCCACCTCTGATAGATCATTATAAGCTTTCTCATCAATCACATCAACTTGATCATCTTGTATGACATCAAGTTTACCTTCATGAAGATCTTCACATGCTGGTTTGCATCTTTTTTAACCCATTGAAACCTCTTGATGGTTGTTTCTTTGTTTAAAAACTATTACAAGTTGGGAAAATACCCCATTTCCATACTCTTTAGGATTTTCATGAAATATATTAGTTTTCATATCATCAAGGATATATTTAAGGTCATCTTCTCCTTGTCTAATGGGTATGTATTATTCTTGGGGATCATCTTGCTTATCTTGATCTTCTTAAAGTTCACCATCTCTTGAAGTTTTGAAAACTAATTTGTGTTTCTCCTCACTGAGAAGTTTCCCAATGGAAATCTCTTCCTCAAGTTTACTTAAATCACCTTCATTGACTACCACCACAACTTGACCTTCTTCACTTGCTTCCCCAAGGATAGGATCCTTTTCAAAAAGTGGAATGGGAGATTCTTGAAAGAATTCTAGAAGATAATTCAAATTTATTTATGTTATATATGTTTCATTATTCCCATTAATCTACTCACTTCTGACAACTAACACTCATTTTACTTCTATATATTCTCTTTAATGGACCTCCATGATTGGAATGATTTGGACTCTTAATGAGGGAAAGATGGGGATTGAATGGTTTCATATTTATTTTTAGATTAAATATCTTGGTGTAGGATTGACTCATCTTCCTTTCCCCATGACTCCACTACTTATTGCCAAGTTATAACCTTAGATTTAAGATATTTTTATATTGCATGTGTTGTAACTTGGGGAATGAATGAAGGCACCTTCTCCTAATATTGCATTTCTCTTGCTGCTATCATTGACTGAGATAAATGTTCATTTGTAAGTTTAATTCTCTAACTAGGTGAGATTCAAAATCAAGTATCATCTGATCAAAAATATCCTTAGGCTAATTAGGAAGGGAAAGGCCATGCCAAGTCTTCTTTTAATCATGAAATCCATCCCTCTCAACAATAAATTCTTCCTTCTTTTGTAGTCTCTTAAATAGAATCCCAAGTAGTAAAGTCTTGAGGAACTTGTGGGAAACTTGGAATTTTTTGACACTCATATGACTTAGTCTTTTGAGGAAGTGTGGGTGAATTAAAATAATACTAATATGTAATGGGGGAGGGTACATGAGGATGATGACTCTAGATTTGATACCCCTCATGAACCACTAGTTTTTCTTCTATACTTAAAATTAGACCACCTACATCTTACATATCACTAATTAGCGTTGATTGATTCTCCCTCATAATAGATGCCCATTCTATCTTGATTTACTATAATGAGTCTCTCACATTCCTAATGAGATGACTGGGAACCTCTTGACCATACCCCCTATGTGTGTCAATCCTAACCATGTATCTCTCATAACTCAAGAGAGTCTACTTAAAGCTTCAAATAGACTAGTTTGAAATATGGATATGTTGACTAGGAGCATTGTGACCTTGCCAAGACTGATTAGGAGGATAGGTAGTCTACTAAGTAGGTGGACTTGGTGTGGGAAGTGGCATATATGATAAATAACTAGGTTGAGGAGGTTCAACATAATATTTTTAAGGGTCAACATATTATTGGTGATAAGGAACATAAGGTTGGTATGGGTTAAGATGTGACTGATAGGGTTCATTATAGGATTGACAAGGAGGTATCACATATAAACTATCCCCATATCTAACCATTAGACATCATGAGTAAAATGAGGAATAAAGTGAACCCTCAACAACAAACTATTCTTACCTTTGGATGATGACCTTATGACAAGATTTGGCATGAAATTTGACTACAAACTTGTCACTAGACTGTTTGAATCTTCTTGAGATCAACCAATACCACAAGTAGCTACTCCAATTACTTGAATCTTGGTCCCATTAGGCATGAAAAAAATATTAACTTTATAAACTACACCCTTAGGATAGGATTTTTTAGACCTCTCCAAGTTTGGGGTAACATGGGATTAGTCCAAGGTTTTGGGTGACCTATGGATGGACTAAACCTCTAGTTTATTGGGCTAGATCCCTTAGTAAATTATGACTAGGCCAAAACTACCTATCCTTCATAATGGCTATGAAGTGTGCATGTTTTATTATATTTATTATTTACAAGGGTGTTCGTGTCCATCCATTTACTCACATAGCATCCCTCCATGTGAAGAAACATCTTGATTAGCTAACCAAGTAGGCCTACTAGGCAATTAGGCCTAATCACTTATTGTTAGCCACTTAGATAACCATGAAACTCACATAAAACCTTGAAGTATGGATAAGTTAGTGTGTCTTAGGATTTAATGATCATATTACATCATGAATTATACCTTTTTAATAGTACACATCTGTAACTTTGCCCATCTAGGTGATTAGGTCACCTTTTACTAGCCTTTCTAGACTAGATTTTTAGTGCAAACCTATAGATGAATTTACAAGGATATTTGAAGGTATTTTTTGATTTGGGAAGTTTTAATACATCTCATACTATACCCTTGAGTAATTTTTAATTATTCACCAAGATTTTCACCTTGGATTCATCCCTAAACCTTGTCAAAATAGTATTTCTAATGGATATGTACAATTATCCATATAAACTAATACCATTAATATGACCTCCTCAAAGTTAATAATAATTTATAGGTGTATTTAAGACCAATTTAGGGCATTTGACTACAAATATTTCAAGTTTTCCTTCATCAGGTCTCTATTAAGATTTATGTAGGGTTTTAATGGCCTACCATATTAATGATGGTTCATAAATTATAGGACTCAAACCAAAAACCTTTTTACATGTATATTTATCCCATATACCCCTTCAAAACTTTTAAACTACTCTTGATCCCCTGCACTTCATACGGTGAGTACTTAGTGAAAATTGGCAACCCTCAAATGCCTTGCTAAGCATCTATAGTGTTTGGGATTGTTCATAGAGATGAGATCCTAACTAAAACTCTTTACTTCATGTATATTGAGTTAATATGGTTCCCTAACTCCCCCTAATATCACTAGGTATAAGTCATCTTTACACATGAGATATGAGTGTTGGAGTTGGCATCTTGACATGGCAGACTTGGGTAGTAAAGCTCAAGAGGGGTAATGAGACCAAGTCTGAAAATTTCTTGCCTCCCTCCATCAAAAACATCTTAATTATGTCTTTTATTATCCCCATATGTATTTTTAATACCTTAATTCTTTTATGGGGGTCTAGATATGCCATAAGGAGGGTGTTGGGTTTTTAATACCTAAGAATGGTTTTAAGCTTTATGGGCCTAAACTAAGTCTAATCCAATTGTAGGTGAATTGGTTACTTCAATGTCACCATATCACCCTTATCCATATATTTTCACTTTTTTACTTGTCTTAGCTTCCTATACTCCCATATCTAACCCTTTCTCTTGTAGGCCTGGCCTAACCATTACTACTCAGTTCAAGTGCTTGAATCAGTAGATGTTAGAGACCTGAGTAGGAATTGTATATTATATTATTCACTATGGGTATTATTTGAAATTTATGTAAAATTATTTAAATTTATTACAACACCCTTTGAATTGGGCTTCCATGGATTCTTCTCTTTATATACCCCTCATTTTCTTGCCTAGGGTTTTTGAGTAATTAGGCATGTATAACACTAATGGCTTGATTTAGTGCCTTATTTCCTCAAATTGAGACTCTCATCATCATTGAAATATTTTTTATGTCTTATCACCTCCTTATCTAATAATTTCAACCCTAAAACACCCCCAAAACATGCAAAAGTCTTCAACTTTATTTGTAGGCATGTGCATGTTAGTTTAGTCCTAATAGGCCTAATTAGGCCATTAAGCTCTCTCTTAACTATATCAAAGGACAAAAGGATTAACTTAAGAATAATAAATCTAAAAAAAATTTAGGATACTTACCTTTATCTCACTTCACCACTATGTAGGGTTCTTGACATTTTCACCATCTTATCTAAAGATCTTACTTGTAGGTGGCAGTCCTATATTTTGAATGTGTGAGAGTGGACTTTTGTTTCATGACAAAATTCTCCCAAATTATCAAAATTGATCACACTTAATATGGGTTTTCCCAATATTAATTCACTCTTCTCATCTTGAAGACACCCTAAAATAGGATTAATTTCTCAATTTGTTATCCATCTACAGTCAAACCAGTATGATAATTGGGTCTACTTGAGCTGTAGGTGTAGACATTCCCTTTATTTGTTAGTATATTGAGATTTAATTAATAAATTAAATCATTATTTATAGTTTATCATACCTTCTGAAACTCTTCTAACCACTCTCAACTTGATCAATTTGACCTCCATGACTATTTTGTAGGATATGGTTGTGTATTTCTAATAATGTGAGCTCATTTGAGAGGTGATTTGATGTTATATAATTTTATTTGGTGTCATCAGCATGTCTATGTCCTTCCATTTTTCCTACTACCCTCTAAACCTTCTTATTGTCATCACACTTTTAGTTTTCCTCCAACCCTATAGTCATAGTCTTGTCTTCATTAAAGTCTTGGTTGAACTCTCATCTTGGGGTGGTATGAACCTTTCTTCACTATATTTATCAATCCTCCATACGTATTCATGATCCCTATTAATCCCCTTTGCTCTAAAATTCCTTATAGACCCCATCCCAATAGTCAACACTCCTTTTGTTCCATTTGCTTAGTAAGTCTGTAGGTGCGTAAAAGAGAGCTTGTCTTTTTAGGGCTGAAGAGGAGAATGGGTTTTGAGAATAGGGTAGTGAGGGGAATAATGGAAACACCATATTTTGTGACTAAGATTTGAATTATATTTATTCTTTTTAAAATAATCTTGATGGTTCCCTACAGTTACCCTACTCACACTTACCAAGGAGATTACATTATATGAATGATAGTCACCTTAGAAATAGGAGTTGAAGGAGTTATCTAGCCTAATGATTTAGCTAAGTGTTTAGGGTATATGAGGATTGAATGAACTAAAATAAACCCACCATCCACTTGAAACTATTCCTCACTTCCATTTTCATGCCTTGAGGACTCTATAACATGAGGAAACATTGCTTAAAACCTAAAAATATGATGATATGTAAGTTTTATTACTTTTTAGGGCTCACATGTGTGGACCAATAGTGTATAATGATATAGATGGATTGTAGAAATCCATAAAAGACACATACAAAAATTTATTACATTAATAAAACTATAAATGCACAAAAATCAATGCAAATATGACCCTACATAGATGTGGGAGACAAATTTAGTTGCTTGAGTTCTTAACATTTGTTCATAAATAATAGGGGATTGATATTGAAACTAATGCCTAGTATTGGAAGGTCATTAGACTCCCTTCCTCTGTCTAAGATATCAATTCACCACCTTCTCTCTCATGTATGTAGTTATCATGAACCTGACTAGTTGTCTAAAGCTTCCAAGGAGAATGATAGAGAATGGGTGTTGGTTTTTGACTTGTTTAACCTTGAAACTCGTAGATTTTCTTTCTTGATGTTTTCTCTAAGTTACATCTAAATATTTATGACCTCCTCTGATCATGACCATACTATCCAGATCCATATAATTCTAAAAGCACTTATAACCTACAATTTTCCTTTATTTTCTCAAGTTTTTGATCTTGAAATGCCATTGGTGGGTAGTAGGATGAAAATAAGGAGGTCAAGAAACATTTAAAAATATAATGTATAGATGGGCAAGTTGAAAATTCACATTTCCAAGCATGTGGGGCCTTTTTTAGTGCATGAATGATGTGCTTGACTTCTAAAAGGACCCTTTTATGCATAAAAACACCTTGTCATAAAATTAGGATGGAAATGAGACCATTTTAGAGGCAATACTAATATAATGTGACACCTAAACATACCTTTTCCAAAGTTTTATAATGTGGAGTTGGCTCATATGAAAGTTCGAAGGACCATTTGATGACTTGGAGGGTTAATTAAGGCTTGAAATAGGTTTGAATAAATAAACCATTGAAAAAAAATTGATACACCATTAATCACCATTTTAAGACTTAAACGGGAATTTGACACCCTTCACATCCTACTAGAAAGGTCCCTCCCTTAGAAGTGGCTAAAATAGGCCTAATCATTATGATAACTAGAAACCTTAACTTCTCCAAATACCTTAATATTTGCTAAAGAACCTTAATTTTTTTAAAAAAAATTAGGCCATTTTATATACTTAAAAAAGCACTTGACACCCTTCCACTCACCCAAGGACCACCATGAAAAATTAGTACATCATCCAAAATACCACTCTCATTTATTTATCCCTTAGATGGAAATTCTCATGATCAAGCTCAGAAGTAGTTATGAAAATTAAGGTTATTAATCACTATTTACATCTATATGGCAACATAGAACTTAATTTTACTCAGATTTATAGTTTCAAGTCATACTTAAAGCATCCATAATTAGGCATACCAGCATCACTCTCACTTGCACTAACACATAGATTTAGATAACTACATTGTGCTTGATCCCATTTTGAGGTATTAGTATGTATGTAATGTTTAACACATGGGTTATTGATGTCAAACCTAGCCTATCCTACTAATACCACTCTTCTTAGACTTTTGTTCATCAAAACCCTAGCAATCATGGAGGCTCAAGGTTTAATAATGAAATCAGTTAGAATGTAGTATAGATGATGATCCATATCTTGGTCATGTAGGTATAGACTTCCTAGAACATAAAAAATGTATGCCCCAAATTTCATTACTTCATCTACACAAGGTCAATAACACTTCATATAAGGTCAATATCATAATGCATTATTGGAAAAGAGGACCACACTACTATTTAAAGAGGGTTCAGACATGTTGTCCCCCAAAAATATCACTCATTTTTAGGACAAATTTTGAACTATTTTGAACTATTTTGGTCCAACATACCAAAATTCTCTCTCCCCTTCTCAAAAATTGTTTTAGGCATTCAAATTCTCCATTTTTCAAGCTTTTTCAAGTTCTACGGACTCTGCAGGCTTAAATCTACAGACTCTACAGGCTTAAATCTATGGACTCTACAAGTTAAGTTCTAAGGACTCATTTCTATGGACTCTATTTTATGGAATTCATAGGAAGGAATCTATGGACTCATTTCTATGGACTTCATAAGAAGAAATCTATGGATTCATTTCTGCAGACTCCCCCAGTTCTATGAACTTAAATCTATAGACTCTATAGGCTTGAATCTATAGACTCTTTTCTATGGACTCTATACTATGGACTTCACAAGAAGAAATCTATAGACTCATTTCTATAGACTTCACAAGAAGAAATCTATGGATTCATTTCTATGGACTCCCCCAGTTTTATGAACTTGAATCTACTAACTCTGCAGGCTGAAATCTATGGACTCTGCAGGCTTGAATCTATAGACTTCATAGAAGATTTCTATGGACTCATTTCTATGGAATCTATAGGTTGGTTTCTGTGGACTCTATAAGAAAGAAATAGGTTCAACACTTAGCCATTTTTTTCAATTAGGAAGTTCAAAGGGGTCTTCCAAGAGCCCAAAGGATAAGTGCCCTTGCAGAGGGCACTTAGGAGCCAAAGTGGACCATTGCAAAATTCTGAAAGGGAAATTAACCAAGCTGAGTGCCCTTGCAAAGGGAAATGAACAAAAACAGACAAAGATAATTCCTTCAAAAAAGTGAACCAAGGACAAACAGCGCTTGCAGAGGGTAGGTAGGGAATAGGCAGACCATTTCAAAGACCAAGTGAAGAGCAGGGAATTCTTTCAAAAAAGTTCCCATGGAAAAATAAACAAGGCACAAGTCCTTCAGACAAAATGTTTGAAGGAATTCCTTCAGACATTTTGTTTGAAGAAATTCACTCAGGGAGAAAGCCTGATGAAAATCAGAAGCAAGTAGAAAGAAAAGACAAAGGGAAGGAACATTTCCTTCAGACAAAATGTCCAAAGGAATTCCTTCAAACTTTTGTTTGAAGGAAAAGCCCAAAGCAAAAGTCCGCTGACAGAACAAAATCCCACTGAAAGAATAAAAGATTGAAGGCCATCCAAAAGACTCCGAAGGGTAGATACCCTTGCGGGGGGCTCTCCCTGACCCAAAGTGGACCATTTATCAAGAGCCCAAAGGGATTCTTCCCCTTCAAAAAGGATAAAACAAAAAATCTAAAAGAATTGCCAAGGAATATGATGGGCCCGCAAACGTCAAAGTTAAACGTCGCAAATTAGCCATTGAGATCTAGAAGTCTAGTGACATCCCCATAGCCATCAAATTTAGGGTAATAAACTAGCTGTTGGTTTCCTAATGATGATGGGCCCAAAGACATCAAATTCATAGAAATGAAATAGCCATTAATCTTTGAAAGCTAGAACATAGACCTAAATGCAAAATGCCAAAATGCCAAAGGGAAAAACTGTTGATGGAAGAGTTTAGGAACCAGCAAGACCAAAAGATATATCCCGAGAGCTTAGATCACATAGATAAGGATAAAATATAGCAAGGAAAGGGGGAACAATGGAGAAAGATCAGAAATATTTGTGCATAAGATATGTTTCTAGAAGGTAAAATAGCCCACCAGGTGGACTTTGGAAGAGCACGAACATTCAATGGCATGGCCCATTTTTTTGCATCGAGTAAAGCAAATAGTTGTGTGCACATCAAGAAACACATCAGGTGGCCCATATTAAAGACTGACACTTGATTCTAGCATAGCCCATGGATAGAATTTAAAATGCATTAAAGGCATTGAAAGCATCATAACACATTTCTATGAAACAAAGCACCCAAGTTTTTCTTAGAGCACTATATATTGGAATCTCTCTTATTTTTTTAGGGATCTCAGTCTATCATCAAAAACAAAACTCTATCCAAATTGAAATGCATTACTGAGACTTTGAGCTCAGATTGTTGATCATATTTAATTATTTAAATAAGAAAACAAGTGACTTTCTAGACTTTGTGCTAGAATAGCTTGGTTGTTGGCAAAAAATTTCTTATGTCTATTTCCTTAATACATTTTTTGCCCATTTGATTAAATAAGCAGAATTAGTGAAGTGATCAGGAAGGTGTCCTAAAGCTAGTTGTAGAGAGACTTTGTGCTACTACAACTGTCTTTAGTTTGTCTATTTTTCTATTCCTATGTAAAGGATCTTGGGATGACTTTGTGCCCTCATTATCCTTCATATTCTATTTCTATGTAAAGGACATTTCAATGAATTTGTTCCCTCATTATCCTTTGTATTTCACTCTTTAGAAATTGAGGTGGAGACTTTGTGCCTCATTTCATCCTATTTTGTTACTGCGTCCTATTACAGTTACTTGTCATCACCTGAAAGATTCCTTTTATCTGTTGAACAACACTTCTAAAAGAAGAGGAGTGTATTTTATCATTTCATCAAGATTTCTCCTTTGATTTGTGAACATCATCTCTAAAAAAAGAGAGATGGATGGTTTATCCTACCCTTGAGTATTATTTTTTGCTTACATATATAGTATATAGCTCCTACATATTTACAGGGAACCTCCCCTTGATGAGAGGAGAGATTTGTCCCCTTTTGATGTAGGAAATCTACACATCTGGCTAACCAATTTCCCTATGCCATGGTTGAAGAGACCTATTTTTCTCATCAGTTAGCTGATTGACAAAATATTCACCCAATAATTTTTGGTGACTCTGCTAGGGATGAATGTGCAATTTGAAGCCTCAAGTTTCAGATTTAAGTTTCATTATAGACTGGAAATTACATTCTATATCTTACCCATTATCATTATATCCTTACCATCTCCCTCCACCTCCATGCCAACTGGAATAGAATGCACAGTTTAAAGCCTTAAGCTTTAAGCTAAAGCAGTGCCAGTTTTTTCCCATTTTGGTTCTACAATCTGGAAACTCCACGCTATACCAAAAGCCAAAGGGCTAAAGGTATTTTTGACCCTATATTCGAGTTGGTATAGCAAATTAATTTTGATCTATTTCCTTCACCATCTCACCTCCAACAAACTAGGAGCTTTTCTCTTACTAAAGTCAAATCTCTATTACTGGGCAAAGACTCCATTTCTACTATCAATAAAGCTTTGTGAATACTTACCCCTCTGAGATTTGTTATTCCACCTTTCCATAGTCATACTATGGTAGTTTGAGGCCCTTGGGGTAACTCTTTTGGCCCACTCAATTTGACTCCACCTCTGCATGAACTTCCATGCAGCTCAAGAAAGAATTTCCCCAAATTCTTTGGGGATGGGAAGGTTCATCCTAACAAACACATTGTAGCCTTTAGCATGGCCTATGGCATAATAGGAGTGGAATTTGAGGATGTGGTAGTTAGGCTTATTGTAGAAACACTAAAAGGTGCTACTATAGACTATTTCTACCATCTGTAGGCTAGGTCAGTGAATAACTAGGATACTCTTAAAGCTAAATTTGAAGCTAGGTTCAAGCCTATAGAAGATGCACATGCTTTGTTGGCCCAGCTCACACAAATGAAGAAAGAGCCTCATGAACCAATGAGGGATTTCATAGCCAAGTTTGACAAGCTGAGGAAAAGAATTCTTGTAATTGCTCAACCTACACCTGAGAATCTCAAATGTTTCTTCATCAACTCTCAGCTGCCTGAAGTAAGTTTTCTATTGAGACGTGCTAGCCACATAGATCTTGTTGCTACTCAGGACTTGGCTACTGAGGTAAAATATGACCTTATCTTGGAAGGAAAGATAAGGAGATACCCTAATAGAGGTAAATATTCTTCATCTTCTAAATATCCATCTACATGCACCACTGATCAAATGGTGCAAAAGCTGGCAAATAAACTGCTAGCCTTGAAAAGATAAATGGCCCAAGGTATGTCTGCTCCTCCTAACTAGGATATGCCAAGAAGGACATTCCCCAATCATTCATACCAAGGAAATAATGCCAAAAATCAAGGACAACCAAATCATCTTCCTCCCCCACAGGGGAAACTTGCCATTTAAGCACCCCCAACCAATTTAGCAATTGGATATCTCAAAATAGAATCTAATTTCTCTTTCTAGCCTAAATTAAACCAAGAAAATGATGTTGATCTCCTTGTAGAAGGCCAAAAATAATTATATGGTGACTCCAAGATTGGTTTCCTAAATTACTAGGATGAACCTAAAGGTAAAAGTGAAGCAGTTGAGGGATCATATGTTGTATTCACCCAGTCCCAAAACTAGTCAGCCCAGCAAGTTGATAAAGGAAAAATAGGGGAAAGTTCTCAGCCTACAATTTCAATTAACAAATGAGGAACTTCTCTGCCTTTCCAGCCAAAAGACCCAGTGAGTAATAAAAAGGTAAGTACATTAAGCATTCCTCTATCTTCAACTTCAATTTCACAGACTAGTACCACCCCTCCTAAAAATCAGAAAGATAAACTCCCTTCTTTTGTTCCTAACCTATTTCAATCATTTGACATAATCGACCATGTCAATAAGACCAAAATTCAAATGTCTAAATTTGAATTCTTGCAATCCAATCTTGATCAGTTGGATAGGTTAGTTTAGTGTGTGAAGAATAAAGCTATCCTTATAGGATAGGATGTTAAAAAGGTGACTCATGATTCCCAAAAGAACATGCCCATCCCAAACAATCTTGTCATTACTCCTCCAACTTCCCCTGGGAAAATAGAGCCTTTTTATGTTTCCCTCTTGATAAATGGTCACAAACTAAGCAATTACATCATAGACTCATGTGCATCTAACAATGTCATGCCTACCAAGGTGGTAGAATCTCTTGGACTCACACTAACCAAGACATTTTGGAGATGCTTCTCCATGGATAACAAAAAAGTGCCACTGCTAAGATAGATCAAAGATGCCCAATTTGCATTTGCAACAATCCCAAACAAGAGGATTATGATGACTGTGTTGGTCGTCAACATCTTAGCATCCTATGGCATTCTGCTTAGATGAAATTTTTGCAAGGATGTAAGAGGAGAACTAAGCATGGACCTATCTGAGGCAAGGATCCCTGTCAAAGGTGTAATGAAGAGATTGCTCCCTGAAAAGGAGGCAAAATATGTTGTCACACAAACATCAGTGCTTGAAGCTCAAATTCTATTTGAGTCTTCAGGTAGGGGTAATTACTTATTATCCATAGAGGATGTTCGGGTTTTAGCTAACAAAAGTCTTGTAGGTGGCATTCCAAAGATGGATTCGAATAAAACATCAAAAGAATTAGTAAGGCACAATACAGATAAAAAAGGATCTTCCATCTCTAATGAAGATAAATCTGATAGAATATCAATTTTTGATGATGTTTGGATATTAGAATTTGATGGCAGCAATTCTTCTACCAATGCTAAAGTTGAGATTGTGTCGATATCTCCTCAAGGAGATGTTTTTCCTTTTTCATGCAAGTTGAAGTTCAGCAACACCAAAAACATTGCCAAGTATTAATCATTGCCACCTAGATTAAAGGCTACTCAGGATGAAGATATCAAACTCCTTCACACCAAAGGAGATGTTGAACTGATGATTTGTCAAGAGTTTGATGCTGACAATCAAAACATGCACTGGACTGAATCAGCAAAATAACAAGCTATGGTAGTGGACCATACTACTGCACTCCAAAGTCAGTAAAAGAAACTCTTCACCAAGAGAGCAAGGATTTATGGTTTTTAGATTGAAGACCACATCTTGCCATGGGGAAAGAAGAGAGAACCAAAAGAAGTGCATAGAAAATGTGATTCCTGGTGGAGAATTCCATTCACCTATCACCAATTCGGGGGACAAAATGGTTTCTTGCTAGTTTATCAAGATGGAATGCCATCTTCATTTTCTTAGAATGGTCATCATTTGAATCACTTCAATTCTTGAAATATTAGATAAGTTCACCTATACATATGTACATTTGTATAGTCTTTCATTCTATTTTGTGCTTTCATTTTTGTTTTTTTCACCTTTCTTTTTGGTTAGCATGACTCCATGGCCCAATGGCATACTTCAAGGCACCAGAGATTCTAGTTTCTACTCCCCTCAGTTGTTCCAAGTTTTCAACTGAAGAAGTTCCCCAATTGGAGCCAGCTATTGACCCCCAAAAATATCACTCATTTTTGGGACAACATTTGAACTATTTTGAACTATTTTGGTCCAACAGACAAAAATTCTCTCTCCCCTTCTCAAAAATTGTTCTAGGCATTTAAATTCTCCATTTTTTAAGCTTTTTCAAGTTCTACAGACTCTACAGGCTTGAATCTATAGACTCTATAGGCTTAAATCTACAGACTCTGTAGGCTTAAATCTATAGACTCTATAGGCTAAGTTCTAAGGACTCATTTCTACGGACTCTGTTCTACCAAATTCATAGGAAGGAATCTACGGACTCATTTCTATGGACTTCACAGGAATAAATCTATGTATTCATTTCTATGGACTCCCCCAATTCTATGAACTTGAATCTACTAACTCTACAGGCTTGAATCTATGGACTCTTTTCTATGGACTCTAATCTACAGACTTCATAGGAAAGAATCTATGGACTCATTTCTATGGACTTCATAAGAAGAAATCTACAGATTCATTTCTATGGACTCCCCCAGTTCTATGAACTTGAATCTACTAACTCTGTAGGCTGAAATCTATGGACTCTATAGGCTTGAATCTATGGACTTCATAGAATATTTCTACGAACTCATTTCTATAGACTCTGTAGGTTGGTTTCTATGAACTCTACAAGAAAGAAATAGGTTCAACACTTAGCTATTTTTTTCAATCAATAATTTCAAAGGGGTCTTCTAAGAGCTCGAAGGATAAGTGCCTTGTGGAGGGCACTTAGGAGCCAAAGTGGACCATTTCAAAAATTTGAAAGGGCAATGAACCAAGTTGAGTGCCCTTACAAAGGGAAATGAGTAAAAGAAGACAAAGAGAATTCCTTTGGAAAAGTGAACCAAGGACAAACAGCCCTTGTGGAGGGCAGGTAAGGAACAGGTGGACCATTTTAAGACCAAGTGAAGAGCAGAGAATTCTTTTGAAAAAGTTCTGATAGAAAAATAAACAAGGCACAAGTCCTTCGGACAAAATGTTTGAAGGAATTCCTTCAGACATTTTGTTTGAAGAAATTTACCTAGGGAGAAAGCTAAACAGAAAGTAGAAGCAAGCAGGAACAAAAGACAAAGGGAAGGAACATTTCCTTTAGACAAAATGTTCAAAGGAATTCCTTCAGACTTTTGTCTAGAGGAAAAGCCTGAAGCAAAAGTCCGCCAATGGAACAAAAGCCCGTTGAAGGAATAAAATCTTGAAGGCCATCCAAAAGACTCCAAAGGGCAAATAGCCTTATGGGGGGCTCTCCCCAACCCAAAGCAGACCATATCTCAAGACTCGAAAGGGATTCTTCCCCTTCAAAAAGGACAAACCAAGAAAGTTGAAAGAATTGCCAAGGAATATGATGGGCTTGTAGCCATCAAAGTTGAACTTTATGAACTAGCCATTGAGATCTAGATGTCTAGTGACGTCCCCACAGCTATCAAATTTAGGTTAACAAACTAGCCATTAGTTTCCTAATGATGATGGGCCTGAAGACATCAAATTCATAGAAATGAAATAGCCATTGATCTTTGAAAGCTGGAACATGGACCAAAATGCAAAAGGCCAAAATGCCAAAGGGAAAAGCCATTAATGGAAGAGTGTAAGGAGCCAACAAGACTAAAAGAGATAGCCTGAGAGCTTAGATCACATAGATAAGGATGAAATATAGAAAGGAAAGTGGGAATGATGGAGAAAGATCAAAAATATTTGTGCATAAGATATGTTTCTAGAAGGTAAAATAGCCCACCAGGTGGACATTAGAAGAGCACGAACATTCAATGGCATGGCCCATTTTTCTACATCGAGTAAAGCAAATAGTTGCATGAACATCAGGAAACACATCAGGTAGCCCATATTAAAGACTGACACTCGACTCCAGCATAGCCCATGGATAGAATTTAAAATGCCCAAGTCTTTCTTGGAGCACTATATATTGGACTCTCTCTTATTGTTTTGGGGATCTCAGTCTATCATCAGAAACAAAACTCTATCCAAATTGAAAGGCATTACTGAGACTTTGAGCTCAGATCGTTGATTATATTTAATTATTTGAATAAGAAAACAATTGACTTTCTAAACTTTGTGCTGGAACAGCTTGGTTATTGGGGAAATTTTTCTTATGTCTATTTCCTTAATACATTTTTTGTCCATTTGATTAAATAAGTAGAATTAGTGAAAGTTATTAGGATGGTGTCCTAAAGCTAGTCGTAGAGAGACTTTGTGTTGCTACAATTATCTTTATTTTATCTATTTTTCTATTCCTATGTAAAGGATCTTGGGATGATTCTGTGCCCTCATTATCCATCATATTTTATTTCTATGTAAAGGACCTTGGGACAACTTTGTGCCCTCATTGTCCTTCATATTTCACTCTTTGGTAGTTGAGGTGGAGACTATGTGCCTCATTTCATCCTATTGTGTTACTATGCATTGTTACAATTACTTGTCATCACCTGAAAGATTCCTTTTATCTGTTGAACAACACTTCTGAAAGAAGAGGAGTGTCTTCTATCATTTCATCAGGATTTCTCCTTTGATTTGTGAACATCATCTCTAAAAAAAGAGAGATGGATGGTTTATCCTACCCCTAAGTATTATTTTTTACCTGCATATATAGTATATATCTCCTGCATATTTACAAGGAACCTCCCCTTGATGAGAGGAGAGATTTGTCCCCTTTTGATGTGGTAAACCTACACATCTAGCCGACCAATTTCCATATGTTATGGTTAAAGAGACCTATATTTCTCATTAGTTAGCTAATCGACAAAATATTCACCCAAAAAGACACATGTTCTCATTTGAAGACACTCTACCATGTTCTTGCATCACTTCTCAGCCTACCACTTGTTTTTCTCAATCATATTTTATAGCTAAGTACACCTTTTATAATTTATTACTATTTATAGTCTAAGCCAAATAAATCAATTATTATACAAATCAGTGGTTGTTGATATTATAGTATTATATTCCCTAATTTATTACACAACTCTTTTATCTACTTAGGGTTTTACATGAATTCCTAAAAAAGTTAAATCTTGTGGTGAATCTGACTTACTTTGAATAGTACAAAAACCCTATCCCTAGATGCTATTATGGTTTCTATCCTTTTGTTTCCTATTTTTAGTGGTTGTGTTATGGTTTTTAGACTTGATATGTTTTGCCCTAGTATCCATCTTCCAAGTTGTATTTCCAAATTGTATGGATAAAGAAGATTCTTTTCCTCATCATTATCTCCAAGAGGGTGATAGCCACTTTCCTTCTAACTAGGTCCATTCTATCACTCCTTCAAGATATGAGGTATCCTATAATACTATTCAATATGTCTATACTTAGCCTATTCACTCTTCAAACCCTTTTTTCCCATATCTCCCATTCTATATATGTGCTTACATGTTCTATCAAAGTAAATAGGGCTTACACTTGTGATACTTTAAGGGATGAAATTATTAGTATGATCAAGCTAATTTCATAATTATAGAATTAAAATTAGTTATTAAATGAAAGGTCACATTGTTGGCAAATCAAATTACATGTATAAAGTCTTCAAAATATGCTAGTGTTCATCATGAATATGCATCTACACCTAACAATGTGGTTCCTAGCACTATTTCATATCCAAATCATAAAATAAAACATAATTCATGTACTATAAGTGATTCAAAAATCTTATAAGGGTCCAATAAGATTTCAAGTGAGGTGCTAAGGGAAATTATTAATAATAAGTTGATCAAAATACCTCCTATGCATTTAGTAAGGAGATATAGATACTAATGTGCATACCATCTAATGTATATTCATCACATAAATTCATGTTTGGAATTGAAAAATCATATACAATAGATAATTGCTAATGAGGACCTTATATAAGATAAATTACTGAAGCAATCCATAGTGATATGGGAACACATTCAAAAAGAGTCAAATTTATAAATAGTATAAAATTTGTTACCAAAGCATTACTCAAAACAATTAAATGTTTACAAAGCAAAAATTAGAGCAAGAAATAGTACATCGATCACATCTAAATAAATTTAATGATGCAAATATATCTCTCCAAAATGATATCCTAATTTTAGAGCAATATGGATTTGGTCAAAAATATCTACAATAATTTGATTATCAAGGTCAAGGGTTGGGAAAACATGCCCAAGGCTTCACTACTCATATTCTAGTAGTTTATAATGTTGGTCAACAAGCTTTGGGATTTATGGAACATACTAAGGAAAATCATTCATAGATATAGTTTATCAAGGTAAAATATCTAGATACATAGGTAATATGACAAAAAGAGAAATAAATTTAGTTGTACATTCATAATCAAGATAAGCAAACAACCATTCTCAAAAGAGGGTTTCTAATAATAGAGTCTTCAAAGAAATAAATACCTATAAAAGATACATATTCAAAGATCAATGTAAATGGGGAAACTACAATCCCTATCTCATATCAGAATCCTTTCACTATCAAAACTTATATAGATGGAAAACAATGCATAGATGTTAAGATCATGGATTATCGACCAATCTATTTTTGTTCACTATCATTTATTATCTCTCCTGAAAATGACTCTACACATGTAGATATAACACATCCTTCTATCTCATTCTTGGGGTCCCTATAATTAAAAGTTTCATATGTTTAAAAAGGATGTTCTCAATTTTCATGTTATTACAAATTCAAGTGCTTACAACGTTGTCTTTGGAAGTTCATGGTTAAAAATAATACGATAAACATTTGAAAAAAATAAACGTTTCATATCCTTTTCACATGAGAGTGCAATTATTACAACTTCTAAAGAGAATACAGTTTCTTCCCAACAAGAGATATAAAAGCAATTTATACCTACAGTGGATACAATTTTAGATGGCAAGATCCTAATCATTAATCTAGACATTGTTAATCATGATAAAGAAGATGATTAGAATAACAAATATTAGTATGGTACAAACCATTCAAAAAGTCAAGATTCCACATATGTTAAATAGAGACATCTCATTGATGACATCCTGGGCTTCTAGCACTATTACTGACCAGTACATAGATTATTATCCCTAGCACTCTCCTTATACATAATATCATTTTCATTCCAATTTACTTGTACATAGTCTATTTTTTCATATTACTTGTACATAGATTACACTTGGAAAGTACAAAAATAATATAATATGTTCAAAAATATAAAAACACTCAAAATATTCATCCAAAAATACAAATTTCATATTTTATGCATTTCCATGTTTACATTCCTTATATTTTATAGGTACTATATATATTATCTATGTTACTATAGTCAGTTTTATCATGCATATATGCTTCACGTTTTCCCTTCAAGTGTTCATAGATTACTACTAGACTTTGGTCCTCTAGACATATCTATATTTGTTACTATCTACCCATTAATGGCACATACACATATACACTAATTTAGAATTGTTATATTATCCCATTGGGGACATCATACACACAGCTTCCAATTTGCCAAGTTATATATTTCTATACTCCATATCATAGATTTAGCATTGATTTTATCTTGATATTGATCATCCTAAACTCAACTAATTTTTTATGAATACTACTATTATAGACTTAAAATATGTACATATTTTATCTTATACATATTCATACCACATGATTATGCTTACTTTCATTTCTAGCTTTACTAATTTAGATTTGATTGTCTCTTTTCTTCTACATCTACTCCATGGCATTTAAATATGTTATTGTTCCATGGCTCTAAGACATTTTTTTTCATTCTATGTATGCTTTGGACATGTTCCTATTTCCTTGTGTCTTCTTCTTGATTATGTATGTGGACATTTGAGCATGTCCTTCTATTTGATCTAATCCAAACTTTCTTGTTATTTTAAGAATGTAGACAATTGAACATGTCCTTATATGTGTTCCTTTTATCAAATTTAGTGACATGTGCCCATTCCCCTTATATTTTGACCCCTTGGCATACTTTACATACCTCATGTGTTTTTATGTATACTTTCATGTATGTATCATGGAAATTACACTTAACTCTTTCTTGTTTATTGCACATCCATTTTATGATGCCATGAAGGACCTAATGCATCTCCCTTTCCTCCCTAGGTGCCTTGATGGACATCATGCCCCATCCCCTAAGTAGTTTACTCATATTATATTTATAGTTTATGTTCATATACATGGTTACATTTTTATATCTATCTTGACAACCTTGTGAATGCTAGATCTAACATCCATCATACATTGCCAACTTACGCTCAATCTCTTTTGGATTATGATGTCATGTATACATATTATATTGATTTATCATGTAGATATAATATATTTTTATTTTAAAACACATGATGCATAGCTTTTCTTTTAAGGATAATTATTATAGAGGTTTGATAACTCCCTTAAAAAGAGGATGCATTCATATGGGTTTGTCACATAGATCAGGCCATCCTAATGCACTCAAAACATAGTTTTCAACATGCAAATAGATTATAGAGCTCAAACTCAACAAAATATAGTGAAATATAGTCATACACATCAATCTTAAATTTTCTCAAAAATAGAACTTTTAGACAATATTATAGTACACTTCCAAGAGTATAGTGTGTTATAGTCCACCCACTGCATTATTGACTAGTAGCCTCAAAAATAGAAAATTCTAGAATTGTTAGAAATGTACATTAGGAATAGTTCAAATTTACTCAATATTAGTCATCGATTATTAGATATGCTTCGGATATACTATTTTTTACATATAATTACATAGGTTTGCTCAGATTGGGGGCATCATGCATGGCATGATCACTCTCATTTTGGTTTTATGTATACACAAACACATATTACTATGATTCAATCTAGAATCTATATGTGTAGATATTAGAATTGGGGGCATGTGCACGACACATTATTTCCATATGCTTAATTTTGCACTAGTTATCTCAGATGGAATGATAACTCCATTTCATTCTCAATATTATATACTTCAAACACCATATACACCAATTTTACACCAAGATTACACTAGATTGATGCCTCATTCTATCTATAATGGTTAACATTCTTGAGTGGCCTAGAACTATTATACATTCCTGAGTTCCCTAAATTTAATTTACATTCCCAAGTTCCCAAGTGGCCCATAAGACATTTTACATTTCAAATTTTTTGAGTGGCCCAAAGCCATATTTTATAGCTTCATAACGCCACACAATTTCATTTTTAGCTTTATTATATTACACACGGGTAGGCAATGAAGGATTCATAGCCTACTTGAGTTCTTAAACCACTCACATGTGAGGGTTGGACAAGTCATCAGCCTAGTCCAAGTTATTTTCAAGTTATTATCCATATAATAGGAGTGGGAAATGATGGATCAAGGCTATCTTGCATTCTTAAGCCACCAACACATAGGGATTGGGAAAACCATCATCACAATCCAATCTATTCACCGTTTGATCACCATCTACACACACATAATAGGATTTCACTAGGTTTTTACATTGGTTCACATACCCAGTGAGGTGTATTCATTCCTTTCCTCTCTCTCACATATATTTACTTATTTTTATATTTTCTTTTGATATCTTCTTATGTAAGGATTGATTCATATATGTTTCATTTTTAGGACACATAGTGGAGCATAGTTCACATACTCAAACCCAAATTCAAGAGCTTCATCTCATAGGTAAGTCCAGGTATGTTTATCTTTCCTTTATCCTAGTCATTTCTCTTTGTTTTATTTATCAAATAAAAGGGGGGAAATGTAGTTACATACAATGTCATTTAGTGTGATGAGTGTCACTTGAGACCACCCTATTCTTAGCTTAGCCTTAGACCTATATTAGGGCCTATTTTGATCCTTTTCCAACTTTTATCGACATCTAACCCATGCTGAGAAATACTAAAATCAACATTAAGCCATCACTTAGGCATTCTTGGTCATTTTTCACACAAGTCAGAAACCTAGACAATAGCATGGCCCCATTGGTCTATAGTGTAGTACATTATTGAAAAGGGGGTAGTTTTATTAACCCTTAGATTCATGTGTCCCTAATGGATATATTTCTACTCCTTAAAGAATCTTAAGGTCAGCCTAAACTCATTTCATGTCTTGACAAGCATCATAACATTATATAAATACCATTCTCTTTTATGTATTCCTTAGATGGAAATTATCATGATCAAGCTCATAAATAGTTGTGAAAATTAAGGTTATTATTCCCTATTTACCCCTATTTCTACATACATCCATTTATATCATCCCATGGCTTAGTTTTACTCAAATTTATAGTTTTAATTCACACTCAAAGCATCAAAATGAGGATTCATACTCAGGCATACTAGCATCAATCTCACTTTCACTAACACGTAGAGTGGGATAACTGCATCGGGCTTGATCCCCTTTTGAGGTATTGGTATGTATGCAACACTCAACATATGGGGTGTTGAGGTCATGTCTAGTCTATCTTACTAATTCCACTCTTCTTACACTTGTTTTCATCAAAACCCTAAAATGTATGGAGGTTTAAGGTTCCATAGTTAAATTAGTCAAAATGCATTACAAATGATGATCTAGATCTTGTTCATGTAGGTATAACCTTCCCAAAATAGAGTGAAGGTTTTCCCTAAATTACACTGCTTCATCTATACAAGGTTAATAGCATTGAACATAATGTTAATAGAGCAGTGTAGTATTCACAAAGAGAGACACACTACATTCTGAAGTGGGTTATGAAACCTATTCTCAGTTGACAACACTTCCCTAATCTTACATCATTTCTCAACCTACCACTTGTCTATATTAGTCATATTTTCCATCTAAGCACACCTTTTATATTTCATTGTTATTTATAGGCTAAGCTAAACAAATCAATTATTATATAAATTAATGGTTGTTAATATTGTAGTATTTTATTCCTTGATTTATTACTCATCTCTTTTATATACTTGGGGTTTTACATTAATTCCTAATATATTCAAACAATTATGATATTCATTGATTATTGATTCCTATTCCTCCAAACCTCTAAACAAGGTGTCTTTTTAGCCTCTATTAAAGAGAGTACTACCAGGGAGGGTAAGGTATGATAAGCATTAGATGAAGGATCTAATGTGATGGTGTGATATAAGACTTGGATGAGGGATATGATCATGAAGAGATGTATAATTTTTATGGGGATAAGGGAAATTGGGACTAAAAATCACACACATCAATTTTTATTTTATATGTTCTAATTGTGACATGATTTTTAATGTTGATATGTTCTAATTGTGACATGATTTCTAATGTTGGGAGTGAAATACTTCAAATAATTCTCTCAGGAGAACCACAATATTTTTATTCTCCTTAGACCTAAGAGTTGTTATGATTTGAATGATTTTTGGATTATTGATTATTCTAATATTGACTTCAATGATGTCTTCATCAAGTAATGTAGAACTAATTTGTTCATTTATTGGTGCCTTGAGGATAATTTCACCAAATGAGTACACTTAAGTGTATTTATTTTGATTTTAATTGTCCCATAGTGCCTTAAATAAGGTTTATTAGGGGGTGTTGATTTGTGATTTTTATTATCCCATAGTGCCTCAAATAAATTTTCACTAGGGGATGCTAAATTTTTATTTTTATTATCCCATAATGCATCAAATAAGGTTTTACTAAGGGATTTTTCTTCTAGAATTATAGGATTTTAATCTTGATTTTCCAATAGTGCCTCAAAAATGGTTTCACTATGGGACTTTTCTTCTAACTTAATGTTGTTTTGGATCCCCATAAATTGTGCAACTAATATATTGCTATGTAAATATTCAAATGATGTGTGATTTTGTTGGTCTAAATCAGTAAGTGTGAGAGATTGGATTTCAAGATAAGGGACATGATGGTTGTTGTGAAAAGTATAGGTGATATAAATGAAAGGATAAAAGGCATCAAAATCCTTATAGATACTACTATAAGAACTTGATTTGATGGAAAAGGAAGCTTATTCAAAACCCATAGAAGGATCATTGATGTCTTAAAATTAATCTCATGAGGTGTGTATATGATGTTATGAGATCCTAATTTTGATTAGGATAATAATGTTGAATTTTATGTTGATAAAAATTCTAATTCTAATGTGAATATTGCTTCTAATTTGAATTGTGATGTTGATATGAAATCTGATTTCTATATGTCCACAAGGAGGGCCTATTGGATTGTTTTATCCAAAAATACCTTTTTTTAATTTTTACTTAGAAATGATGGCTTTGGGATGAATGGATTCCCTAAAATGGGGGAAGTTATGTGATGGATGAAAAATAGGCATCTAGTCAATGATGGATTATTCAAAGATGGACTCATCAAAGGAGGGTTCATCAAAGATGGGTGGATTATCATAAAGGCTCTCATCAAAGTGAGGCTCATCAAAGATGGGTGATTTGATAAAAATGTCAAATATGGATTGAATATCTTGACTTTTAATTGGAAGTGGATGAGTCTAATCATGATATAGAAAAGGATCTTAGCATATCCCCATTTTGTGATCCTCAGATGTGGACTTACTTATTTCTATTTTTATTTCTTCATGGTCAATCAAACCTTGGATATACATCTTGAATCTAAGATTTTGATTAATGGAATAGCCTTGAATTATGTGATACTCTCAATATTATTATTTTTGAGACCATTGAGGTTTTAGATTGTTTTCATCAAAATAATTAATACACAAATACACAATCATGTTTTCCATGACCAATTGGTAAAATATTTCCTCCAAGGGTTCATTAAGAAGTTTAAAACCATGTTTGGATGTGGATGAACTTGAAACTTGATGTGAATGTTGTAGCTCAAGGGTCAAATGGATATTAGATAAGGGTGATAAAATAGATTCCCCTTTGTTAATGTGATGGGGAATGTGATGATCAGAACCAATGGATGAGCTTTTTAATTTATGTTAATTTGGAATGATTCAAATTTTCCTATTTAGGATGGAGCTTAATTTTGTTTAATCATAATTTGTAGGAAGTGGAGAACATATTTATAATAGTTGTAAAAAGACTTTGCCTTAATTTTCATATAGGTACCATTCAATTTGGACTATATCTAGATCCATTATATATGCCATAGGATTCATGAAATTTTAAGTAGTACTAGTTGATGTTTGACTTGATTTGATGTGATATACTTTTTGACTTGATTTTCCCCAAACTTTATGGATTTTGATGTTTGATTTTATTTGGCCCAAGCAAGGTAGATTGATTTGATTTGATATTTGATTAAACTCATATTGGGTTTAAATTATTTTAATTTTATTTAACTCAGATGTAAGAAAAGATGGGTGTTGTGACTACATCATTCCCAATCAATAAGTGTAGGAGATTGAATGAAAAGACATGATGTGATTTTGAATTTGGATGTTTGATTTATTTGGAATTGAGGTGATCAAGTGAAAATAAACATGATTTGACTTTGTTTTGATGTTTAAATTTGGACTTGGATTGGATTTGGTCAAATTGACCCTAATTTGACATTATTAGACTTGGTCAAAGTTGACCAAATTTGTGATGGACTTGGTCAAAGTTGACTAGATTTGACTTAATTAGACTTGGTCAACATTGACCATATTTATCTTGGACTTGGTCAAAGTTGACCATATTTGACTTGATTAGACTTGGTCAAAGTTGATTGAATTACACTTGGAATTGGTCAAATTTTATCACATTTAACATAATTTTATTTGGTCAAAGTTGAGTGAATTTGACTTGATTAGACTTGGTTAAAGTTGGCCATATTTTAATTGATTTAACTTGGTCAAATTTTATTGATTTTTTCTTGGAATTGGTCAAAGTTGATCGAATTTACTTATTTGGACTCAGTTAAAGTTGGCTATATTTGACTTGATCAGACTTGGTCAAAGTTTACTAGATTTGACTTGATTAGACTTGGTCAAATTTCACCATATATGACTTGATTGGACTTGGTCAAAGTTGACCATTTTGGACTTAATTAGTTTGATTTTAATTTCAAATGTTGACTTAATTTTTTCCCTAGATAAAGTAGACTTGATTTGAATTTTTTATGTTGAATAAACTTAGTCAAAGTTGACCTTTGCTTTATTTGATTTGAATTTTGATTGACTTTGATTTTGAATTTTGATTTCAATTTTTACAAAGGTGGATTGGATTGGATTGGAATAATTGATTTAAAACTAAAGATTAGTCAAAATGGACCTGGTTAGATTGAAATTCAAATTGGATAGAATAACAGTACTGTACAGTCTACATAACATTATGATAGGATATAATGAGTCTTGATTTTGGTATAATAACACCTTATTATGTAACATTTGAAATTGGAATGAGATGAGATTAGACTTAGGGATTAGATTTTTTTTCACATTTATTAATTTGACATATAAATATAGGTATAAATAATAAACAAGTAAGTACATGTACATAAGAAAATCCCTAACTTAGTGGTAAAATAGGTATATAACACCATTATATCCCAGATATCTACCTCACAAGAAGTAAGAACAAGTTAATCTCTTAACCCTTACTTTAATTGGTATGTTGTGAGATCTTGGGGGAGGTTGGTGAAAGAATGAGACCACATTCTAGCAATCTATAGTCTTCACTAAGCAAGATTCATCATCCATGTATAACACACTTGTAAAGTCATGAAGAGGTAACACTTAGTTATTTTATTGATCAAAAGGTATACAAATGATTAGGGCTTTTCCATACTCAAGTAGAGCATCTAATACAATGCCAAAATGGCCAACTCTTATAGAGTTTGAGAGAGAGAAGAAGAGAAGTCAAAGGGTCATAAGGATACTTTTAAAGCTAATAATTTAATGTATACATGCATGGGAAGAGGATATGGTTTGAACCATGCAAGTTCAGGAACTACACATGTCAATCCAAATCATCAAAGTTATGCAAAGTGGCCTAAAACTTCTTTTCTTGCATAGAAAATTGCCTTCATGAATAGGCCTATTTGAGTGACTTTTAACTGATTTATTATAGGTATAATTATTTTAATTGAAGGTGAGGCTATAAAAAATTCATCTCCATGCATTGGTTGAATCTCTAGTCTTTTAGAATCACCTGGAAGAGATTTATCATCACCTGCACTCTAAGAAACCTCCTTCTCATGCACCTAACACACTTATCCTCAAATTTGGCATAAATTTCCAATTAAAATACATGGGATAGTTTTAATTACAAGTTTAAATACACTCCATGTACTTATAATCATCAATAAACCTTTAAAATTAGTCCAAGTGAAGCTTTTCATCTCTCTCACTAGCTTGTGTAATATGCCAGATTTGACTGGCTGAGTTTAAACACATGGTTTGGGAAATTATAATATATTTAATGGAATTAAATTAATATTATTATTTATTATAATTTTAAATTTTTCTTCCAAAATTTATTTCATCTCCTAACTAATCTTATAGCCTGCACAACACATAAAATAGTGAGAAAAAGCCCATTTCTTCCCCCATCCATATAATTCCATAAAAATCATCATGGTGTGAAATATATTTGAGTATTTATATAAAATTTAAAATATCTATTTTGGTCAAACTATTTGCTTATATGTCATCTATAACTCCATTTTTTCAAATTGGTCCTTAGCAAGGGTTTAGTAGGGTTTTAGGGTAGTTTTATCTCTTAACAATTGTTCATAAAGTTGGGATGTCAAAATTGAGAAAAAAATTCCAAAAATATGGTATATAATACCCCTATTAACACCCCATAAATCCTTTGGCTCCCATGCATATCTTAATTAAATATATGAATAATCAAACTTGCCTATTCGAGCTTATTTTCCTTCCTTCCTGCATGAAGAGCTGCTTTTGAGCTCAAAAAAGGGTTATCCAAGGATTATTTTTATCTTAAAAATATTTAAAACATATATCATGGTTCCCTAAACATGTTTTCATTCATATTAATTCTCTTCTCAAGCTATAACTGAGAGTGACCTCCCATTTGGCCTCTAGGTTTTATCATGCTTAACGGGCTTGACTATACTTTCAAAGGTTTTGACTACCTTGTCAAGATCCACAATCCTATGATTGGCTTTAATGGGTGTATTATTAATCCCTAATCCTCAAAAACCCTTTTTTAATTTCATTATATATTCCTTGTTACTCTTTTCTTCTATATTCCTCAAACCCTGTAAGGTTTGCATGAGGGGAAGTACCCCCTATCTGAGACAAAATAGAGGGTACTTCCCCTATAATTTTAGGAAAAAGTAATATTTTAGGGCCTTTTACACATTTTTATTACTTTCCACACAAATAATTATCCCTTTATCATATGATTAGGCCTTCCAAAACTTTCAAAACTAAGAATGCTCATTAGGCTAAAGACTGTGTGTAGGAAATGACAAGGTGGATTATTTATTGAATCATTTTGAGATTTTATTTTGAATAATTTAAACCAAGGAAAGTTTCTTATATGTTTGATAATAATTATTTAGGTTTCTACAACCCATTTAATATCCACCCTTGCTATAAACCCTTTCTCATCTGCCTGTTTCAATTAACATAGTCAATTGTGTTGAGGAGAATGAGTTGTAGGTGAGTATTTGCATTGATTTAGCTTGTTTGAGGGTTTTCCATGAAGTATATGATATATCTATAATAATTCATATTTTTTCACCTTTCATTCCTTGAGACAATACCAACACTCTAATGCTAGCTTCCTATATGCATATTCTACCTGACTGAGGTACCTTGTCTTGCCCCTTTAGGCTAGTTGTAGGTGACTATTGGATCATGGAGATCCTGAATAGCATTTTTTGGAGACTTATTACCCTTTATTTTTATTTACACAAGTTTTTGACCAATTTTTCACTCTCTTAGTGTCTATTAGACAATTTATAACTCATTCTAGCTCAAGATTGGGACAACTCCAATTAACCTCTGCCTATAGGTTGTCATGTTGTAATTGTGGTGGTCATGGATATCTACTTAGTATTATAGGATTTATATGCCTCATAAAACCATAGGGTCTTCAATATATCATTCTCATTTCTTTCTATCTATCCTATCTCTCAAGACTAAGTTTGTTTGCCTTGACTGAGATAGTCTTTCATAATACCCCTACCTATAGGTGAATATAGGGATGATATAAATTGATTGTGATGTTCAAAAGTTCCTTGGGACACCTATAGGGGTTTTTAAATGCACATTCCATCTTGTGCTCACCTATATGTCATATTTGAACTCAATTTTTGCTTTTATACCTTGATTGAGACACTTCTTCATAATACCCCTATTGTAAGTCATCATAGGGCTTAGCAAGGATAATTATGGTAAGGAAGACATTTATATTTTATTCTCTTACAACATATATATCTAAAAATTTATCAAACATCACCTTGGATTGGATAAAAAACCTCTAAACCATGTTTATATCACTACCTCTTCACCTTTCCTCACTGACTAGACTAAGACACCTGTAGGTGTCATTTTCATTCCTAAGGGTACCTATTAATGAGTTTTGGGGTGATATGGTCCTCTATGACATCCTCTTGATGATATTTTACTTCTCTTTGTCTCCAAATACCAGCCCAATTATCCCCTCCATGAAACTATTCTTGAAAATGCTCTTCAAGGTGACAAAAATCTCCTTACCCTTTCAAGCTTGTGGATATCACTGAGTCTTTTTAATGATTTTATGAACTATTTGAGGTCTTTAAATAACTAGTATCCATTCCTCTTATTCCCTCTAAAATTTGCATACTTGTTTTCTTGTGTGGAGAATATCAAATTCACTGATTTATATGCCTTATAAGTGTTTGAAAACAAGTCATAAGGTGTCAACACGAACCCATGTGGCCTCTATTTTGTTTATTAAGGGAAAATATGCCTGAACACAGTCATCATTCCTTTGGGAGAATTCTTAGCCTTTTTTATCCATGTAACACTTCAAACATGTCCATCATGATGTTTCCATCCTACTATTCCCTTAATAATACTTCAAGCACTTATTCCATTCTTACAAAAACCTCTTTACTCTCTATTTAAGCCATCTATAGGTGATTTTTTGTAATATATAGACAATGGTATGGGATGAACAATTGTGTTATTTTTACCCTTATAATTTGTTCTCTCATCTCAAAAAATAAAAATATATTGATCCTCAATCAATACCAAGCTTGGTTTTAAGGGCCCCCTCATCAAGAAACTCTCCATAAGTGCATTTATAGATGTACACCAAGCTGTTTGTAGATAGGCAATGGGAAGAAATTTCATGTGTCTAAGTGATTTATCAACATAATATATGATCTCCTTTTAATGGTGTTAGGATGAAACATCAAGGCTTTTACAATATCAATATAAGTTTCACACTTGAATATCAACATTGAACCTATTTTGAATGCACATGGTTGACTGATATAACAATCATATAGTAGACTAATTGTATATATTCCATGATTGCACTCAAGAATAAATTTGCCTTGAAAGTTGAGGTGAAGAACAAATATAAACAAGGGAACCTTGAAAATCTTTTAGATAAAACTATAATAATATCTTGAAGTCACCATCTAAGCATGAAGGTTTTGAGAATGATGGAAAACTGCCTTTTACACTAAAAAGTGTTCCCTCCTACAAATTGATATGAATAACACATATAAACCTCATGAAACATGAAAAAAAGTGTGGATATAATTAGATAATTAAGATAAAAATCTTTTGAATGAATATCATCATCTAGTTCATACGAAATTGTTCAAACCAAAATAAAATTGACAGGGTACATAGATAAGCAAGTAGTTTGGAAGTTAAACTTCAAATAGATGGTTCATGAAGTACAAGCCACCATTCCTCAAACTTATTAAATGGATTAGAAGTTATATTATTTTATAATATTATTCTAATATAATTTTATCTAAAACCTCCTTTGTTATCTGTACCAAGCAAAAACTTGCAAGTCACTTCAGTCTGCCAAGAAGAGCATGAAAAGAGATGAATAGTTTTGGCTTGGAAATGTTAGTTTCATATCAAAAAAATATTATTTGAGCATTTGGAAGGATAATATTCAAATTTAAATGTCTTTCAAGTGGCACACTTCCCAAGGAGGTTGTACAAGTGCTACCTTCTCATTTTTGGATAAGAAAACTACCTTTTCTCTAAAAAATCCACCATCTTTTCAATATTTTTAGTTACTTAAGACTTATAGTGACACATGGGGCATGAAATCACCCATTTACACTTTCAAATTTCCCAATAAACCTATATAAAGCATTAAATGCACCATTTTTTACCCTTAAAATGACTTAAAATGATAAATAGACCTAGAAAACAAATGATCAAAGATAGTAAAACATTAATTGACATCAAATAACCTATAAAACATCTCATGAAAACACATTACACCCCCTCATAGGCCTAAAAATCATGTTTTTTTACTAGGGGTGCCCTAATTTGACCTAAAAGTTAAATTTGGTCAACAAGTACATTAGACCAAAATCCATGAAAGAAGAATAATAATGGGCATTCATGAGAGGGTTAGTCTCTTTGTGATTACTAGATCCATAATATTTCGATGGATTTCCACTAAAAATTCAAAACTTGAGACTGATATATAATAGCTTGTTGTTAGAGATAAACCCTTTGTCTTCATGTATTATGCTTAAAAGATAGTTGCTTAGCTCTTATAACAATTTCTCTCAATTTATATCCCCTACTAGAACATGGGGTTGATACATACATTTTGGGATGGAATCCCAATTATCACACTGTAAGGACTCACAAATGATGATCAAATCCAATTTACATAGCCAAAATAATTATAATATTTACTATTTATAATCCTCAAGGTCCCAAAATTGGTAAAGAGAAGATCATACATAACATCTCTTCAAGGAAGGTAAAAAGTAACTTATGTAATTTTGGTCACCCAAGGTCCCAAAAGTGGGAAAAGGGAGAGCATATTCATTCTAATCCATTCATAAAAAAAACTAAAACACTTAAGAAAATGAAAATACAAGTATGTTTTATAACACCAAATTCAAATGTTGGTTCATTTTAGGTACATAAAAATAATGTGTTTGTTTGTAAGATAACCACTTATTTGACTCATGAAACCCATATAAAATAATATAGTGTTTATATTTGTAGCCTTTGACAATCAAAATGAAGTTGAAATGATGTTCTTTTAAGTCTCAAGAAATAGTCATAGGGCAATTTCATATTTTAATAGTGCTAATCCACTAATTGTTAGAGTGATGATTTTAATCTACAAGTAAAAAACATAAAAAATAGAGAATTGTTAATTCCACCAATTAGCAGTATAATATTATTATTAAACAAAGTGATTCCATTGATTTGTAATGTAATGTCACTATTATATATGATGACTTCAGTAATTTCAAAAGGCACATATAGAATATAAATAGATTGATTTTTTTATTTATACTATCAATTCCATTGTTTTTAAGTACAATATCACTGAAATGTAGAAAAACATATAGAAAGTACAAAAGATGGTTTAAGTTACGCAATATATTTCACTAATTATTAGGTATATTCCATTTTTTATTATATTTATTCCAATATTTTGGTTTGATATTATGATTTTCTATAAAACCAAAGTCTGAATGAAACCCAAGAGCAAATATATCATTTAGTAGTGTAATTATGCCAATTTAGATGATTATTCTACCATTTATCTAAAAACATAGCACATAAACAAAATGAATGAAATATCATCAATTAGTAGGGCAATATCATCATTTCCAATAATGACTTCATTATTTTTTATAAACACATACAAACAAGTGAAAATGATTTCACCAAAATGTAGGTCAAAATTGTTGTTATCAAGGAATGATTATGTTGATTAGTAGAGTGTTTCTACAGCTAACATGGGAATGGAAATTTGATAAATTTTGAAGGAAAATATATGAAATTATGATAAATATTAAGCTAATTTATATCTTAAAGGATAAATTTAATGTTTTAAAATATAATTTTGGATGTTGTTCCCATCAGGCATGTCATATGTAACACATGATTACAAAGGGTTAGGTTTCGTTAGTATGAAATCAAAATCAAATTGAAAAGCATACAACTAATCTTAAGCATATGTTCTCTGATTGAGCAAGACAAAGGAAAGAGAAAACAAATGAAATATAAGACAAAAATACAATTATATACCTTCCCTTTATTCTTTTCCTTACCATAAAATAAGCATGATGGTGCTTAGATGTAGTTATAAAAGGCTTTGATCGATGGCACGTAGTCATTTCAACATCATTTCCCTTATACTATAGGAAATTAATTAGATGAATAATTTGATTTATGTATGAATAATTATTTAAAATGGTAGAGCTTTACTACATTATCAAGACTTATTAGAATGAGGAGGAAGCCCCCAAATTTATAGACTTGTCTGATGAATGCAGACCATCAAATCAAGATTAAAATACATGGATGAGGATCAATCTTACATTGAGAGGCAAACATTAAATCATATGACATAGAGTGTATAATTTCCTATAATGAGATCCACTCATATGGGTTTATATTGTGTAATTCATGTCATAGGCATTACTTTCACTCATATTGCCTTGTATCAAAATTTCCTCATGAAGACATCTTTTAATTTTAGAAAATGATTTTAAATTGTCAAGTAAATTAGTGATGTAAGAAATTTTGAATTATTTAAATTTTAGTAAATATGACATGAATTTGATGTAATTTCATATTATTTATTTATATTATCTAATTAAAAACCATTAATTAAATAATATGATGTGATGTGATTTTTGTAGGACTGGATGCAATCATGGAAGGAAGGATTAATTGATCAGGGGGATGAATCATGAATAGACTAGGGATGTTATTGTGAATAAAATATTAATTATAAGATTTAGGATAATGTTAATGTGGATTATTAAGATATTAAAATTGACATGAAGTTTTCAATTTTAAATGTCTACACTTCCACATATTAAAAAACAAATTCAACTTCAAGAAATCTTCAAACATAAATGCTCTATTTTTTTGAATCTATCATTTTAGAGGTATGTTCTTATTATATCACTTAGACATTTAATTCATATTTATTGTTATAATTATTTTCATGTTGCTTCTATCACTCCTATATTACATCTAACTTACTTTATTTTAGCCTTTATTTAATCCTTTGATCTCTTTCTTATTTTATGCACCTCTTGGCTCTTTCCTTTTATGCTCATTTGTACACCTCTTAGATCTTACCTTTTATCACTATATTTTTATGCCTTTTAACTCTTAATTTATAAAATTTTCACCTTTATGCTCCCTCCTACATTTTTTTTACACCTCTTGTCTCTTAATTCCTATATTTACACCTTTGGAGCCCATCTCACATTGTCACACTTTTTGGCTCATACCTCCTAAGACCACAACTCTTGGCTCCTTCCTAATTTTTATACCTCTATGTTCTTATTATTTACAAGAATTTCACCCTTATGAAATTATATTTAGGCCTTCATATTCTAAATTAATATGGAGGAAATCCTAGGTTGTGGGTAGCCTAATATATGGATTGAATCTCTAGATTCTAAGGGATAGCTCCCCTTGATGTATTAGTTAGTATATCTACTCTATACTACCAGCTTGTAAGGGAAAAGAGAAGAAGGTAAACTAAAAGGAAAACCTATCTAATTGAGGTGATACACCAAAATGTGTCTTCCAATTATCTAATATGCACTAATAAGGATGAATAGAAATATGGACCTGATTTCACTTCTCAAATTAAGGTCTCTAAACATTAATATTTCACATAGAGGTTTAGCTTGATGCAGGATCTAAGGCAATTGATCAAAAGGTCTCTTAATGATACCAAGGAAAGATTACAGTTGCCATACATACAAGATTATTCAAGAACACTATGAAACCCATAAGGATGAATTAAAACCTACAAATATGTAAAGGGGAAAGGACAAAATGAAATGAATCATGCACTATCACTGTCATTCATCAACTAACCATGAATATACACTAATCACAAGTATAAAGAAACCATGAACTCTATCTTTTTCATTATAAAGAGGTAAGCACAAGTATTTTTATAAGCATGGCCTTGAAACAACTTAGGTTAAGTATCCTTTATAAATTCCAAAAATAGGCTTACATATAGAGAAAATGAGAAAGGAGAGAGAAAGAGACAAGAGCCAAGAAATTAGGAATGTATCATTTACTTAGTCCTTCTCTAATTACTACATAGTATTTCCTTAAATATCTCTTATTTACTTGTTATGATGTGGAATATCACCCTTGTAAAGGAGTTATTCAGGCTCCCCCACTCCCAGTCACAATATGGGAATAACCCCAAGATATGGGTATCCTATGGTGGGGTTAAACCTCTGCAGAAGGTTGACTTCCTCTTGATGGATCACCTAAACTAATGCTACTATAGGGAAAAGGGTTAAAAAGTGGGAAATATCTCTTAATAAAGTTAACCAGGTGATGCACCAAATAAAAATGGAAGACTCACATAATCTTGAACCCACACTAGATTAGTACAAGATAATACTATCTCACATAACCTCTCAAACTAGTTGATTGCATAAGTGTTTCATGGACTAGGTTCAAGTAGAACACTAATCTAGACCTACAATAGCTTTAAAACACCCTAAAAGAGGTCATAAAGGAGTAAAATGGATATGGAAGAATCTCTTTCATAAGGCCATCATGCATAATTCACTAAACACTAATCCAAGGCAAGAGATAGGTAAATAAAGTCTTTTATTTCATCAAGAGGTAATTCTTAAAAATGCTTGATAGGGTTTACCCTAATCAAGATGAGCATATTTTGTAATATCTCAGAGAGTCCCTTGATACTCCCAAAAATGATCATCCTTATAATGGGAAAGAATGGGTGATATATAGAAAAGGAGAAGAGAGAAGAAAGGGAACACACCATCCAAGATCATTAAATGATCTACCACCTTATTTTCATCAAATTAGCACCAGTTCTCTATTGAAAAGCAATATTTCTTTTGTCCCAATAGCCTCTAAATCATTTCATTGATTGAGAAACACACTAGAGGACAATATTTTGTTGAAGGTGATGAGTCATGATCTTGTTATGAAGATAAACCCTTAGGCACCTTGAAAATATATTAAATGTTCTAGCTAATTTATCCAACTACCAGATCTCTATCTTAGAACTTTACGCTATTTTCCACTTGACCTATTCATGAGAAGATAAAATTTTCATATCTTGAATCTGAAAAATCCATGATATGCCTACTTTGGGCATCTATTTGTCATAACTATGAATGTGCCGAAGGATGAGACATTTCTCCATTATCACATATATGCCCCTACTTTAAAATCTAAACCTAGGTGATCCGTAAACTACACTGAATCAACTCAAAGTGAAGTTTTAAATATGAATACTGAATTTCTCAAAACTTAACAAATTCTCAAAAAACTCAAAATAACCTGCAAAATGTTTTGGCATAAAACGTTCTCAGTTGTTGAACTGGTTTTTTAAATAACATTGTGTTATAATTGTCAAAAATTGAATTACTTGCATGACTTCTTTTACTAATTAAGCAAACTAAAATTAAATCATGCATCAAATGACAATTACCAAAAACATGAAACGTGATAACGGAGTTCGGCTCAACAATTGATGCCTACATCTCTGGGTTCTCCAAAGGAGTGGACCATTTCCATTAAGGGCATTTCAACAACCTGGAAACAATAAACAACTTTCTTGCAAGTTGATCTCTCAATACAAAAATTCACCTTCACCGTGACTGATAATCAAGCCTGGCACCTTCGAATTTTGTGACTCTTCACACCTGCAAAGTTTCTTCAAAAGTCCTAAAAATCTCCTCTATGGGCTTAAAAATACTCTTCCAATATGCAAATTGGAAAAAAAAGAGTATTAAGACTGATTATTATGGCCAAAAAATGGATAAAAATTCATTACATAAGATTTTCCAAAGCTTTTACAAAGTCTCGGTCTCTTAAAATAAAAAACATAGTCCAAAACTTCTTTTATTCAAGTAAAAATTAGTGCCTTTTATAACACTTCAAAACCCATGGCTGAAGTGGTCAAGGCCTTATCCTTTTAGGTGCCAGGTCTCAAGTTCAAAACTACCTTCCTCCATTCTAGGTGCTTAGGCTCTCCTTTCTAGGCACTTTGAATCCTTCTTGGGTGCCAAGTTTGAATATTTCCTTGGGTGGTGTGGAGGTTCCTCCTTTGGCACCTTTGAAAGGTTTGAAAATATCAAATGACATGTGAATAAAACACTTAAGCCAATTTTTGTGCACCTAATTTTTTTGCCACATGTCAAATGGCTATTGGCCCACTTGGCATTTCAATAGTGCCATGTGTCGACCTCTAATAGGTCCAAATGTCTAAACATCCTCGAATCACATGCCAAATGTCGCAAGTGACATTTTTTAAGAAATCTTCAAATGGCCATAACTTTTACATACGGTGTCCATTTTACAAACCATGAAATCATCGAAAAGCTCTCAACAAGCTCTACAATTTACCACCACTGAAACTCTAACTTGAAACCTTTTTCAAAACCCAATTTCTGATCACTAGGTCTACTATAGATGAAAACCAATCCCAATTATTGGTTTTCCTATAGTCTTACTATTTATGAAAACTTATAGGTTATATATTCCTATCTTGAACTATATTAGGTTTAAATAAACTTACTCTACCTTTCAACTAGAAACTATTGTCAAGAGGCCACTACACACAAAGATATCCCTTCATGAAATGACATTGAAACCATAATAACATAGAGTCTACATGCATTGGATCCTCCAATAGAGGTCTCAACTAAACTTTAATGGCATCCTCTAAAATATTTTCCCTAGTTTGACCATAGGTCACATTCTTTCTTTATTGAAGTCTCCTGGATTTGATTTTTAATGTCAACCATTAATCTTGATCTGGGCTTCTCACATTCATGCCACTTGGTAGCTTCACATTGATCTTTAGGATATGCTAACTTTTTGATCTCTTACTTTTCATTGATTAGCATCCTTATGATTGAACAAGCACTATTGGATATGCTTTATCATTTATTGTTGATCTTACATTACATGGCTCAAATGTGTATCATTGATTTACTTGGCAACTATCATAGTCATGATACTTGGTAGCTTCTCACTTTACCTCAAGATCCTCTAACTTTTTTATTATGAGCTCATCATTGATCTATGAATTCATGATTGAATGCACACTATTGGGACCCACTGGCATCATTAGGTTATCATTCACCATTAGATCTTTTGATCGGATTAAACATAGACTATTGATCTTGTTTCAAGCACTTTTTAACTTATTAACCTTGCATGTGATATATATCTTCTACCCAAGCTCCCAAGATCTTCACACTTGTTATCTTTGTGTTTATCTTTAGAACATTTGAACCCAAATAGCTACTTTTCATAGCTTAAATTTGATGTCTGTGTTCACGTTTCACTCTGCAAGTCTAACTTTAAAGGCTTATATCTTGAGATATAAATCTCATCAAGATAAAAAATTTGTAGAAAATGATCTAGGCATGAAATACATCATGTCTATGCAACACTTTGAGCTTATTTGACTTTTCAAGTACATCTATTAGCCTATTTTGTCCTACATGACATGCTCAAAATGGTCTAGATCTTTTAGAATTGTTCAAGATATTGTTGTCCCTTTAGAAGGCTCCAATGAACATCTAAAAATTTGTGCAACCTGATTCATTCCCCTAAACCTTAAAACACCATGAGAACCTACTGGTCTTTTCACTTTGCAATCCTAGACCTATATCCAAGCCTACTTCCTAAGGATCAAAAAATTGCACTTTAAGCTTGCTTAAAGTGTTTCAAAAGCTTTGTAAGTAATATGAGATCTTCTTCTCCTACTTTTGGTCCACTCATTGCATATATAACTTTTCTCATCTATTCAAACCATTTATAGGAAAAATATTCTTATGTGGGCTAAATTTGGCCAGCACTGCCCTTTAAAAAATGGTATAGGGGTAAAGGAGTACTTGTGTTGAAATTTTGAAGAAGTCATGGCATTGATTTATAATATTTGACTAATATAATTGCTTACATTCTTGCTTACCCACCCTATATACTTGGTGAATAAATCACTGTTGATGACCAACTACCCCTTATTCCCAGAATGGGGACCCTCCTTTCTTCAATTTCAAAAATGCCTAAAATGCTAAGCATGTTAAATCCTTCGACTTCATATGGATTTTATTTAATTTACCATTACCTATAATTCTAAAATCTCTGGTTAATCATTCATTTTACAATAATGATTGACACTTAGAAATATTTAGATCATTGCAAGTCTTATTTAATTTTCATCCAATAATGAATTATTAACCATTGACAATTCAATAATGTGTGAATAGGCTCTTGATAAGAAAATTCTACCTAGATCTCCAATCAACATAAACATAGTGAGCTTCATTATATCCTATCAAACTAACATTATGATTTGTTTAAAGTATTTTTTTACAAAGTTCTACTTTAAACTTGTTTAAATTTTCTTAAGATAGGCAACGATGTCTTCAAAAAACTAAATCAGATTCTTGATTGACTTTGTAGGACAACAAATTTAAGTATAAATTCATGAGACCTCGTGGGATGTCATAATTCAAACCATAGCATAAAATACAAGTGTCCACCTCCCTAGGCTTTACAATGCCTTAGAGATTCATTGCACCCCATGTAAGACACCTAGTGTAGATTTACCAAGTTTGTGAGCTACATGGCATCATCTGGAGAGCTTGTGAAAAGACTAGCCATTCGAATTCAAATCTTAGGCAACATGTCATGATCTTTGCCCCCATGATCAATCCCATTCAATCCAAGATACCACATGTCATACTATAATGCATAATACCATGAGATGTCACCATGTGTCTCAAAATCAACCAACCAAACCCAAAAAACCTTTTGAGGTGATGTGTGTTCCCTTTGTGTTCATTAAATCTCACCATGTGTCCTAACCACATTAAATCTATCCAAATATCATGAGAGATCATAATGTAGACACTTGGGTTGCACCTGAGCTATCCAATCAAGGTTTGGTGAGATAAAGCTATCTAAGGCTCCTTTCAAGAATGATACTTGGTAGAATAATAAATAAAATCTTGCAATAATGATGTGTGCCCATTATAGACCCATGCGATGATGTGATATGTCATTCCCATGTTACTTCTACCTGAGATCAACTAGATCACCTCTGAAAGAGATGCATATTTCGCCTTGAGCCATTTGATTAGTGTTAAATTGGTGAAAGTTGTCCACGAGCCTTTCAAGGAAGACACTTGACAAAGAAAAGTTGTGATTGCCTTTTGAGATAGCCACCTAGTAAAGGAAGATATGATTTCATTCTAAGAGATCCACTAAGAAAAGAAAATATTTGATTGCCTATGAGATCAATACGTGGCACTCCTAAGACCAATCAAAACTAAGAGGCGATGCCTGAGAGCTCACCACAAATTCAAATATGCCATGTGGTAAGATGAAAAGATTCACCAAGCAAAGCTATATTCTTATAATCTGTGAGGTAATCAAAATGTGCCACATGTCTATATTTTGATCTAACTAAGTAGCTTAGTCATATCTAGGTCCTACAAGTACCTAGTTGGATTTGAGGTGGTATCCACATGTCAAAAGGTGGTAATATTTAACTTTAAATTTAAAATTGATGGTAAATCAAAGATGAATTAAAGCTAAATTTTAATGTTGGTGTAATTAATTACTAAAATCAATAGTTCAAATATTGTTTCAAATATATGCAAAGTTGACAAGCTTGCCATTAATACAACATGAACTAGAATCATCATCAACCTTGCATTAAACAAGGAAATTTTTCAAAAAGATCCTCAACTAAGATATTTATATTCACATTTGAAGCTATATAATTTTGTTTTTATTTATTGTTCATGCTCTCATAGTTAAATAAATCTCAAGCTACTTGTGAATTTTCACTCCCAACTACCATGGTTGAAACTTGAAAGTTACAGGAAGATACTAGAAATATGTTGATTTCTACCTAGAGTATTGAAATAAATGGCACAATTGTGTCCCTCCACTTTGGGTAATATCATTTATTTCATAAATGATGACTTTGTATTCTAATATGGTACTTCAGTTGTTTTCAAGGACACTAAATTCATTCTTGAAGCCATATCATTTGGCAACCTACATTACAGTAGCATATACTTCAATGTAGAATAAGATAGGTTAGTTGATGAGGATGAAACCATGCTTCATATAATCTAACTAGCTTTTGACATCCTTTCCATCAATAAAAGTGATTTCCACAAGGTCGCATCTAAGCCAGAGGTCATACCAAGCATTGAGCTATTTTATAGCATCTTTCAAAGATCAAAGTGTGAGGATGGGATGCTTAAATAAATATCTTAAGGGCTCCTAATTGCCTTCATAGTAGGGCCAAGATTTAAGAATTATTATGACCTCCCCTCCCCATAGATTGAGTATAACTAGGTCATCATCAATAATTGGTACAAATTGTATTCCCTAGAGAAGGTCTTGGCTACAAGGGTGACTAACCCAACTAGAGTTGTCCTCATGGATGACCAAGGGAATTTACCTATTCAATAATTTAGGAAAGGATTTAATATTGGCCTCACTCTCCTCAACATAATATTTGGCAATCCCCACATTAGTTATGTGGACATAAGGACTCTTTTACTACTATAGATAATCTTGGAAGATCAGTAGATTCTCCCACTTAAGTAAATTATTAGGAACAATTTATTATATTTAATGAATGATAATTTCAAAAATAATTCCCCATTCTTCATGATGAGTTACCTATTAGATGAAATCTGTGTAACTACCCAACTAGGCTCAAATTCATGGTCTCCTGAGTGACATGAAATTGTGCCCCAGTTATTCTCTATAATGCACATTCACCACTTTAGATACAACATTAGAGTGATTGTAAAATAATTCTACCCAGTTGTTTATAAATCAATCACTGAGTGTGAGATGCCAAGGGTTCCCCTAAAAGTTAGGCAAACTCTAAGAGACATGGGTAGCTATTGGTTGTACCTAGATTGCACAGTAATTAGAGTATAAGGAGGGATGGTGGATCCTCTCAAAATATTGAGGTATGTGCTAATGAAGCTATTAGAAGAAGAGATGGCCTATCAACTTTTACATGGAGTTGATGGTGTCTTTAAAAACAATAGGAATATATTCCTCCACAAGGTTCCCTACAAGTTAGGGAGAACCAAGATTTCAAAGTGGCATGATGTTCTTATAGCTACTAGGCATAGGGATTCTTACCTATTGTCTAAGGATGACTTCAAACCTTGGGACCCTAACAATGTCATAGCCAAATATCTCTTAAAATTCATGAAAGATAAAGAAATGGATTATAATCATCAAGAAGAAGTTCATGAATGGATATATAGAGATGATATAAAAGATGAATTAGTACTCAAGAATGCAGTAAAGAAGAACATTGAGCTAAAAATGAGACTATATAGAAAGAATAAGAAGGAAGACATTGTAAAGTATCAACCACCACCAACTCATGGGATCATTTTTGATGTTGATTATGAGAAAGGGCAGGAAGAGGAAGAAAAATATAATGTTCCTCTTATTAGGAATAGGCCATGCATACCTCCACTACTTGCCACTTTAATCAGTCAAAGCCTACCTCTAAGCTTTAAGAAAGGATGATCTAGAAGCTGACCTATCCCCTTCCAAGGTCTCATATTGATCTCTACATCTATAATGGGAACCACCCTCCAAATCCATTACCATTGACCTCAAGGACTTGTAACAAGGAATTGAGATATCTATGGAAGAATTAAAAGCAAGGACTAGGAGGAATATTGAGAAGGTATATAAGATGAAAAAGGAGCCTAAACTAATATGAGAGGGGAAGTACCTCCTCCATTAGCTTCTCAAACAATTATAAAGCCCACAAACACACCTCAGGCTCCTAATGTAAGTACTCTCTCATTGCCTACTCTCCTAATTACTAATACATTTACTTTTGTATTTACTTCTATATTTGATCCTCCCACTATTGTCGTTGCCTTTAGTACCACCAATAGCTACAACTTCCTCTACCTAGTCTTTAGTTGATATTAGAATGAGCCAATCTAGTACTTCCTTCAAATTCACCTTCCCCCATTTTATTATTCATGCCACTAAAAATATTGGTTTTTCTTAGGAAACCACAACAAGTTCCTCACTTTATATTGGTTTCCCTACACTTGCAAGGCCATTGAGGCCCATTTCAAAGTTGTTCACCTATCAAAAGACACTCAATGTTACTAAAACTACAAAGGTGAATGTACCTTCCAAACTACCTTTATTTTTTCTTAACATGGGCCTTGAAAAATATCTATGTAACATAATTGGTTAGATGGACCCAATGAACTTGAACATTTTTGCTATAGCCCTAGCCTCTGCCTCTACCCAAGAACCTTCATTACAACCACCTCTAACAAAGCCAATACCTACTAATACCCCAAATTGGGTTAGAGACATTATATAGGAAGCCAAACAAGAGAGATCTTAGGTGGTCCTCTCTGCACCGCAAATTAGGATGAGATTTGATGCTAACATGGGCACAATAAATATGGTAGTGAGGAGGCAACTTGAGTAGCCATAGTCTAGTTCAGATATGGCCCATGAAAGTGAAGAGTCCCTCTTCACTTTGACAAGGAAGAGAAAATCCAGCCTTGGTGACATGGAATATTATGCAGAGGACCCAATGTCCATAATCTAGGCCCAAGAAAAATCCACAATTGACTTGATGAAAGGCATGCAGTAGGAAATGAAGAGACTAAGGGAATAGGCATTACCCATAGTGCTATAAGTAACCATATCCTAGGTAATAAATACTTTTATTAATGTCTTTAATATATAAAAATTCATGAAGAGAAGACAAGAATATGGGACCCTACAGTTCAATGTGGTCATTAAATTTGACTAGAAACTTGCACTCTATGATGCCAAGTTGGAAAACCTATCTATATTTATAATAAGTAACAAGTTCCCAAACTTTAATGTGTTTCTACTTGAGGATATCATCCCTACATAGACCATCTTGATGAACAAGATAAGGATATTAAATAGTTGGCTATATCAGGTCAAGGATGTAACTGCATCCTTAGAAAATATTGAATTCAAGATTGTGATCCTATTAAATGATGCCATGGTCAATAGGGTGACCAAACCTGATGGCACCTTCATGGATGACCAAGAATTTAGGTTTCAAATGAAGGTGTTTATTTCAAATTTCTAGTAGGATATAGTTAAACCCAAGACAACTATAGAGGTTATGAACATTAAGGCTTTTACCAACCAAAGGATAGAGAGAACAAAGGTCATTGAATAAAAACTAAGGCCTATACTTGTAAAGCATGGTAGGCTAATTTAGGAAATGCCTGACCTATTTTATCCCATGATCCTAGATTTTGGCCAAATTGATCAAGATTACTTGGCATGTGCAGTAGCATGGATGAAAGAAGAGGCAAAGAAGAAACAAAGGTAGCAACAGCAGGTATCTCAACAACCTCCTCTAAGACTATAAGGAATATTTTTCTTTATTTCATAAATTTGAATTTAGAATATTCCATTGTAGTATGTGGAATTTTAGCCACTTAGCGGTATTTGGGCATCTTTCATGGACCCACTTAAACTTGTATAGTCAATTTTGAATCCTATAAATAGGGGTATTCCCCCTCATTATAATCAAAAATAGTTGTTATAAGAATTAATACAAAAGAGCCATGAATTTGATAATTTATTTGAGTGATTCATTGTGTCTATGATTTTTTCTTCTCATGCTTCTAGATAATTAATGGTTACTTTTTGCTTAGTATCTAAATAACATTCAATATATGCATCTATTAGTTGGAGTTTAACACTAGGCTAACAAATCTAATAGTATATTTTCTTTGTTTTCATCTTATTTACAATTGAATATGCTTATGTAATTTACTGTGAATAAGTTATTTCTGTGCAACATATTATTTTATATATATACATTTATTTTCCTTTGAAGATTCAACTATGTTCCTTTATCTTTGAGTAATACACTAGAGTTGGTGAATGTTAGTTTTATATGTTTTGTCATAGAAGTTAGAAGAATTGGCACCTTTGATCATCTAAATCAAACCTTATTTTTTCCCTTACCCTAATGAACCTTGGATCTACCCATGACTGACTTTATCTTAGCTCATTCTATAAATATCCACTATATGTTTATATTTTGGGAAATAATTGACAATTTTACAAAGATTAGCAAGAAATAATGTCACTATGTATAATATGTTATCCCTACAATAGGGTATGATTTAAAACTTATAAGTGGTTGTTATATCTATGTTGTTTTTCTATTTCCATTAGTAGTTTTATAGACAACTAAATCCTTGATTCTTCTAGGACTTAAAATTGAGTTCATTACTTTCCCCCATTCGATAGTGACACAGGGAGCACATTAACTGCATCAATAGTTACCTCCTTGAAAATAGGAATTATAGGCTTAGTCAATTATTCAATACTCTATCCTTTTAAACCTTACTCAATTATTTATGATATATCTCCATCTTTCTTGGGCTGTTAGAAGGCTTGTTCAATTGCTTTGACTTTGTCCTCTTTGACTAACTATTGGAAGGAAGAAGGATCTTATTAGGAATCCTAGAGACCATTTCAACCTTTGAATCCTTATTAAAAATAAAATTTACTTTTTAATGCTTTATTAGGTATAGTATTAAGATATAAATTTCAATAAAGTCTCTTGAATAACTTTTATGCATCAATTTGGTACTTTGATCAATTAACTACTCCTAATGCAAAAATGGTGTACAAGAGAGAGAATTAGGTTTTGAATTGAATAAGGAAATATTCCACTAGGTATGTATTATAAAAATTAAATAATACCTAAAATAATTAATTTTGAACCATCAAACCCTCTAGAAGATGCAATTTTACTCCTATAACATGTTTTTCCACTCATTTCTTGTAGCCCTAAAAATTGGTAAAACTCCTTGTCCAGAATAATTTATGGATCACCTTGTAAAATTAATAAATTTTTTTAGTAACATATATCCCCTTAAAATTCCATACAAATTTTCATGATCCAACTCCAAGTGGAAGTATCCCTTTTCTATCATTTCTCTCTCCAAGTAGGCCTAATTAGGCCTCCTAGGCCTAAAAAGAGAAATTTGACCCAAATAACCACCCACACATGTGAAACCTATAAAAATTGTTTTATTAAATTTACCTAGCTTGATACCATCCTCCATACCAAATTTGGTCTTTTTAACCTTGTGAAAGTACTCAAACCATGAAATGGTCAAAAAACTAGCCCTTCCTTAAGCCTATTTTAGACTGCCATGAAAAATTAGGTTTGTTTGATCAATTTTAGGTTCTATTATATATTTTTTATAATTTTATAGGTTAAATACATCCCAATTCACCTCTTCCCATGATTTTCATCCTTTTACACACTTCAACACCCCTTTTTTCCTTGAAATATTATAAAAGTATAGTTTTCCTCAAATCTATATAGGTGCAAGTACATGCAATTACCATGGTGAGAAATTATTTGGAGTCTAGAACAATTTTTATGAGTTTTCATAATAATTTTAGGTAATTTTATGTCTTTTGGAGATCAATTTATACAAACTAGTCAAAATTGGCTTTTTTGGTAGCCTATGAGTGACTCAACCTCTTAACGATAGTTCATAAATGTTAGGGCCTTAATCAGAAAATAAATGCCATAAGTTGTAATTTAATAAGGTCCCATAAAAAATTACAATTTATATTACATTTTATTCTACTTATACTTCTATATTTTCTCCTATTATTGCTTTCTCATTACATTCAGTATCACCAGTAGTTATACCCACCTCTACCTAGTCCTCAACTGATACTAGCATGAGCCAACCTAGTACTTCCTTCATATTCACCTTCCCCCATTTTATTACTCATGACACTTCAAATATTTCTTCTTCCTAGGCAACCACAACAAGCTCCTCACTTGATACTAGTTTCCCTACACTTTCAAGACCATTGAGGCCCATTTCAAAAAAAATCACCTTTCACAATCCACTTAATATTACGATAATTGTAAAGTTGAATGTGTCTCACAAACTTCATTTATTCTTGACATGGACCCTACAAAATATTTATTTATCACACTTTATAAAATAGACCCAATGAACTTACACATTCCTACTACACCCTTAGCCTCTACCACTACCTAGGTACCTTTATTACATCTGCCTCCAATAAATCCAACACTTACTACTGCCTCAAATTTGGTCAGAGACATTATACACATAACTAGACAACAGAGACCTTATTTGTTCCTCTTTTCCCCTCAAATTTGGATGATATTTGATGCTACCATAGGTACAATGAAGAGGGTACTAACGAAGCAAGTTGAGAATCCATAGTCCAGCGTAGTTATGGCCCATGAAAGTGAAGAGTCCCTCTTCACTTTGACAAGGAAGAGAAAGGTTGGCCCTAGTGAGGTGGAAGAATATGAAGAGGGAATTGTGTCCATAGTATAGGCCTAGGTAGAATCCATAATTGCCTTGATGAAAGGCACATAATAGGAAATGAAGAGACTAAGGTAATAGACATTATCCATAATTTTAGAACGCACCACAGTCTAAGTAATTAGTGTATTTATTAATGTCTTTAATTTTTATAAATTCATGAAGAGAAGAAAAGAAAATGGGGCCTATAGTTCAATGTGGTCATTAAATTTGACCAAAAACTTGTACTCTATGACTCCAAGTTAGCAAACTTGGCTAGAATTACAAGAAGAAACAAGTTCCCAAACCTCAAGGTGTTGTCACTTGAAGATATCATCCTTGCACATACCATCCTAATGAACAAGAGAAGGATATTGAAGAGGTGGATGGATTAGGTCAAGGATGCAACTGCATCCTTATAAAAGATTGAATTCAAGATTGCCCTCTTATTGAAGGATGTTATGATTACTAGGGTGACTAAACCTAATGGCACCTTCATAGACAACCAAGAATTTAGGGCTTAGATGAAGGTGTTTGTTGTAAATTTCTAGAAGGATATAGCTAAGGCCAAGATAACTACAAAGGTTATGAACATATTGGATTTTTCCAACCAAAGGATGGAGAGAGTAGAGGCCATTAAAGAAGCACTAAGGCCTATACTTGTAAAACATGCTAGGTTAATTTAAAAAACACCTGACCTATTTCAACCCATGATCTTATATTTTAGCTAAATTGATTAGGATTACTTGGCATGCATAAAAGTATGGATGAAGGAAGAGGTAAAGAAGAAACAAAGGTAGCAACAATAGGCATCTCAGTAACCTCCTCCAAGACCATAAGGAATATACTACTTTGTTTTTTAAATTTGAATTTAGAATATTCCATTGTAGTATGTGCAATTTTAGCCACTTGGTAGTATTTGTGCATCTTTCATGGTCCCAATTGAACTTGTATATAAATTTTTAAAGCCTATAAATAGGGGTGTTCCTCCTCATTGTAATCAAAAACTTTTTTTATAATAATTAATGCAAAAGAGCCAAAAATTTGAGAGTTTATCTGATTGCTTTATTACATGTGTTCTATGATTTCTGCTTCTCATGCTTTTAGAGAATTAATAGTTTCCTTTCTACTTACTAATATGGAAATAACATTCAATATATGCATCTGTTAATTTGAGTTTAACACTAGGCTAACAAATTTGCTACTATATTTGCTCTATTTTCATCTTATTTGCAACTAAATGTGCTTATGTAGTTTACTGTGAATGAGTAATTTTTGTGCAACATATGATTTTATATATATGCATTTATTTTCCTTTGAAGCTTCAACTACATGCATTTATCTTTGATTAATACACTAGAATTGGTGAACACTAGTTTTATATGTTTTTTGAAAGAAGTTAGAAGAATTGGCACCTTTGATCATTTAAAGCAAACCTTCTTTTCTACCTTAACTTGCCTAACCTTGGATCTACCCATGACTCACTTTAGCTTGGCTCATTCTATAAATATCCATTGTTTGTTTTATTTTGGGTAATAATTGGAAAATTTTAAGATAATTTCATAAAGATTAGTAAGAAATAGTGTCACTACATATAATTTGTTGTCCCTATAGCAAGGTTTGCTTGCAAACTTATAATTGGTTATTATATCTCTGTTGTTTTCTATTTTTAGTAGTTGTTGTGTAAACAACTCAAGCCCTAAATCTTTCAAGTCTTAAAATTTATTTCATTACTTCCCATCATTCCTTAGTGACTTAGGGAGCACATTAAGTACATCAACTAGAAGGGAAAAAATTTGGCACTAGAAGGAGGGCCTCTATGTAATTAATTTCATGCATCTTAGTGAAATTGTAGTGTACTTCATTAAATATATGCATAATTGTTTCAAAGTATGCAAATATTGTTAAAGAATACTAAAGATCCACATTATTTACATGAATCTTTGTATTCTTTGAAGGATTTCATTGAAGTTAGTGTTCATTTGTACAAATTTGGTAAATAACTTGGATATTTGTCTAAATTTGTACAAAGATAGGTGAAATACCCCATTTTTTAAGCATATTCAAGGTTATTTTGATCATCTTTACAAAAATTCACATAAATATGGTAAATAATTTGGATATTCATAAGAATTTGTGTAAATATCATTCATAGGGACCTCCCTTTTACTAGATCTAGGCATTTAAGATCATAATTGCTCTAATTCATTTGGGATCAAGTAGACCTTTAAGTATCTTTATGCTAAAATATATTTTTAAATGCTTAAACACTCTCATGTTGCTAAATTAGGCATATAATTGCTTTAAAATGTTGGTCTAACACTAATCTTTACATGTTAATATGCAAAATTAATAGTATTTGCATAGGTATTGAAAACTTTGAGATTTCAAGTCTAGATCCTCAAAGATCAATTTAAAGCTATCAGATATAGTTTATAAGAGGCATTTTTTTTAGAATATTGAATGATCTTTGTGATATCTGACACATGTAACTCTATCTTTAAACTTCCTTTACTCTTAGTACCCATTTTTCATCCTACAGTTGCCTAAGATTAGAACCAGGTCTTGATCTAAACCCAAGATCCCTTTAACATCCCTAAAAACTCATAGCAAAGTTAAAGTAAACAAAGGTAAACAGAGGAAGTCCAAGACCCAACCAAATTCCCCATCTAACCAAACTTTTCAACCCCTCCTACCAATCATGACATGGTTATTTGGCTCATCCATCAATATCCCTAGAGTTGTGCATGATCTACCAAGTAATCCATAAAAATATTTGCCTCTCTTTACTCCCATTGGTAGAGTAACTACTAAAGAGAATATAAAGTCATTTAAGGCATATTTGAGGCTGCTTAACATAATCCATGAGGATGTGGCTTGATATCTCTTTCCCTTTACATTTAGAAACATGGCTTATGATTGGTTCCTCAAGTTGCTAGAAGATTCCATCATAGGATGGGATTAGTTCAATGATACTTTTATTTCCCAATTTTTAGTGTAGTAAGAATAGGATTTATGTATCAATAGTTTACCACCCTCAAAAGGGACATAAAAGAACCAATTAGAACATTCAATGCAAGGTTATAAAATATGTATACCTTGACGTCTCTACCCTATAAACTAGTAGATGATTTGACTTTATAAATATAAAAAATTGACTTAGACCCAATAATAGTTGTCTTCCTAAGAAGATCCTTGAATATTGACATTTTTCCTTTAGCATATATTGAATCCATTCATATTGATGATAAAATGCACCTGTAGGGGTATCATACCTTTGTTATACCAAAAAATGATCTAATAATGCATGATCTAAATGTCATACCCAACATAAATCAAAATATGCCTACATTGAACCAACTACCAGTAATGAACCAGTTGCCATTGAGCCACACTGTAATCAACTAGTAACTAGGATTCTTTAACCAAGTAAATGCTAGAGCACATCACCAAAATAATATCAGTCAAGCACTGACCTGTAAATAACACCAATATTCAAATTATGACCCAAAATAATAACTTAGAGCCTCCAAAGGGAGAATTATATTCAATAGAGAAAACCATTCAAAAAATCAAGAATGATTTCTTTGATCTCAAGAAATAAATGGGAAACACTGGTGAGAGTTCTAATAGAAGTTACAACTTTCATATATATAACAAATCATTTAATAGGTCCAATAATAATAGTGAGCCCCCTTTGATCAAGTTGTCTAAGATCAACATTTACAAGTTAGCCTTTCCCAACTAGTGTCTAGTGCACAACATAGCTATACATGGACAACTAGACTGTGTTGAGTTTTACCATGCATTTGAAGCCATTCAAAGCCAAATGGAGGGGTTAGAGATGAATCCCATTGATCAAATTAATGTTAAAGGATCTGACAATACCAATGATGCTTTTATAACTTTATAAATAGTCCTCATGGTCAAGACCTATGACTTTCCCAGTTAAAATGAAAATGAGCCTAAAGAAAATGTTGAAGAGGTGCATGCTTTCCAACAATACCAGAGGAGTAACTATGATTTGAGAATAAAAGGTTATAATCCACCTCTAACAACTTCCACCCCACCTAATAAACTAGATAAACCTCTTTATGGTAGGATAAATAATAACCCTCCACCTCCTAAAGGTAAGGAGAGTCAGCCAACTATAGAAGCTCCCTGCACAACATCAAAATGTGGATATAACATAGTGGAAGACATGAAGAAGATCAAGGAAAACATAACATTGCATGAACTTACCCAAATCACTAAACATCATGATTTGCTACTGAAATCATTGAATGAAAATCCTAACTCCAGTAAAGCTAAATTAGCTCATGAAAACATGGTAATGTATAAGAGTAAGCATGAATTTCCACCATTTCTATTGACTATAAGGATTTTTGGTAAGAATCTTCATAATTTCTTGCCTGATTCTATTACTTTAGCTAACATTATGCTTTTAGTAATCTATTAAAAATTGGATTGAACCTAGTCAAATTAGAGAAGGTAGTGGTGTAGTTGGAAATTTTAAGAGTGAAAGTGGTAGGCAAATTGTTAAATATTCATATGCAACTCACTCATGAACCTCGAATCTAGTAGTTCATTGACATTCAAGTAATTTACATACCTAAAACTTATAGATTTTTATTGATTCATGATTATACTAAATCCTTGAATGAATATATGTCTACTGATTGTTCCCATATGTGTCTACCTTGGCATGGGATCCCTAATCAAATCAAAATTGATTGAGAGCCTAAAATGAAATACATGATCATAGAATATAATGCCAAGAATGAAAAGTTAAATTACCAATCCTATGACTTAGGTTTTTATAATTTGGAAACCACTAATGTTTTTTTAGATGACAAGGTAAAAGAAGAAATAAAGGTCCTTGGACATTGCACTTTGATGGTGCACAAGCTAAGCAAGGTTTTGGCATTGGAATTATTCTGACAAATCCTAAAGGAAACTAGTATCTAGCTTATTATAGATTATAGTTCACTTGTACTAATAATTTAGTAGAATATGAATATCTTATTTTAGGACTTCAATTTACAATCAAACATAAGGAAAAATAACTGTTAGTTTATTGTGATTCAGAATTGGTTATTATTCAGGTTAAGGATAGATATCAGTGTAAGCTTTCTTGTTTAAGAAAGTATAAATTTAGAGCATGGGATTTAATTGATTATTTTGACTCATTTAATATTTTTTCCTTTCTCAGGGAGCAAAACCAATTAGCAAATGCTCTAGCCTCAGCAACAGTAAACCTAGTTCCTCTAGAGCTTTTGAACTTGTAGGAGTTTGCTATGGAGATATTTTCATGCCCCTCTATGTTAGAGAACATCAATCACTTACAATTTTTTGATGATATAAGAAAATAATTAACTTTATATGTAGTGTTAGCATACTTTATTCCCACATTATCAATGAACAAGATGAAAGTTCTATACAAAATTCAAAAGATAAGGAAGATGAAGTGATCCAACTCAAAGAGAATTTAAACCCTAAAGGTATGATCTCCTTAAAATAGATGTTTGATTGGAATAAATAAATAACTAAAGCTAAACAACCCAAGGTGAGTGGAAAATACTATAATCATGTCAACTTAGGAAGTCTTGAGAATGAGAAAAGTGTTAGCATTGGTTTAGTGTGCATCAATAAAGAGCTAAAGGAAGTCATTTCCCTTTTGACCAAGTTTAAAGATGTCATTGCCTGGTCATATAATGATCTTAATATATTTGATACCAATGTGATTAATCACACTATCCCCTTGAAAGAGGCATGAAAACCCTTCAGGTAAACACAAAGGCTAGTGAATCTAGTGATGGAACCTATGATTTATAAAGAAGTGAAGAAATTAATAGATGTAAAGATAATCTTCCCAATATGATACTTGACATGGGTTTCAAATATTGTGTCAATATAAAAGAATAATGGAAAAATAAAACTCTGTGTCAATTTCAAAAACTTGAATAGATCCTCAGATAAGGATAATTATCCCTTACCATCTTTAGATGAGGTCATTCAATTTATTAGTGGGTATGGAATGATGTCATTTTTTTTATGGTTTTCTAGGTTACAACCAATTCCTAGTGAATAATAATGACATAACAAAAATTGACTTCACCACCAAGTCGGGAACATTTGTATACAAATAAATGCCATTTAGATTGATCAACGTAGGAGCAACTTTCTAAAGATCAAAGGACCATGAATTCCATAGATTAATTGGTAAGTGCATCCTTATTTACATGGATGATCTAATAGTTTTCTCTAAAAATAGAGGTGATCACATGATGCATTTAGAACAAGGGTTGGAGAAGTGCAGGAGGTATGGAATTTCTTTAAACCCCAATAAAATCATCTTTTATGTAACTGAAGGCAAACTTTTAGGACGTGTAATCACCTAGGAAGTATGACTATTGACCTTGATATGATAAATGTAATTTCAAAGATAGAAGTCCCTAACAATAAAAAAGATTTAAAATATTTCTTTGGCAAGATTAATTTTGTAATAAAACTTATCTTAGTTTTTACAGAGATTATATGGCCACTCAATGAAATGTTGAAGAAAGATAAGAAGATAAAATGGAATGATGAAGAGAAGAAGTCATTTCAAGACATCAAAGATGTTATTGTTTAAGCTCCTATCCTGATAAGTCTTAATTTTAGCAAAGACTTTTATTTATACTCTTTTACTTCTGATCACACTATTATCATTATCTTAACACAGAAAGAGGATGTCAAAGAGCACCCCATAGCCATCATGAACACCAATTTGAGTAATGGGGAGATTAACTATCATATTCTAGATAAGAAAGCCTATGCTAGTGAAGGCCATCAATAATTTTAGACACTACATCTTGAGGAGCAAGACGTATGCCATAGTATTTGATCTACCTATCAAGTTGATGCTAACATAGAATGAACTTGGAGAGAGAAAAGGGAAGTGGATAACCAAACTCCAAGAATATGACATAGAAATAAAATCTTCTAAGTTGGTTAGAGGTTAGGGTCTAATCCAACTAATTTCATTTATTGATCCACGTATTAATATTTTGTGGGTTGAAGCAAGCCAAGTATCTAATGGTAATTGGTACAAGGATATTGTCCATTATCTACTCATGGAGAGTGTCACCCATACCTCAAAAGAAAATAAAAAAGGGCCCTTAGGCTAAGATCATCTAATTTTATGATCAAAATAGGAGTCCTCTATAGAAAAACTATAAAGGAATCTATCTGAGATGTGTTTTTAGAGCTGAAGCCATAGATATCATGGATAATTGCCATGATAAACTAGGAAGTGGTCACCCTTCAAGGCATACCATAGCATATAAGATATTGAGAGAAGGCTACTATTATCTAATCATATTCAAAGACACACACACTCATGTGTAAACATGAAATCAATGTCAAGTGTTTAATTGATGAGAGACAAAGGCAGCCATGCCTTTGCAACCAGTGATTGAGGTGAAACCATTTGCACAATGGGACCTCAACTTCATATGAGTGATAAATCCTAACTCCCCAAAAAGACATAATTTTTTACTCAGTACCATGGATTATTGCACTAAGTGGACTAAAGTAGTGGCCACAAAGAATAGTATAGTAATTGATGTCATCAAATTTCTAGAAGAAAATATCATCACTCAGTTTGGAATACCCCTATATTTAGTATGTGACAATGGCCTAGCCTTTGCATTAGTCAAATTCACTAAGTGGACTTATTACAAAGAGATAGTCACTAAGTCTACTTCAAATTATTACCCTAAGGATAATGGAGTTGCAGAATCCACCAATAAAAACTTGATGAATGCTATCAAGAAGTTTGTATAAAATAAACCTAGAGAATGGTAATCCCTACTAAAGTATGCTTTAAGGGTAGATAAAACCAAATACAAATAGGCACTCAAGGTATCCCCATTCCTACTATTCTATGGGAAATAACCCATTTTCCTTGTCATGCTAAAGCTACCCACCTATGAGTTTATGAATAAGTATATGGAAGATGATGGAAGAGTACAATCTTGAATACTGAACATCATCCAAATGGAAGATGCCAGAGACAAAACATTGAAAAACTTTAGTAAGCATCAGGATGTTGGTAAGATATGGTTCAACAAATGAGCTAAAGTTAATTCATTCCACATATCAAACTTAGTCTTAATATGAGATAAGGCCTACAAGAAGAAATGATAACATGACAAGTTCACTCCTCTCTAAATTGGACCATACCAAGTAACAAAAATACTAGGTGAAAATGGATTTAGGATCAAGGACCTACAAGGGAATGGCTTATCCTTTCCAGTCAATGGGAAATACATAAAACATTATTTATCTATCACTCTATCACAAACTCCAAAAGGTTAGTAAGCTTGTTTAGAGTTAGAGTAGGTAGGAGTAGAGTAGTTCCCTTCCCTATTTTTATTTTTTGTTATTTTTTTCTCACTTTCCCACTTTGATTTCCTATTGTGTTCTTTCTCACTTTCTATTTGTTGTTTGCTTTTTGTTGTGTGTTGTAGATTATTAATAAGTCATCTGGACAAGAATTCACTAGCTTAATTTGTGTTAGTCTATTCCTAAAAATGGGAAGAAGGGGTTTCTAGTTTTAAAAATAGGTTATCCAAAGTTTAGAAACCTCTAGTAGTGTTCCAATTTAGAAAATTTGGGTGGGGTTAATTAGAAGTTGGTTTTCTCATGAAAATCCTAAGTCATTATAAGACTATAATATGGTTTAATTGACTGAACATTTTCTCGAATTAGAGTTTGGATCTATGTGGAACACCATACTATCATTAAATTCACAAAGTAAATTTCTAGAACAGAACTTGATGTCTGAAAGTGAATTACACCCAGAGTATGTCTTGACAAAACCTTACACCTAACTAATTATAGTTCCCAACCATTTTGGTTTATGAATGAAAAAAAATGATACACCAATCAAGTGAAATCATAAAATACTTTTGAATTTCATGAATGGTTATTTGGGCATTATATACTAAGGCTATGGACACCTGGATGGCAATAGATCAAGGCCCAGATTGGAGCCAAAGGTATCTCTATTGGGGTTATGGATGCCTGGTTGGTAGAAAAGTAATGCCCAAGCCATCCATAAATAAGCAAAGCATATTTATATGAAATTTAAATAATGCTTGAGTCATTTCATGTTTGATGTCTTGAAGCTTGAAATTTATCACTTCTAAACTCAATGGAAATGGTTAAGGAACCTTAAATCACACATATAGCATGATTGTCTACAAGGTTTAAAATATATTTCAAGTATATGGGCTTTCATTAGTTCTAAAAAATAGTTTTGATAATGACTAAATATCACAATGAGATAACTAATTTTTTATTCATCTTTGAAGAGAATATCTAGATTCTAACATTTTTCAATGTTTCCCCATAGATGTCACCATTTGTTGATGATTAACTACCCCTATTCCCAGAATGGGGACCCTCCTTTCTTTAATTCTAAAAATGCCCAAGATGTTAAGCATGTTAAATCCTTTGAGTACATATGGCTTTGATTTAATTTACCATTACTTATAATCTATAATCTCTGGTTAATCATTCATTTTGCAATAATGATTAATACTTAGAAATATTTAGATCATTACAAGTCTTCTTCAGGTTTCATTCAATAATGAATTATTAACCATTATTGGTTCAATGATGTGAGAATAGGCTCTTACTAAGAAATTTATACCTGGGTCTCTAATCAGCATAAATATAGCGAGCTTCATTGGATCCTACAAAATTAGAATTATGATTTATTTAAAGCATTTTATTGTAAACTTATGATTTAGACTTTTTAAACTTGCTTAAAATGGGAAATAACATCTTCAAAAAATTAACTTAGTTTCTCACTTTGATTCACAATATGTCAAATTTAATTAGAATTTCATGACATCTCATGAGAATTCATAATTAAAAATATATCATAAAAGATAGGTGTCCACCTCATTGAGCTTTGAAACATATTAGAGATTTGTCACACCCTATGCAAGACACCTGGATCAGATCTACCAAGTCTATGAACTACATGGAATCATATAGAGAGCTCATGAAGAGACTAGCCATTGAAATTCATATATTGGCTTATGTGTCATGATCTTATCCCCCATGAGTGAACCCATTTGATCTAAGCTAACACACATCCCCCATGCATCCTGCTATAATACAAAAGCTCATGAGATGTTGTCATTTATCTCAAAAATAACCAACCAAACCTAAGCAACCTTCTAAGGTGATATGGGTTCCCTTTAGATTCATCTATGATCACCACTTGTCCTATCCATGTTTCATCCATTTAAATCTCATGAGAGCTCATAAGGTAGACACCTAGGTTGCACTCAAGCTGTCTGATTAGGTTTAGTGGCATACATCTATTCAAGGCTCCTTCTAAGAATTATAGTTTTTAAAAAAATAAACAAAATCCCATGAGAATGATGTGTGTCCCCCATGGACCCACGTGATGATGCCACATGTCATTCTAATGCTGATTTTACCTAAGATCAACTAGATCACCTTAGAGAGACATGTGTCTCCCCTCAATCCATAGGATTAGTACCAAGTGGTTGATGGTTTTATAAAACCCTTTTAAGGAAGACACTTGGTAAATCAAAGTTATGATTTCATTTTAAGAGAGCCACCTAGAAAAAGAAGCTATGATTACCTTCTGAGAGATCCACCTAGTGAAGAGAAGATATGATTTCATACAAGAGTGATGCATGGCACTCCCATGACCAATAAAAACTAAGAGGCATCAATTAAGAGATCACCATGAATTCAAAGATTCCACATGGTGAGATTTAAAGAGTCACCAAGCAAAGCTACATTCCAAGAATCCATGAGGTAATCAAAAGGTGCCATAGGTCCAAATTTTAAGCTAACTAAGAAGCTTAATCATATTTAAGTCATGTTAGTACCTAGTTAGATCTGAGGTGAAAACCATGTGTCAAAAGGTGGCAATCCTTAGCTTTAAATCTAAAATTAATGGAAAATCAAAGATGAAGTAAAGCTAAATTTGAATGCTAGTGCACTTAATTTTTAAATTTAGTAGTTTAAATATTGTTTCAAATATATGTAAACTTGACAAGCTTGCCATTAATATGGAACAAACTAGAATCATCATTAACCTTGCATTAAATAGGGAAATATTTAAAAATTATCCTCAACTAATTTATTAATATTCATAATTGAATCTATACGCATTTGATTTTCTCTATTGTCCATGCTCTCACATATTAACAAAGCTCAAGCCACTTGCAAATTTATACTCCCAACCACCATTGTTGGAGCTTAAAAATTATAGGAAGATACCAAAAAGATGTTTATTACTACCTAGAGTATTGAAAGAATTAGCACAAGCAAGTCCCTCTACTTTGGGTAAGAGAATTTATTTCATAAATGATGACTCCTTATTCTAATATGTTACTTTAGTTATTTTAAAGGACACTAAATTCATTCTTGAATTTATAGTGTTTGGTGACCTACATTACAATAGCATATACTTCAACATAGAAGTAGCTAGGACATTTGATGAGAATGAGACCATGCCTCATATAATCTGTCTAGCTTCCAACATCCTCACCATCAATACAGTTGGTCTTCATAAGGTTGTGGCCAAGCTAGAGGGCATGTCATGTGCTAACCTATTTTACAGCATCTTTGGGAGATCAAAGTGTGAGGGTGAGCTACCCAAATCAATATCCCAAGGGTTCTTAATTGACTTCATATTAGGGCTAAGCTTTGAGAAATATTATGACCTCCCCTCCCCATAGATTGAGTATAAGTAGGTCATCATTAACAACTAGTATAAGGTACACTCCCCAAAAAATGTCTTGGCTATATCGGTGACTAACCCAACTGGAGCTATCCTAATGGATGACCAAGGGAATTTGCCTATTTAATAATTCAAGAAAGGAGTCAAGATTGACCCTGCTCTCCTTAATAAAATATTTAGTAATCCACACATTAGCTATGTGGACATAAGGACTCTTCCACTACTACTGAAAATCTTGGAGGATCAATAGATTCCCCCACTTATGAAAATCATCAATAATAATTTAGTATACATAATGAATGATACTTAAAATAATGGTGCCCCATTCTTCATGATGAGTTACCTATTAGATGCAATCTTTGTAATTTCCCAACTAAGCTAGAATTCATGATCTCATGAGTGATATGAAGTTGTGCCCTAATTATTCTCTAAAATGCACATTCACCACTTCAAATGAATTATTAGATTGATTGTAGAATAATTCTACCTAGTTGTTTAAAAATCAATCACTAAGTGTGATATGTCGAGGGTTCCCCTAAAATTTAGTAAAACTCTAAAAGACATGGGTAGCTACTGGTTGTATCTAGATTACACATTAATTAGAGTAGGAGTGATGGTGTCTCATCTCAGATTATTGAGGTATGTACCAATGAAATTGGTAGAAGAAGAGATGGCCTAACAACTTCTACATGGAGTTGATGGCATCTTAAAAAAAAAGAAGATAGTCCCCCATAAGGTTCCCTATAGGTTGTGGAGAACCAAGATCAGAAAGTGGCATGATGTTATTGTAGCCACTAGGCATAGGGATTCTTACCTATTTCCTAAGGATAGCTTCAAACCTTGGGACCCTAACAATGTCATTACCAAACATCTCTTTAAATTTAAGAAAGATATAGTAATTGTGTATAAGCATCAAGATGAAGTTCATGAATGGATATATAGAGATGATATGAATGATGAAGTAGTACACAAGAATGTAGTGAGGAAGAACATTGAGCTAGAAATGAGACTAGATAGAGAGAAGAAGGAAGAAATTATAGAGTCTTGACCACCACCAACTCATGGGAGCATGTTTGATGCCAATTATGAGGAAGGGAAAGAAGAAGAATAAAAATACAACATTCTTCTTATTAGGAATAGTCCATGTAAACCTCCAGCACTTGACACTTCAAACGGTCAGTGCCTACCTCCAAGATTAGAAAAATGAGGATCTAAAAGCTAACCTATCCCTTCCCAAGGGCCCATATTGATCTTTGTATCTAAAATAAGAGTCACCCTCCAAAGATTGGATTAACATGACCCCATTTCCATTTACCTCAGGGAGTTACAACAAGGAATTAAGCTATCTATGGAAGAATTACAAGCACTAACTAGGAGGAATATTGAGAAGGTATAAAAGAGGGAAAAGGATCCCAAGACTACTATAAGAGGGGAAATACCTCCTCCATCAGCTTCTCAAATAATTACAAATCCCACAAGCACCCTTACGCTCCTGATGTAAGTACTCTCCCACTACCTTCTCTCCTAATTATTAATACATTTACTTTTGCTTTTGCTTCTATATTTGATCCTCCCACTATTTATTCCTCATTTCCTTTAGTACCATTAGTAGTTATAACCACCTCTACCTAGTCCTCAACTAATAATAGCATGATCCAAGCTAGTACTTCCTTCAAATTCACCTTCCCCCATTGCTTCTTCCTAGGCAACCACAACAAGTGCCTCATTTTATATTTGTTCCCCTACACTTGTAAGGCCATTAAGGCCCATTTTAAAGTTGTGCACCTTTTAAAATCCACTAAATATTACTACAACTAAAAATATCAATGTGCCTTCCAAACTACCTTCATTTTTTGTTGACATAAGCCCTATAAAATATCTATTTATCACACTTGGGCAAATGGACCCAACAAACTTGCACATTCTTACTATAGCTCAAGCCTCTACCTCTACCTAGGCACCTCCATTATAGCCACCTCTAATAAATCCAACACTTATTGTTACCCCAAATTAGGTTAGAGATATTTTACAGGCAACCAAACAAGAGAGACCTCAGGTGTTCCTCTTTGCACCTCAAATTGGGATGAGATTTGATGTTAACATGGGCACAATGAAGAGGGGAGTGATGAGGTAAGTTGACTAGCCATGGTCTAGCTTAGTTGTTGCACATGAAAATGAAGAGTCCCTCTTCACTTTGACAAGGAATAAAAAGGATAGACCTAGTGAGGTGGAAGAATATGTAGAGGACCTCATGTCCATAGTCTAGTCCCAAGAATAATCCATAGTTGCCTTGATGAAAGGCATGAAGTAGGAAATGAAGAGACCAAAGGATCAAGTATTGCCCTTAGTATTAGAAGGCACCATAATATAGGTAATCAATGTAGTTATTAATGTCTTCAATTTTTATAAATTCATGAAGAGAAGACAATAATATGGGACCTTATAACTCAATGTGGTCATTAAATTTAACCAAAAACTTTCACACTATAATGCCAAATTGGAAAACCTATCTAGAGTTAAAAGAAGCAACAAGTTCCCAAACTTCAAGGTGTTTTCACTTGAGGATATCATCCTTGTATAGACCATCCTAATGAATAGGAGAAGGATACTGAAGAGGTGGTTGGATCAAGTCAAGGATGCAACTACATCCTTAGAAAAGATTGAATTCAATATTGTGATCCTATTGAAGGATGCCATGGTCACCAGGGTGACCAAACCTGATGGTACCTTCATGGATGACCAAGAATTTAGGGCTTAGATGAAGGTGTTTATTTCAAAGTTATCTTAGGATATAGTTAAGGCCAATGCAACTACAGAGATTATGAACATTGTGGATTTTACTTACCAAAGGCTAGAGAGAGTAGAGGTCATTGAATAAGAACTAAAGCCTATACTTGCAGAACATGGCAAGCTAATTCAAGAAATGCCTAACCTATTTTAGCCCATGATCCTATGTTTTAGCCAAATTGTTGAAGTTTACTTAGCGTGCATAGAATTATGGATGAATAGGTAGAGAAGAAACAAAGGTAGTAACAATAGGCATCTCAAAAACCCATGACTCACTTTAGCTTTGTTCATTCTATAAATATCGACTGTTTGTTTGTATTTTGGGTAATAATTGGCAAAGTTTAAGATAATTTCATAAATATTAGTAAGAAATAGTATCAGTACATATCATTTTTTGTCCCTATATTAGTGTCTACTTGAAAACTTATAAGTGGTTGCTATATCTCTATTGTTTTTCTATTTCTAATGGTATTTGTGTAAACAACTCAAGCCCTGAGTCTTCCAAGACTTTAAATTGAGTTCATTACTTTCCCCCATTCCCTAGTGACACAAGGAGCACAATAAGTGCATCAATAGTCACCTCCTTGAAAATAGGCCTTAAAGGCTTAGTCAAGTCTTCAATACTCTATTATTTGAAACCTTATTCAATTATTTATGATATCTCTCCATCTTTATTGGGCTATTAGAAGGCTTCTTTAATTACTTTGGCTCTGTCCTCTTTGACTAAGTGTTGGAAGGAAAGAGGATCTTATTAGGAATCCAAGAGACCTTTTCAACCTTTGAATACTTATTCTAACTAAAATTGAATTTTTCATGCTTGATTTGGCATAGGATTAATATATAAACATCAATAAAGTATTTTGAATAGCTTCTATGCATCAATTTGGTACTTTGATCAATTAACTCCTCCTTATGCAAAAATGGTGTAGAAGAGAGAGAATCAGGTTTTGAATTGAATAAGTAAATATTCCACCATGGATGGATTCTCAACATGATATTAGTCTTAAAACAAGGCATTTGTAACCATTAAACCCTCTAGAAGATGCAATTTTGCTCTTATAGCATGTTTTTTCACTCATTCTTTGTAACCCTAAAAAATGGTAAAGATCCTTTTCAAAAATTATTTACAAATCACCTTGGAAAAATAATCACATTTTTTATTACCTTATATCCCTTTACAACTCTATACAAAAATTCATGATCCAAATCCAAGTGGAAGTATCCCTTTTCTATCATTTCTCTCTCTAATTAGGCCTCCTAGGCCTAGAAAGAGAAATTTGGCCCAAATGACCACCCACACATGTGAAACCTATAAAAATTATTTCAATCACTTTACCTGGCCTAATACCATCCTTCATACCAAATATTTTCTTCTTTAACCTTGTGCAAGTACTCAAACCATGAATGGCCAAAAAAAGCCCTTCCTTAAGCCTATTTTGGATGGCCATGAAAAATTTGGCTTGTTTGAGCACTTATAAGTTATATTTTATGATTTTTTATACTTTTAAAAGTTAAATAAATCCCAATTCACATCTTCTAATGATTGGCATCCTTGTACACACTTCAATGCCCCTTTTTTCCTTGAAATTCTACAAAAGTATAGTTTTCCTCAAATATATATAGGTGTAGGTACAAGAAAGTACAATGTTGAGAACCTATTTTGCTTATATAAAAAAATGCATGATATTTCATAATAATTTTAGGTAATTTTATGTTATTTGGAGATCAATTTATAAAAACTGGTCAAAACTAGCTTTTTTGGCAGCCTGAGTGACTCAACTTCTTAATGATAGTTTATAAAGGCTAAGACCTTAATTAGAAAAAAAAATCCATTATTGTAAGTTAAAAATATCCCCTAACACCTATAAATATCTTAGTCTCCCATGTAAAGTGTCTATATTATTATGAGCATAATAAGGTACCTCCTTGGCTAGGCTAACTACATTATATGAGGTTGAGGAGGGAGAATGAACTTGTTTTAGAATTTTAGAGTTTTTTATTTAGTTAAAACAATTTAGGGAGATATAAAACATTAACTTTAACCTACTCAAATGTTTTTATTCATCATTTTTTCCTTCTTTCTCCTCTATAACCTTGTTGACTGAAACTGAGGGTTTATTGACCAAGCAACACTCTTGACCCTAACTGATATATTCTTGCCTTTTTATCAAAATGAGGAATTTACCATAGTTTAATGACATTTGAAACCTTTTAATACACCCCCTTAGAAACCTTGGAAACATTCATTGTCTTTTAGAAGGTCATTTGACCCTTCTTAAGGCTCTAGGTTTAGTCAACAAACATGGTACATAGACTGGCTATAAGTGTTGATCACTACACTTTTAGCCTATATGAGGAAAGCAAATGTAATAATACCTTGAATAAGTATACATATACCTATCTTACTTTTTATCACCTTGAATAGGTATCTAAATTTCTTACTTTATCTCTGACAAACAAGCTTTCTCGCATGGCTACATAGGTTGATTATAACTCATTAAGGCCTATGAGTGTTCTTTTAATAGAACTCTTTGATTTGAAAGATTGTTTATGACCTTGTATCTAACTCCACACTCTAACAAATTATTGATCAACCAAATTTCAATTTCATCACTTATGCTTCAAATTCATGTTATTGACCTTGGAGATAACTAAGTTCAGTTAGACTGACCAATCTGACCTATAGGTGGTGATTCTGAAGTTCTTAGGCTTGAATGGGGATAGTGAAGGAATTTAATATTATTGAATAGGTATATAGTGTTTTAACCTCTTCACTTCATGGAAGCTTATATAAATATAACACCTTAACACAACTATGAATTATACCCTAATAATTATTAGCCTCTTCCTCTCATATAGGCCTTAGTAGGATTATAGGCAACATTGGATATCAAGACCCTTATCACCTTGAATATATTATGTCTTGATCAAAAATAGGAATCCTTATCCTTATTATGATCCTTGAAAAGTAAGTTAAATGTGTTTGAAACCTCTAGATCCTATTACCATGTCTTCATAACTAATATGCTCTCAAACTTATTTAGTTGTAGGAGTATCCCTATAGGTACTAATTTGGTGTCTTGATTGCAACTTTGGAATTTTGAAACTCATCTTGAGAATTGATCCCTATATCCATAAGTCTAATGAGTTATTTAGGCCTCAAAAGTTATTTCAAAGTTTTTTCTTTGACCTAAGATGCCTTTTCAAAGTTTTATTCTCCATTCCACACATTTGTGAATGTTTCTCCATATATATTAACTCTATCTATGGTCTTATAACTTGTTTTAGGTCACCATTAGGGTTTATAAGCATAATGATCATCCTATCCCTAATGGGCTTGTCTTAAAAATATTTTCTCATTACAATAAGTCCAAAAACTTATATAATCTCTTAACATAGACCATTTCAACTGTTGGAGGCTTTTATTTCATCAAAACACTTCAAACCCAATAAACTTATTACTTATTCATATTCAAGCATATAGGTGGTAACTTGTTATTATTGGTAATAGGCATCACTATTTACTTAGTTGCAAGACCAATTAAGTGTAGCTTTCTCAGACTTATCTATATTATTGTGGTTTTATTAATGTCTTCCACCTTACTTAGATTATCCCTAATCTTTTTTATGTTCTTCAAGACCTCTCATATTCAAAACAACTCCTTCTCTCTCATGTCTATGAAGGCATGGCTATAGGTAGTCATTTGAGGAGAGTTTTAACATGGAGCTTGAGAAATGATCTTACCAATTAGGCTATGGGCATGAGAGTGACTAACCTTTTAAAAAATATTTCCCACTACCTTACAAAGTCCATTTGACTTTCATGACACCAACAAACCTTTACCTTCCTATCCTTGAACATAGGTTAGTTTGATTTCAGGCTTAAGGCAACTTGGTCTTAAATAGATATTTCAATCTTAGAGTTTTACTCAATGACCCTGAGTCTATGAGAGTTCCATCAAATTATGGTGAAGATAAATGAAGAGGTAGAGAATCACTTTTAAAATTCTCATTTCATCATAGGTTAATTAAATTCAAAGCTTGACTTCACTTTATAGCAAGCCTATTGAGGCTAAGACTTGATCATGGTTGCCAATACTTGGTTCTCTATTCTTATCCTTATTGAAACCATTATTCATTTATGAGATCATTTTACATTATAAATGAGTGTTTTAAATGGCTTAAAATCTCCTATACCTTCCATGTACACTTTTCAATTTATGTCTCCAAGCTTGGAACCCAACCTAAGTGTCATAAACAAGATTGTAGGAGTTCATTTTTCATTTAAGGCCCTTTTCCCATGCATTGTGAATAATCTATTTAATACCAATCTTCTATGTTCCCATATACTGATTCTTAATTTTGGGAGCATCATAAAACACTATATAATGCAAAATCATTACCTTGGTTAACTTATATGCCTATTAGGCATGTACACAATATTTTGGTGAGTCACAAGAACATGAATCTTTATTTTGCCTATTTAAGTCCTCACAATATTCTAAGTGATTTTATATGCACTTAAATGGATCAAACATGTCATAATAACAACTTATCATCAACTCAAGTCCTCACAACATCACACAACTTAATTGTTGATGATGATTGGTGTACTAGAAAGTATACTGGTTGTATTCATGTTGAAAATGTATGGATTTTAGATAAGTATGGATAACCATATAATTTATTTTTAGTGCATTATAAAAATCTAAACATGATATAAAACATTTTCCCATCCTCTTTTACTATTGAATAACTTGGAACACAAAGAAAATATGGTAGTCACTTTGTAAACTATGTAAAAATAGAGTTTTATTTTCCAAATGAACTCACACATGCCAAGTGTGGATTGGAGAAACTTTTTATATGATTGAATATAACCTACACATCTCAATCAATTTCCATTATGCATTCAATTAGTTTCCAACTACCATTTCAATGAGGAAAAATGAGTTTATGGGGTTTCTAGGTAGTTTTAGACCATCCCAAGGTATTAACAATTGTTCATAAAGGGGAGGGGATAAATCTAATGAAAAATTCCATAATTCTTAATATTACTAGTACTTCATCCTTTGGAAATAAATTTATGACCCAAATATCTCTTATTTGTCTGTACCGAGCACTTGAAAATTGCCCTTGTGAGCTTATGAAGAGGGTGATGAGGGATAAAAATCATTTTTTGTAGTTTGAAGACATTTGAGAGATTTAAAATACCTTTATAATACCAAAATACACCTTTAAGGCATTTTCACCTGGAAGTGGGCTCCTTAAATCTGTACAAACACATAAAACTACATTTTTTTAGCAAAAAATTGAGTTGTTTTCACATGTAGACCATTATTGTGACTTCATTATGACATTATTACATTAAAAACTCATTTTAATTACTTTAAAAGTGTAATGGTATGTATATTCCATCTTTAAAGTATTAGAATCCCCTTAAAAGTATCTTCAAGTGCAAATAAAGCTAGTATGAAAGAGATGATCTCATGTAAAGTAACAATATCAATTATAGACCTCCTTTGACTTTAGATGACCTCTTCCCTATGTTATTAAATTATCCATGAAATAAATTCACCTTAATAAGGCTTATATTCGCCATAATGCAAACCTAGGTTTCTCTAAAAACCTTAAAATTTTGCTAAAAATACCTGAATTTCATCAAACAAGACTAATAGGCTTCAAACCAAGTGACCAAGTGAAATAACTTGACCTAATATACTATGTACTCTCTTGACACAATATGGCATACCCATGTGAGTTACTAGATTGCCTCTAAAGGCATTAGAAATCTTTCCCAAGACATTACTTTAAATAATGCTAACAAAACTAGCAAATCATCATTTGAAGAATACCAAAGGCATGATAAGGTTTTAAATAGGGTTGTAAAAGCATGAATTGTAAAGTTTCAAATGATAAGGGTGATAATTTGACCTATGATGTCAAAATTTTCCACATTTTAGTGATTATGATGGGAATCATGCCTAATATGCTTATGAACTAGTAAATTAGCATCTCTTTTGGACCTATAAACTCACTCACATACTCTCAAAAACACTTGATCAGACCTTGACCTTGGATACAAAAAACTAATTTAACCTCCAAGGCAAAGAAAAAAATGACAAACACACATGAAGACAAAACACACACACACACACACACACACACACACACACACACACACACACTTGTGCTACAAATCACTTAGGGAACACAACAAACAAAAGTAAACTACTATGTCCAAACTAACTTGTCAAGATTGATCCTCCTAGATTAATGCAAAGTTTTTGAGATCATATTCTTTATGAGGTGAACAATGATGGGAAGCAAGTTGATTCTTAAACATGGTGATTTATAGGCCCTTCTTCTTTTCTAACAACTCTTTTAGCATCTCCTCAAGTGAGTACTCAATAGTAAACCAATTTCCAATGAAGACATATTCATCTTGTACTTCAAGATCTTTCTCATATTGCTTGTCATTTAAAACCTCATTAAGTGATACCTCATCTAGGCATTATCCTTGAGTCTTTATGGCATATTGAGTGACCTCATTCTTCTTATCAGCTACTACAAGATCACAAGCTCTTCAAGGATATTTGAATATTCAACCCAAGTTACATCATGATCTTCAATATGTGTTTCTTGATCAAACTTCTCATAAGTATTCTCTCTAATGGGTAATGTATCCTTACAAAGGTATTCAATATCTTTTAGAGACTCAATGTACAGCTATCAATCATATTTTAGTTTCTCACTTTGATCAACTTGAATGAGATCAACTTGCAATGCATATGTATCCTTCTCTTAAAGTGGATTTAAAGGGTTGTCAAGAGTGTCAAACATGGAATCAACCTCTTAAGTTCAACTTCCTCATACTTAGCTTAAATTTCAAGGGATTAACTACTAGTGGACACTTCAAACTTGCCCATAAAGTCATGGTATAGTTGTTTCCATGAGTTCTCTTCATCTTATCTATCAAATCTCAATCCATGAGAGCTAGATTGATCTTCTTCTTCCTCCATATTGAATGAAAAATCATCAATCCAAGAGAGAGTTAACTCATCATGATTTTCAAACTCCAAATCTGAGTTACTTTCTTTAACTTCATGAAGAGGATTTCCAATGAATAATTCTTCATCATATTCACTCACAACATCTTTAATAGAGGTATATGGAGTCTCTTTTATGGATCCAGTCTCATCAAGTCTTTCAAGGACCACTACTTTATCTAACTTTCTTTAAAAACTCTCATTTCCAACTAGATGCTTATCTTCTTCCCTTAAATAATAGGTTCTCTTTAACAAAATTAGAGGGTGGGAGGGAAAGAGAGTTCATTTCCTGGTTTAAGACTTGAAAGATTGTCCTTCCAACTTGGAATTTTGAGTTTAGGTTTATTGGAGGATTCTTGGGTAGGAACTTTGGGAAGGAGGAGAGAATTCTGATTTTCTTTCTTCTATGCAACAATCAATTCATCAACTTTCAACATACTTTGAGACTCATAGGTAGCTAAGACTTGAGGAGTAGACAAAAATTTTGAAAATCTTGAGGACTCCTTGAATTGACTTGTAACAGTCTTTATCCCTCCTGGTCTAGATCTAGTTCATCAAGAATCTCTTTCTAACTTGGGAATTTCTTTGGTATAGACTCAATAACCTCTTCTTTCACTTGATCAAAGCATGATTCATTATTTTTTTCCCATGACTCAACCACCATTGTCCAACTTGGAACCTTACACTTAGGATCCTCCCCTAGAATATTCATTATAGCTTGAAGGGGGATACAAGATTTAATAAGCTTACAAGTTGCCTTGGATAATCATCATATTTTTGACTTTGAATGGAAATAAGGAAAGGCTCAAGAGATTCATCTATTAGAGTTGGCATAGTGTAACCAAGCATCATATCCCAAGAAGGCCTCTAATATGAAGATATCTTAGTTTATTGGGGATGGGTAGGTGTTGCTTGAAGGGAATTTAGAACATAAGAAGGTTGACCAAGATTAGTTAGAGATGATTGAGATTGTTTGGATTGGATCTATTTATTCTCCCATCTCTATAATTTGTCTACCCACCCTTTGATCAATGTTCTCATTTCACATAACTCATTATTCATAACATACTAGTTTTCATCTCCAACTATTTCCCACTTATCCATCAACATTTGTACTAAATTCTTCATCTTCTCTATGAGGTGAAAAGGAATCATATCTAACTCCCTATCCCATTTTCTCATCCACCCTTCAAACTTTAGCATATTTGGCTTGAATTCCAATAAGGATATGGTATGGGAAACATAATTTTGAGTTGGAATTAGAGTAGGAGGAGGTGATTATGACTATTATAAATCATGGTAAGACTATTGAGGTACACAATTATGGTCATAGTAAGGCTAATAATGATCATTATAAAGTTGACATGAACCATCATATTCTTGACACAATTGATCATAGGACTAATAAGACTCTTGTTAAGGTTGATAAGGTTTATGAGAGGTTTGGAATGATCCATTATAGGACTGATAAGGAAGTATAGCATAGGAGTTCTCTTCATATCTAGCCATTAAACTTCATCAAGATAAATAATTGAAAACACCACTTACTTGAACCAGTGTTTGGGTTACTAGAACCAACTCATTGATATTGAAGATGCCTTTGATGTTTTGAATGCCTCCAAACTTTGATCTTTATAAAAATAACACCAATACATCCTTATAATTCTTTAGACTTTTGTCCCACTGGGCATGCCAAAAATTGTTATCTACAAGATGTACACCCTTGTGAAGGTAGCTTCAATCCTTCACAATCTGAAGTAAATGGAGACAATCCTAGGCTATGGGTAGCCTAATAGATGGATTAAATCTCTATATTATAATGGATATCTCCCCTTGATATATCAATTAGGATCTCTACTCTATACTACTAGCTTTCAAAGGAAAAGAGAAGAATGTAAATTGAAAGGAAACCCTATCTAACTATGGTGATACACCAAAATGTGTCATCCACTTGTCTAATATACACTAATAAGGATGAATAGAGACATGGACATTATTTTACTTCTCAAATGAAGGTCTACAAACATCAATATTTCACATAGAGGCTCAGTTTAATACATGATCTAAGGTAGCTAATCAATAGGTATGTTAAAGACACTAATGAAAGCTTACACTTGCCATACATACAATATTGTTTAATTACACTATGAAAATTTTAAGGATGAACTAACACCTAAAAATAAGTAAATAGGAGAGGACAAAATGAAAGGAATCATGCACTATCACTGTCATTCATCAATTAACCATAAATATACACTAATCATAAGCATTAAGGAGGCATTAATTCATTCTGATTCATTCTAAAGAGGAAAGTGAAAGTGTTTTTATAATAATTTCCTTTCCATAACTCAAGTTAAGGATCCTTTTCAAATGCCAAAAATAGGATTACATATAGAAAAAATTAGAAAGGAGAGAGAAAGAGATAAGAGCCAAGAAATTAGGAATGTATAATTTACTTAGTCCTTCTCCAATTTCTACATAGTATTTCCTTTGAATATCTCTCATCCAAAATTTGAAAAATTTCATAGGTGTAAAGGAGGACTTGTGTTTAAAGTTTTAATAAGTCATGGCATTGATTTATGATGTTTGATCAATACAAGTGCATGCATTCTTACTTGCACACCCTATATACTTGGTGAAAAAGTCACCTATTTGAAAATAGGCCTTAAAGGCTTAGTAAATTATTCATTTATATCTCCTTTTAAACCTTATTCAATTATTTATGATATCTCTTCATCTTTCTTGGATTATTAGAAGGCTTCTTCAATTGTTTTGACATTGTCCTCTTTCACTGGGTGTCAAAAGGAAGGAGGGTCTTATTAAGAATCATAGAGACCTTTTAAACCTTTGAATATTTATTAAACCTTAAATATAATTCTTCATGATTTATTATGCATAGGATTAAGAGATCAACATCAATAAAACCTCTTGAATAATTTCTATGCATTAATTTGGTGTTTTGATCAATTAATTCCTTATGCAAAAATGGCATAAAAAAGAGAGAATTAGGTTTTACATTAAATAAAGAAATATTACACAATGTATGGATTATAAAAATGAAATAATACCTAAAATAAGGAATTTTTATCCATAAAACCCTCTAGAAGATGTAATTTTGCTCCTATAGCATGTTTTTTCACTCATTCCATGTAGCCCTAAAAATTGGTAAAGCTCCTCTTCCAAAATAATTTATGGATCACCTTGAAAATTTGAGAAAATTTTAGTACCTTATATCACCTTAAAACTCCATATAAAATTTCATTATCCAAATCCAAGTGGAAGTAACCCTTTTTAGTCATTTCTCTCTCCAATTAGGCCTAATTAGGCCTCTTATACCTAGAAAGAGAATTTTGGCCCAAATGACCACCCACACATGTGAAACCTTCAAAAAGTGTTTGATTTAATTTGCATGGAATAATACCAACCTCCATACTAAATTTTGGATTCTTTAACCTTGTGAAAGTATTCAAACTGTGAAATGGCTAAAAAACTAGCCCTTCCTTAAGCATGTTTTGGATTGCCCTAAAAAATTAGGTTTTTTTTGGCACTTCCAGGTTATATTGTATATTTTTTTGGACTTTCACATGTTAAATACATCCCAATTAACCTATTTAAATTATTTTAATCCTTATACACACTTTAACAACCCATTTTTGCCTCAAAATTTTGGAAACATACAGTTTTCCTCAAATTTGTATAGGTGAAGGTATAATAAAGTACCATGGTGAGAAACTATTTAGAGTCTAGAAAACTTTTCATGATGTTTAATAATAATTTAAAGTCATTTTATGTGGTTTTTAGATCAATTTCTACAAACTAGTCAAAATTGGCTTTTCTAGTTGGGTGTGAGTGACTAAACTTCTTAACAATAGTTCCTAAAGGATAGGGAGTTAACCATAAAAAAATTCCATGAGTTTTAATTTAATAAGGTACCCTAACGCTGAAAAATATATTAATCTCCCATGTAAATTTTTCATATTATTATGATCATAATAAGGTACCTCCTTAACTAGGTTGATTGCATCCTATGAAGTTGAGGAGAGAGAATGAACTTAATCTAACACTTTAGAGTTTTTTATTTAATTTCAACAATTCAAAGAGATAAAAAATTCATGTTAACCTAATCCAATTTTTTATTCATAATTATTTCCTTATTTCTCCTCTATACCCTTGTTGACTAAAACTGAGGGTTTCTTGATGAAGCAACACTCTTGACCCTAATTGATATGTGTTAGGTTGTGGAGCTAAAAACTTGACCAGGATGCAAATAGGAAAAGTCACAGAGCTTGCAAAGGTTATGGAGAGTTGTAGAATTAGTTTCAGGGCAACTGACGTCGGTTTGATCAATCGACATCGATCAGATAGCAGCGAAGAACCAACCGGTGTTGGTTACCATTTGGCCGACATCGGTCATGGAGGAGCCGACGTCGGCAGCCTGTACGTGAACATGCAGTTTGCATGTTGATTCTAGAGAGTCTATTTTTGGACTGTTAGTTTGCATGTTAAAGGCCAGTCATAGTCTTGAGTTGTGTGTCTAATTATTGTAATTAAGATAGTCTAATTATTGTAATCATGAGATCTATATATGGAATCATGGGTTGTATTATAAAAGCGTAACTAGAGAGTAAGAGAGCAATAAGCTCCTTCTAAGAGAGGAGAGCAATGGTGTGTTCCTCCTAGTGCCGCAGTACCAAGGTGGGTACTAGTTTGGAGAATCAACAGGGTTCTTCATATTTGTATGATCTTAGTCAGTAGGTTAGCATGGCTTCTTTTGGAGATCTACAATGGTGAGTAAGGTCTAGTGATTTGTAGGTAGGATCAAAGAGCAAGAGATCTACTTAGAGTACGGTTGTGTACATGACATACTGGCAGCATGTTACTGACTGGTTAGAGAGGTGAACATCAATTTTGTATTGGAGTTGATTGTTGGGACCAAGAGAGAGGGAAGAAGGTATTGAGGTGTGGTGAACCTTTGAGGTGGAAGAAGAAGTGGCATCTTCTTTATTATATATTCTTCTGAGTGATTATTAATATAATTGTGTATTGTCTCTCAATTCCTGTGTTGTTTCATATTTCTAGTTACTTATTGATTCTGGTTAAATTCTGTGTTTAGTTGCTAATACAAGAAGTAATCATATGTGCTTTATTGGTGGAGCAAGATCCTGACACGTGGTATCAGAGCATGTTTATTATTCTAGGTTCTTGACAAGTGGTATCAGAGCCTTGGTTGTAGGTTCAAGAGCTAATACCATCAATTGGTATCAGAGCTTTTGGTTGGGTTGACTAACAGGTGGTTTCAGATCTGGTAGTGTTTTTTGATTACAGGTCACTCATAGGGGTTTCAAATTGAGTGGGAGTATAGCAATGGCAGAAGAAAGTAAGTTATGAATGGGGAAACTGAATAGCACGAATGGTCTGATTGATGGAAAGAAGGAGCAGGTAAAAGGAGATTGTTGGTCGGCAGAAGATTAGGGTGTAGAAGCATATGTTGCAGGTGATGTTGCACAAGATGCTCTGGATAAAGTAGAATCTTTATTTACAGATTCTTTTGCCTCTTTTCATGCAGCCAAAAATAGAGCATCTTTTCATGGGTATGTCCTTGGAGACTTTGGAGAGATTTATTTAGGGGTTGGAGAGCCTTGTTAGATTATTGATGAAGGAGAAGTGAAGCTGAAATTGTAGACGGATGACACATAGTGGTTGAAGGAAGTGTTGGGGGATCAATCCAACAATAGTTTATAATTGTGACAGCAATAAACACGGAATTAAACCAGATTGACAAGTAATTAGAATGATAATAGCAAGAACAAGAGATACAAGAAAACACCCTGAAAACTTGTATTAACAAACTCTTTACAAAAGGAATACAAATGAAGAAAGCTTCTTTCTTCCACACCTCTCCTAGATGTATAGATCTCTCAATAGATCTCTATTCCTCAAGAGCTCTCTCTCTCAAGAACAATCAACTCCAACAAGCCTGGATTGATTCAATTTTGTATTGTTCTTCACACACAATGAATTACAATAATTCACCCAACTAGTATAATCTACTACAAACTACTACAAAGCTAAGAAGATCTAATTCTACATATAGAATTAGGAGACTTGAGCATGTACACCCAACAAGCAGTTAAGCCACTTGAACAAGGGCTCTAAAAATAGTATTGCTAATAATAGAGACGTGAGCTTGAGTCTACAACTCAAACTTATCATGCACACACTCGCTTCTGTCCATGAAAATAGCTCTCTGGACACGTAGGTAACCGACGTCGGTTCCTGCTGCTTGTCTGTGACCACCATCGGCCGACCCTCTGCCGACGTTAGTGTCTCTGCAACTGCCTGTGACCGATGTCAGTTGCTCTTGACCGATGCTGGTGTCTGTGTAGACTCGAACCTGATAATGAATGCTCCTTGGTGAAGTTTTTAGCTCCACACCCTAACAATCTCCCACTTGGAGATAAACAATTGCACCAGTACCTGTACAGCAACATCTTCTAGCTCATCCATCTTCAACTCAATCATGAAGACCAATAGAAGTTGAATGAAGATTCAACTTCTCCTTTATAACCAGCTTGGTTAACATATCAGCAAGATTCCTATCTGTATGGATCTTTTCCAGCTTCAACTCACCATCTTCCAATACCTATCGTATGAAGTGATACCTTAGCTGTATGTGCTTTGTTCTTGAATGAAAGGCTAAATTCTTAGCCAAATGGATTGCACTCTGACTGTCACTATACAATCTGCAACTCTCATGCTCCCTACCAAGCTCATCCATGAACTGTGTCATCCATATCATCTCCTTGCTAGCTTCTGTGGCTGCAATATACTCTGCTTTTGTAGTTGACAAGGCAACAACCTTTTGCAACTTAGATATCTAGCTAACCGCCATTCCACCTACAGTGAAAACATAACCTATAGTGCTCCTCCTACCATCCAAATCACCTGCCATATCTGAATATACATGACCATGTAGAGAAGTATCTAAACCTCCATAGCACAAGTGCCTACTGCTGGTTCCTCTCAGATATCTAAGGATCCACTGAACTGCTTTCCAATGTTCCTTACTTGGATTGGCCATATACTTACTTACAACTCCCACTGCTTGGGCAATATCCGGTCTAGTACACACTATTGCATACATCAAACTCCCTACTGCGGAAGAATATGGAACCTTACTCATGTACTCTACCTCATCATATGAATTAGGACATTGTTCTTTACTCAACTTAAAATGTCCAGCCAAAGGTGTGCTTACCGGTTTAGCATCCTACATATTGAACCATTTCAACACCTTGTCCACATATTCTTCTTGAGACAATATCAACCTGTGATTTTTCCTGTCTCTCTTAATGCTCATGCCAAGGATTTTCTTTGCTACTCGCAAATCCTTCATAGCAAACATTTGAGCTAATTTCACCTTAAGCTCAGAGATATCCTGCATGTGTGATCCTGCAACCAGCATGTCATCTACATACAACAATAGAATAATATATCTACCGTTATCAAATCTCTTGAAATACACACAATGGTCTGATTGACACCTACTGTAGCCATGCTTAGTCATAAACCTATCAAATTTTAAGTACCAGTGCCTAGGAGCTTGCTTGAGGCCATACAAGCTTTTCTTCAATCTGCAGACAAACTTCTCCTTACCCTTGACCTCAAATCCTTTTGGCTATTCCATATAAATTTCCTCATCCAAATCTCCATGAAGAAACACTGTCTTAACATCTAGCTGCTCAAGATGCAAATCCTCAAAAGCAACTAAAGACAATACAACCCTTATTGAAGTCATTTTAATAACAGGAGAAAAAATCTCACCAAAGTCGATACCTGGCTTTTGTGTAAATCCTTTTACCACTAATCTGGCCTTATATCTCATCTGTCCATTCTCGCCTTCTTTCAACCTGTAGGTCCATCTGTTCTTGAGTGTTCTCTTACCAGCTGGCAATTCAACCAAATCCCATGTTTGGTTCTCTCTTAAGGACTCCAACTCCTCAACCATGCCATGCTCCCACTCACTCTTGGACTCCACCTGTATTGCTTCTTCAAAACTCTCTGGTTCTCCACCATCAGTTAGTAATAAATAAAATAAAGAAGGAGAATATCTAATTGGAGGCTTACTCACCCTTTCTGACCTCTTGATGGGTGTCTGAGACTCATCCACAACACGTTGTCCACCCAAATTCTCTGACAGTGACCGACCTCAGTCACCTACAGACCTGTCACTGACCGACATCGGTTCTTCCTGACCGACCTCGGTACCTGTATGGCCAACGTCGATCTCTGTATGGCCGATGCCAGTTTTTGTCCTGTCGACGTCGGTTCCTAACCTGCTAACGTCAGTCTCTGTGTTTTCCTGCAAGTGATTATTTCTTTTTCCTACGAGCTCATCTTGGACTTTCACCTCGTCTAATTCACCATTACTCTGCTCAGACTGATTCAACTTCCTTAGCTGATCAGAATACATCACTCTTTCGTTGAAAACAACATCACGGCTCCTGATTACCTTGTTAGTTTCTAGATTCCACAATCTGTAACCAAAATCATCTGAGCCATAGCCAATAAATGTGCATCTCATAGACTTAGCATCAAGATTCTTTCTATTTTCTTTATCTATGTGCACAAAGGCTTCATAACCAAAAACTTTGAGATATGAGAGATCAACCTTTTTACCTGTCCATGCCTCTTTTGGAATACCACCATCCAGAGCTGTAGAGGGTCCTCTGTTAATCAGGTATACTGCAGTGTCAACAACTTGTGCCCAAAACTGTAAGGGCAAACCGGCATGCAATCTCATACATCTTGCACGCTCCATTATTGTCATGTTCATCCTTTCAGCAATTCCATTCTGCTGAGGTGTCCTTGGAACCATCCTTTGCCTACGGATTCCATGCATGTAACAATAATCTCTGAACTTATGACTGCAGAACTCACTGCCATTGTCTGATCTCAGGCACTTTAATCTTTTACCTATTTCATTCTCAACCATAGCTTTCCAAACTTTAAAAGTCTCAAATACATCAGATTTCTTTCTAATACAATAGATCCATACCTTCCTTGTCGCATCATCTATGAAAGATACATAGTACTGTGATCCTCCAATGGAAGCAACCTGAGCCAGTCCCCACACATCTGTGTGAACAAGCTCCAACTTATGCCTCTTCTTAGTAGACCCAGTTTTGAGAAAACTAACCCTTTTCTATTTTCCAAATACACAATGCTCACAAAACTCTAGATCTATGCCTTTTAAATTTGAAAGCATACCTTTGGACTTAAGAATTGACATCGCCTTCTCACTCATGTGGCCAAGCCTTGAGTGCCACAATATAGCATCCACATCTGAAGTAGATAATACAAAAGGAGATTTGTTAGTAACACAATTACACAAATAGAGAGTACCTTCTCTCTTACCTCTGGCCATAACAAGTGCACCCTTGGTCACCTTCCAAGATTCTATTGTGAGAGCTATTGTACAACCCTCATCCCCTAACTTTCCTACAGAAATCAAATTTCTCTTCAAGCTAGGAACATGCATCACATCTCTCAACACCCATGTGTTGTTATTCTGCATCTTCAGCTGCACTTTACCTTTGCCAATTATTTTACAGGGCTCATCATCCCCTAGATACACTATTCCAAAATCTCCATGGATATAGTCACTAAAATATTCCCTGTTAGGAGTAGCATGAAAAGATGTACCAGAATCTAATACCCAAGATTATATATTATTATGCAGAGAGAAAATTAAAGCATCTTGTGCAATACCTGCAATCTTGGCTTCTTCCTTTCCTTCGTGCTAGTTGTCCTCCTTGGGTTTTGACCAACAATCTCTACTTATGTGCCCCATCTTTCCACAATTCTAGCATTGTGGCCTTCTGCCATTCCTGGATTTAGATCTGCCTTTCCCCTTTCATTTGGATCTTGATCTGCCTTTCTTGCTCTTCTCTTTCTACCTTCCCCTGCTCTCAAAACTTAAAGCATTCCCAGATGCCTCTTTTGTGCTTTTCCTGCGTATTTCCTCATTCAAGATAACACTAACAACATCCTCTACTTTCAAAATATTTGATGCAGATGCAGTATTACTTACTGCCATTACTAAGCCATGCCAGCTTTCAGGCAAAGAACATAATATCAAAAGAGCTTTTATTTCATCATCAAACACTATATTCACTGAACTTAACTGATTCACAATTCCATTGAAATCATTCAGATGAGTAGAAATAGATCCACCTTCATTCATATGCAAATTAAATAACTGCTTCATAAGATATACCTTATTAGAAGCTGAGGGTTTTTCATACAAATTTGCTAACATAGTCATCAACTCTACCGTAGACTTTGCCTGTGATAAATTGGATATCACAGTGGATGCTAGACTTAGTCTTATAGACCCCAGAGCCTTTCTATCAAGAACTTCCCATTCTTCATCCTCCATGTCTTTGGGCTTCTTTGCAACACCTCCTAATGGTAAGTAGAGATCTTTCTGATACAGATAGTCCTCTATCTGCATTCTCCAGTGTTGGTAATTTTTGCCATTAAACTTTTCCATTCTCAATTTACTTTCATCTGCCATTGCTTCTCCCACTCAAACAGAAATCCCTGTAGAAACTCCTGTGAGAACCTATAATCAATACACACTACACAGATCTGAACCACCTGTTAGTGAACCTGAACTTTGATACTAATTATCAAGCTCTGAACCTATAACCAAGGCTCTGATACCACTTGTTGGGGGATCAATCCAACAATAGATTACAATTGTGACAGCAATAAACACGAAATTAAACCAGATTGACAAGTAATTAGAATGATAATAGCAAGAACAAGAGATACAAGAAAACACCCTAAAAACTTGTATTAACAAACTCTTTATAAAAGGAATACAAATGAAGAAAGCTTCTTTCTTCCACACCTCTCCTAGATGTATAGATCTCTCAATAGATCTCTATTCCTCAAGAGCTCTCTCTCTCAAGAACAATCAACTCTAACAAGCCTGGATTGATTCAATTCTGTACTGTTCTTCACACACAATGAATTACAATAATTCACCCAACTACAATAATCTACTACAAACTACTACAAAGCTAAGAAGATCTAATTCTACATATAGAATTAGGAGACTTGAGCATGTACACCCAACAAGCAGTTAAGCCACTTGAACAAGGGCTCTAAAAATAGTATTGCTAATAATAGAGATGCGAGCTTGAGTCTACAACTCAAAATTATCATGCACACACTCGCTTCTGTCCACGAAAATAGCTCTCTGGACACGCAGGTAATCGACGTCGGTTCCTGCTGCTTGTCTGTGACCGCTGTCAGCTGACCCTCTGATGACATCAGCATCTCTGCAACTACCTATGACTGACGTCGATCGCTCTTGACCGATGCCAGTGTTTGTGTATACTCGAACCTGATAATGAATGCTCCTTGGTGAAGTTTTTAGCTCCACACCCTAACAGGAAGTCATGCAAGTACCAGTCTTGGAGATTAGTCTAATTTCTTTAAGAAATTTGGGTGATGGGAGATGCACTATAACTCTCATAGTGGATGCACTTGAATTAGATGGTGGTAAGAAAGTAGGTGTCCTTAATCTATCTACTTATATTACTAATTCACCTTTTGTTATAGAGATGTGGCTTTGTAGGCTTGGTCACATATGTAGGAGGGGAATGCAGGTTCTTAAGCGGAAGATAGATGTTTTTGACAAGCTAAAAAACTGGAAAGCCTTGGTGTTCATGGAGGAGATGACGGACAGAGATCAAGTGAGGAGACTAAATTATTCTGAGTAGGGCTGTGTTGATTTGAATAGGAATTTGATCCATGGAGAGCTCACAGGTAAAAAGTTATCACTCATAGGCGAACATAGGTATCGACGTCGGTCAGACAATAACCGACATCAGCATCAGGAAGACCAACGTCAGTCATGAAGGAATCGATGTTGGTAGAAAGGATACCAGTGTTGGCCATGGAAACGACGTCGGCAGTCAGGGTCAGTGCAGGGAACCGACATTGATCAGGAGTAGACTGGGAGATGGCCGAGATCGGTCACTGGAATAGATATTGGGTGGACAGCAAGCTGTCAACAGGTCTCAAATGCTCATATTGAGGTCAAAAAGGGTAAGTAAACCTCATATTCATTTTTCACCTTCTTTATATTGCTTATTGATGGTTAAGAGCCAGGAAGATGTGAAGAGGCAATGCAGGTAGAATCCAGATACAATGGGAGCTTGGCATGGATGAGGAGTGTGAGTCCTTGGAGAAGAACCAAACAGGTGTTCATTGGTAGAGTTGTCAGCTGGAAGTAAGCACTGAGAGACGGAATGGATTCCCAAGTTAAAGAAGAGAGTGGATGGATATGAGAGATGAAAGGCCAAGGTATATGGTCTTGAGGAAGCTGTAGGTATAGAGCTGATAGGTGGTACCAGGGAGATGACAAAGCAGAGCTTCTATCAATGTCAGCATAACTATTGTTTTTATCTTACCAGGTGGATGATGGTCGTAACATTATCTTGTTACTGTATGTGGAGGATGAGCTTGGAGTAGGTTTGTACATACAGGTTTTTTGCTGAGCTAAAGGTAAGGCTAGCTCAGAGGTATGTCATGAAGAATTTAGAGCAGCAAAATTCTTTGGCATAAGAGACATGGAGATTTTATCTCCAGTGGGAGATGATGTGAAGACGGTGTTGGCGGGGTTCATGATGTAGGATGCAGAATCAGAAAGCACACCAAGGGCTAGATAGTTCAAACTTAGTTAAGAATAGGGTTCGAAATCACATGAGGTCTAGAGTAGACCTATATTTTCCCAAGCAGTGGGAGTTGTCAGAAAGTATGGAGCCAATTCGAGAAAGGGGTACTGGAGGGTAGTTTAGTAGATTCTCAGGTATCTGAGAGGGATCAGTAGCAAGGATTCTGTTTATGTAGGGTCAAGGTCTTCACTACATGGATATATAGGTTCGGATGTGGCAAGTTACTTGAATGATAGGGAAGGCATCACAGGTTGTGTGGTGGTTGGTCTTCAGGATTGATCTTGAAGAGGAATACAAGCCAGGGAATAATTTAGATGATGTACAGGGATAGGTACAGGTGTAGCTGTTTATCTCCAAGTGGGAGATTGTTAGGTTGTGGAGCTAAAAACCTCACCAAGATGTAAACAAGAGAAGTCATAGAGCTTGTGAAGGTTGTGGAGAGTTTCAGAATCAGTTGTAGGGCAACCGACATCGGTCTGATCAGCTGACATCAGTCAGATAGTAGCGAAGAACCAACCGGCGTCGGTTACCATTCGGCCGACATCAATCATGGAGGAGCTGACGTCGGCAGCCTGTACGTGAACATGCAGTTTGCATGTTGATTTCAGAGAGTCTATTTTTGGACTGTTAGTTTACATGTTAAAGGCTAGTCATAGTCTTGAGTTGTGTGTCTAATTATTTTAATTAAGATAGTCTAATTATTGTAATCATGAGATCTATATATGGACTCATGGGTTGTATTGTAAAAGTGTAACTAGAGAGTAAGAGAGAAATAAGATCCTTCTGAGAGAGGAGAGCAATGGTGTGTTCCTCCTAGTGCCACAATACCAAGGTGGGTATGAGTTTGGAGAATCAGCAGGGTTCTTCATATTTTTATGATCTTAGTCATCAGGTTAGCATGGCTTATTTTGGAGATCTACAATGGTGAGTAAGGTCTAGTGATTTGTAGGTAGCAGCAGAGAGCAGGAGATCTACTTAGAGTACGGCTGTGTACTTGACGTACTGGCAGCATGTTACTGACTGGTTAGAGAGGTGAACATCAATTTTGTATTTGAGTTGATTGTTGGGACCAAGAGAGAGAGGGAAGAAGGTCTTGAGGTGTGGCGAACCTTTGAGGTGGAAGAAGAAGTGGCATCTTCTTTATTGTATATTCTTCTGAGTGATTATTAATATAATTATGTATTGTCTCTCAATTCCTGTGTTGTTTCATATTTCTAGTTACTTATTGATTCTAGTTAAATTCCGTGTTTAGTTGTTAATACAAGAAGTCATCATATGTGCTCTATTGGTGGAGCAAGATCCTGACACGTGGTATCAGAGCATGTTTATTGTTCTAGGTTCCTGACAATATGTTCTTGCCTTTTTCCTATAATGAGTGACATAAAAGAGTTTAATGGAATTTATAACCTTTTAATCCACCCCCTTATACCCATTTAAAACTTTCATTGCCTCTACAATGGTCATTTGACCCTTCTTAAGGCTCTAGGTTCAATAAACAAATATGGTACACAGGCTGGTTGTAGGTGTTGATCACTACTTCCTTGGACTATATAAGGAAATTAAATGTAATAAGACCTTAAATAGGTATGCATAGACCTATATTACCTTTTATAACCTTGAATATGTGTCTAAATTTCATACTTTATCTCTCACAAACAAGCTTTCTCATGTGTCTACATAGGCTGACTGTAACTCATTAAGGTCTATGAGCATTATTTTAATAAAACTCTTTGATTTTAAATATTATTTATGACCTTGTATCTAAATCCACACTCCAAAAAATTATGGATAGAACAAATTTAATTTTCATTACTTATGCTTCAAATTCATTTTATTGACCTTGGAGACAATTAAGCTCAATTAGACTGACCAATCTGACCTGTAGGTGGTGATATTAAAGTTACTAGGCTTGAATGGGGAAGGTGAAAGCATTTAATATGATTTAATAGGTCTAAAACATTTTAACCTCTTCACTTCATATAACCTTGTGTAAATTTAACACCTTAACACAACTCTAAGTTATACCCCAATAATTATAAGGCTCTTCCTCTCATATAGGCCTTAGTAGGCCTGTAGGCAACATTAGATCTCAAGACCCTTATCACCTTAAATATAATGTGTGTATAATCATATTAGTTTATAGGTTATCCTCTTTAGTAGCTACGTGTAATTTCTCTTGTGTTAGTAATTATAAAATTGCATTGAACATCCTTTTAAATGTATATGGAGGAGAAATGGAAAATGCTAAAAAAATTAAAAGTTAAAATATCATGATCAAAAAATTAAAGGGCAAAAACAAATATCAAATTTCAAATCATAAAAATATATATATAATCAAGTCATTATCATACCCCAATCCTATTTGAAGGTCAAACTTGACATTTTTTCACTTATTTTATATTACATAAACCTAATTAAGATAGAAACAAATAAATAATTCAAATTCATACAATACAAAATTTGTATGCATACAACCAAAATGCTCATATGATTCATCACATAAGATAAATATAAAAATAATTAAAAAATAATGAATAAGAAGGATCTTATATTATTTTTCACTTTTTTATATGTTCTAGATCTATGAATGCTTTTTTAGCACCTTCTGTAATAATTTTGTGTGCAACCAAATCATGGATTGACTATCAAATCAGTGTGGATCACTATCATCAACCTTAGGTCAAATTATTTGATGTTTCTAACTAGGGTTAAAATTATGATTCTTTCACTTCATTATTTCACCTGATATGATACACATGCTTCTATACTATAATTATATACCTTCATCCATATTTTGACTTGCATAAAACACCATGTATTGCTTCTCCTCTTTCTAGAACTCTAACTCTTACAATCTTGTAAAAGTGTTATTATTTTGTTTTGAGCTATCCTTAGATACCTTATGTATCTAAGTGCTTACTCTATTGAAATACTCTAAAGAGTGATAAAATTTTATGTAGTTCCCCCTCTAATGTGAGTGTGTGGAAGATCATGTGGATATCAGACTAAATGATATATTTCTTAGGCCTAACCTTGGTACAAGCATATAGAATATAAATTTTTCCTTAATTTACTAAAAAAAATTAAAATATTAAAGAGTTAGAGCAATGTGTAATTTTGAAATAAGCTTTGTAATAATAAATGACTTATCCCTAAATGCCTTCAATGGGATATATATATATATATATATATATATATATATATATATATATATATATATATATAAGTTATAAATTTGAATTATGGGATTAATTGGAACACAAAAACTAAATCAAAGGGATCTAATGTGTAAAAAGTGATGGTCAATATGGAAACATGCCAAAAATAAAGGTTGGTGTATGTTTCCATCTACCCAAGTTACTAATGTCATACGTTAGTATCCATGGCTATTAGAACCATCCACAAGATTTATCAAATTTAAATCTAACTAGATCAAAACTAAGAATCTATATGACATATTAAATAAAGATCAAAGTGATAAAATATATTATCACATAGTATATTAAAGTAAATAATATATAATAAGAATAATCTAAATGTGCCAATAAGTCATTAATTCTCAATTGAGAGTTGATAAGTACAAAGTCACATAAAATCACAATGTAAATAAAGCTTGTAAAATTTTTGTATATCTAATAATAATTAGCGTTAATGTATAGATGGAGTTCCATTAGATTATGGTAGGCTAGTAAAATGGGATAGGAGACCTCATATATATCTTTAGTGCCACTTTCTTTTTCATGAAAGTACATAATCCTCTCAGTTGATTGATGGATACATTAAGGATGAGGAATGGGTAACATGTCATGGGAAGGTATGAACCTTTAAATTTCTTCAAATAATCCTTGATGGGATAATCTATATACTTCATTATTTATCCCAAGGTTTAGACCTTCTAGTTAGGATTCTTGAATCATTTATTTCTAAAACTTATAGTCCTACCAGACTTATTGTAGTGTCTTTTTTATAGTAATGAAAATGTTTTCACCTTGATGGTGACTTATTTTCCCTAAATTATTTATTTTTGATGAACAAAATTTTTCCAAGCCTACCCCATTTCAATTTTTTCCTATTCTCCATCTTTTTTATATATGCTAGCATCATAACAACATTAGCATTCAAGGGATTTATATGACAAGACATAGGGAATCAACTAGGAATTCCCCTTTAACTTTCCATTCTTGAATAGAAGATACATATTTAAATTATTTCAATATGATCTCTCAATTATTTATATATTTTTATCAAATTCATCTAAGTTATGTTTAGTATCTTGAGCTTTCTTATTTCTATTCTTCCCTTAGGTGTTTATACCTAATATATCCTTTACCACTTGGCTATCTATCCCATTCTCTCTTGTTCCACATTAATATTTTTGAAATCCAAACCTAATATATCCTTTAAATTTTGGATATTATTTTTTTTGTTTCACTACATTAATACCCTTGAGTCATCTAAACCTAATTTATCCTTTACCATTGTGTCTATCTAGCCCAATCCTATACCTTATATTATTTTCCCACCTTTTATGTCTTACAAACCTAATATAGCCTTTACCATTATGTCTATTTGGATCCCATTTACCATCTTCCTTGAGATCTTCATATACTTCCATTTTTTAACTCATATTTGTATGCCCTCATTTATTTTGTTCATGTAATATGGTATTATTATGGTTACCATAAGTATTTTACGCATTCTCCATGACCAATACCAAGGTATTTTCATGCATCTATTTTATTATAAAGGTAAGTCAAGCTATGTAAATTTTACTTACATTCTTTTCACTTATTTATCATCATTTATTATAACTCTTACTTTTAATGAAGGATTATATTTTGTCTAACTAAATCACCATGTTGCATTACACTATTATGATATGTGATAAGCTTTGGGTGGAGCATATGTAGACACTTTATTTTAAATCATCAATGATTTCTATTAAAGGACTCATTAGCACATCATTACACTAAGTGTATATCCTAAGGATTAAATTGGCACAAAGTGGGTCGATTATCATATTTTATTTGAGTTTCCCTAATGATAATATACTATTATTTCTTCATTAAATCATGACATATCATCATTTTATTTGTCTTATAATATTTTTTATTCCCCATTTCCACTCTTATTTTGGTTTACTTATTTCTCTATGACATCATCAACATGGTTGGTGGTGTTATATATTATGCCCCCATTTGGTTGGCATCATCACATAATTTGGTGAAATTATATGTTTTTTTTACACATTGTCTATGCCATCAGCCATGGTGATGATGTTAACTAAGTTTAATTTGTGGATTTTCAAGTTTTGAGTTGTATTTATATAGTTCCCATTTACTATTTATAAAAATAAATACATTTAATCTACTATAGTTGCAGACATAAATACACCTTAGTAATAATAAGATAAATATTGGATAAGGAGATTACACTTAAGGAAGACTTGTTTACACAAGGTCTTTGAAGATATCAAAAAGATAAAATGAACCAAAAATGTACACCTTATATTTGGAGTCCCCAACTAAGGATACTTAGGTATTCTTCTTTCCATATTGAGCTTCACCTACAACATCTCTCATATATCACCACTTAAGAGAAGAAGGATATTGACATGCCAATAAATCAACCTGAGGTAAGTAGTCCCAACCCTATAGTATTTATATATTACTTTGGTGTATATATCATATCAAAATTTGTTTTCTTACATGCTTATATTAGCTTATGTTAGTTAATATAATGTTACCTTCGAAAAAAAAACTTTATTTATACCTCATGTTACCTTCTAATGACACTCTTAAAACCCTTATATTATATACTCCATGGTTACCACATAATGAAATTTCATTTCCTTTAAATATTTTAGTGTAAACCTCTTGACTACCATCTAATGACCCCTTGGATCTAATTAGGCCTATGCATGCCATTTATATATGTAGATCCCTCATTAGATACCTTACAACCTCCTTTGGACATGAACCTTGTCTATAGATTTTTACCTCTTTTTGTAATGGCATATTTTAAATGTGGTAGATATAGTATGTTAATTTAATTTTTCCTATATTATAGGAGTTTTATATTGATGACCATATTTAGCCTACGTACACAAAGGTTATAGATTTCTCATCATCTTTAAAACATATAGAAATAAAATAAATATGAGATGGTTGGGTATCATTTCTTAAAGTCTTATACTCATGTAGACACCTAATTTTTGTATAGATATTAGTTTAGATGTAAATTTTCATTGATTTTAGGCACGTTTGGCATGTGTTGATTATTATTTCATATTAGGCTCTTATTGGCATGTATTCTCTTATGGTATCGGCCACATTTGCCTTAATTCCTTTTTGTTTGTTTTTTAAACCTCACTTTATGTTTATAATATGAAAATTATAGTTCCAACATTGAACTCACAACACCAATAACTTATGAAACAACTTTTTTGTTTTCCCTAGTATGACTCTAGGTGTTTTGTGAATATTGAGACATTTTTTGGGGGTTTTCCTATGTTTTTTCTAGAAGCATATTATTATGTTTCTTGTTGACCAAGATCATATTTTCATGTTATTAGTCCCCACTTTTAGTGGGTCCTTTTAACATTCCCCATATTTATTTGGTTTTTGTGCCCCATTCTTGTCATCTTTTTTATTCTTTATAGGTCAAATTGTGTGTCAATAGGATCCTAATTTAAATTTAAAAAGTGTGTATACACAAAGGTGAATAAGGGATACTATAGACACTAAATATAAATTATATATCACCTCATCATTGCATACTTTTAAAGTACTTATCATAGTTATACCCTTTAGCTCATATACCTTCATGTTGCCAGAAGCCTCACATCTGCTATATCTTGTGCCTATTACTTATCTCTTAATCTGACCATATGTTATTTTGGTAACCAAGCCTTATATACTAATAAAATTTATATAAACCTAATTATTATCATCCTCTATAAGTTTTTTACATGTACTTATTTTCTATCTTCCTAAACACTTGCATCCCATCCAAATACGTACGTCGATGCAAGTGTATTATGCCAAACTAAGGGTCCAATGCCTTAAAGTCATCAAATTTTAAATTTTAACATGTCATTATGGTCATAATAGGTTATTTAATATGATATATTTCCTTAAATTATTGGTATATATGCATGATCAATCCTCTTTCATTCCTCACCTAGCAAATACCTAATGACTCACAAGGCAACTTACTAAAAGCACTCAATTAAGCATTCAAGTGAGAAAAGCTTTTTTATTATTTATTATTTCAATATCATTAATATTTACATCTAATATATAGGTATTAATTACTAAAATATTATTCCATGATCCATATTTATCAAGTTACACTATAGGTCACTCTATGTACTTGCTTATCACACATTGCATTGTTATGCACACATAAGCCAACATATAGGGGAAAATGACATAAGTCTAAGGCCCTATTTATAGTAATGATTATGTAGGTAGTTCCCATTGATATAAGGATCCTTATGGAATCTCAATTCCATGTGCCCACTAACCTATTTTTCCCATAGTCACTCTATTAGTGAGGAATCTAGGGTTTGAATATTTAACAAAGAATGATAGCCTATGTGCATGATCTAAACACACCAGAGAAAACGTGACATAAAAACCAAAAGCTTATAGTTGGTCATATAAAAATCAAATAATATTATATACCATATGCCCATGTCTAACTCAAACACTAGTTTTGACACAATTGTCTGAATTTGATAAAAACATCTAAGGCCACAGAGTACAAATTTATAGAATCTGATGAATATTCCAAAATCTATATCTAGTATAATTCCATCATGTTCCATATCATATTTTCATGTACATATTAAACCAACTAAGTAATCTTATTTTTCATTCATTTTAATATCAATCAATATTTGTAATCTCTATTGTTATCATATCTCAGTATTCTAAATTCATGATATTGTTTATCTACGCTTGAAATTAATTAGTTTTCTATATATTTGTTATCACCCTTATGATTATTCATTTCTATTTTATTAACCCTATACTATATTAACCCATATCATTTTATGGTTAAACATTTGGTTAATTTGGATTTTATGTCTTTGCATGCAAAACCCTAATTTGGCTTAGGGTTTCTTTTTTTTTTTATTGTAATTTGTTTCAAATTTTGAATATTTCATTTATAAGTAATGGAAAATTTTAATAAAAAAACTCATTTTCAAATGGAATATAAATAATAATTATTTACTCATCTTAATAGTAATAAGGGTTTAATAGATGCATTTTTGTATGTTACAAGAGATGAAATCAGTAAGAATGCTAAGGTTAAGGCTTCCTCACCTAGTGATGGTGAATCCTTATGTGTTACTAAAATTAATTATATACCAATAACCCTCCCCTTGAGCACATATATGCTTCATAATTATAATGGGGGCATGAGACATGTGTTTACACCTTTGTTCCCCAAACCAAATCCTAATATTATTACATCTTACATGAGCAACATAAGTAATTCAACCTAAAACATGATTGCAATGCCTATATCCACTAAAATTATGGGTAAACCTCTTTTGGTGACTTCCAAAGCTTCAAACCTTAATGTTAAAGAGGTGAAATCTATTATCCAAACTATAAAACTTTTGAAACCTAAGGTTAAAAATATTGAACAAAATTCTATGAAATCACCTTATGTTATTGATTCACAAGAGGTGTTGCATAACCCTATTTCACCTAAAATATCCTTGCACCCCTTTCTAATTAGATTTTTTCACCTAATTTCACATTTTATGATGTAAAGTGTGATCCTAAATATCATATTCAATCTTTATATGTGGCATGCTTTTATTATGCCTCCAATGATAAAATTTTGACTAAACTATGTTCAAGAAGCCTCAAGGACTATGGTTTAAGGTGGTTCTATGATTTACCAATCCAATCAATAAAATCATTCAAACCTTTTATAAATTATTATTTATCACACTTCTCTATCAACATTACCAAAAAGTTTTCCTCTGCCCAAATTACATAAATCAAATAAGGAGACAATTTACATGCCTACCTAAGTCTCCAACTTCATTACTTCAAAATCTTGTGGATTGTCACCTCATATCTCACCCTCATCCTATAGAGGTTGATATGAGTTGACCTCTACCTAAAGGATACAATGTCAATACTTATTGTGACTATCACTAAGGTTTAGGGCATTATATGAATCAATATTTTACCTTGAAAAATAATATCTAAGATCTTATTGATGACCAAAAAATTTCATTTGATAATATTTCAATGTAATTAGGTTCATAACTTGGTTATCACCATAATTAGAATATATTTAAAAATACTTTACAAGACCATTTTAAGAAGGAACCAAAAGTACAAATGTAATATAATGCACATCCTCCTCCACCACATTATGAGTAGGGATAATTTTAAGAATAGACCCCTAAAATCTTACTATAAAATATTGATTAATCCTAGAGATTAGGTATAATTCCATTGGTGAATCTTTGGAAAAATTGGAACACCAATATAAATTGACTGTCAATTTCTACTAGTTCTTTCAAATAATTATAAATAGTTAGTGAATCAAACATAATACTCAAATCAAGAAATAATGGTGAAAAATCCAAGTTAAACCCATTTCCCCAATACATTCATGGAAAAAATATAATTGAGGTGGAATAATGATTATGATCAATGGATACACTAAGTTTTTTAGAATGGCTATTTTGCTTTGCCCTATGAAATTGGGTATAGTCCATCCATTTCATACTCTTTCTTGAATGAATAAATACAAGCAAGGAAGACATGATAAATAGAATGAATAACTTTTTAAGTTAACATTTCCAAATTAAAATTTATTGAATAATATCATATTATTAATCCATTCTAGAGGAGGACTCGTCAGGGGAACTAAATTTGATATGTTGTCAACCCTATGAATAAATAAGTGAAATAATTTTACCAAGGATTATTTATTAAATATACTTGTGGGGTATTTGATAAATATCCACGACAACTTGTTCTAATGAGAATTCTACAAGATATCAATGAGTTAGTTGTCTCCTTTAGTAGGAATTATGCCCAATGGGATGCCATTATTAAAATTGTGTTATGTGTTTCTAGTTTTATTCATGGAATCAAATGATGGGTCATATTTAATATAAATACTCATATTTAAATGAAATAATTAATTCTTGATTATAAAGAAAGCCAAAATTTAAGATAAAACAAAATTTACATAGAATCTTAAATAAACTATTCAATTCCATATCATTGGGTAATCATAACGTAAGCCAAAGAATATCCTTAAGAAACCCACTCATGAAAAAATAAATATAGAGATGCTACACAACCACCTCCATGAAACCAACACCAATCCACATCTTGTCATTCCTAGAACTTAGGTCCAATATAAATCCTTATGTTTCCCACTTAGGGCACAAATAATATAAGGAATTGGTTTTAGCCACCAAGTATATGCTTGAGTATAAATGGTAATTAATTAATTCTGATCTAAAATAGAGTAAAAACCACCTCTTAATTACCAATGTAGGTCTACAAAAAAATTCTACCCATCCATCAAAATAGGTAAATATGATTTGTCAAAAAAGTGGTTATGCTTCAGGGAAGCTCATATTAAGCCATAAATATAATTCACTCATAAAATATTATCATGTCCCTATATTTCCATAGTAAAATAATACAAGGACATATATCATAACATGGGGAAAAAAATCTAATTAGATAGAGGTAGCCATATGTCATAATGTGCCCCAAAGAGTAAATACAGCTTGGCAAGGAAAGAAATTAGATTTTATATATAATAATTTCTTACATTATTATCAATCAAAAACACAATTTAAATAATCACAATAGAATATAATTTAAGTAATTCTCAAATTTCATTGATTGTATATATTTCCATAATTCATAGATTGAAATCAACTTATGAAAAATCAACTTCAAGGGCTTACTATGAAACTACAGAGAATTCACAAAAATAATAGCATATCACTAAATCCTAAAAAGTACTAATAAATATCTTTCATATATGCCAATTAAATTAACTAAAACATTTTTTTAATATAAGACATTATACTCTTGGTTGCTCAACTTAGACCATTGCCAAAATAAAATTATAAATTTAGAGGGGATATCCTATATACTTTAGTATATTTATAATGGATAAGTGGCACCTGCCATGGGGAGATAGATATGCAAAATACCCTCTAAAATTTTTGACTAGTTTTTAGTGTGAAGAGAGTAATCAAAATAATTAATCGACTATTTAATAGAGCAATTCCATTTTTTAATGTGCTAATGAAAAATCCCACAATATTATTTATCAGCCCTATAATTGATGTGTTAGTTTACATGAGCTTAGACATCAATTAAAATAAATAGAAGGCAACCATTAATGTCATAAACCACTACATTTCCTTTATTTTAAACTTAACTTATTAATTTTAAAAAATATATATAGCATACCCAAATGTACACAGAGTTGCAAGGCCCCCATAGTTAGTTCATTTTTTCCAAATTAAAATTGGAAATAATAATAATAATATGGCTTGTATATAATCATTTTTTTTAGTTATGTCATCCTCTCTTTTCATAGTTATCTTTCCTTATGGCCCCATAGTCGATTTGTTATTTATAATCTATACTATGATTTTTTGTCACAAATTTTGCTATACTCAGTTTATACCACATATTTATTTTAAACAAACAAGAAATTATTTCCTCTGATAAGTAATTCTTTTAAATAGAAAAGAAAATGATTTCCTCTAATAAATAATGGCATGCAATATACTACTTTTAAACAATGCACAAATAACAAAATGAATAAATGTAACAGAGCCTCATGATCATTTCAACCACATTTATGACTAACTCAAAAAGACCCATTTCATATATTTTGAGTTTAAGGAAAAGATTTGTAGATATACATAAAAATTCTAATAAAACCAACATTAAAAGCGTTTTGGGCAAATATATTTAAAGAAATACTTTTCAAGGAACTTATCATTATATTTATTCATTTTAAGATAGATGACTATGAATGCAAATAACTACTCTCGATCTTCAAAATAAAATAAACAAAAAACCATATCCTGAAATTGAAATCACAAAGAAACTAGCTTATAAATTATCTACACGTCCCAATATTTTAACTACCAAAGCTTCACTTCTACCAATAGCTTGCATCAATAACTAGACAAATCGATAAATTATTAGTGATATCTTTAAATAAATGCTTTTTAAGGAACTTATTATTATATTTATTCATTTTAAGATAGATGATTGTGTATACAAATAACTGATCTCAACATTCAAAAGAAAATAAACACAAATCCATATCTTATAATTGAAATCATAAGGCAACTATCTTAGAAATTATTTGCACCTTCATTTCCAACTTCTTATCCCAATTATTGACTATCAGAGCTTCACTTTTGCTATAGCTTGCATAAATGACAATAAAAATTGAGAAACCATCACATATGTATTCAATCAAATTATATTAATCATGCAAGTGACATGTTGGACCAATATTAAATTTTTCTTTGGGCCCCTCAATATGTTGACACCAATTCACTAAAAATGGGATAAGATCTAAATCTCAATCCCCATAGCTTTAATTCCACCTGCACCACATTCAATGCTAGAAATAAAATAAATATTAGGTTTTAAAATTATTTATTATTAATTTTTCAAGTTATTAAAACCATATATAATAAAGATCATGTTTTTTTTACTCAATTTTATAAATGGTGTTAAAAAAAATTTCAAAACATTTTCATAGTTTTAAAATTATAAACTATATAATAAGGTCTACCAAAATGTCTTAACCATATCCATAATTGGCCTTTCAAATATTTTTTTATTTCAATTAACAAACCATGATAACTAGAATATAGTTATTACCTTAATTTTATTGTGTCCTATGTGGTACTTATCATATACATACAGATATAAATATATACCTAGTGATTCCAAACTAACCTATACATGTATCGTATAATTTTTTTGTGAATCAGACCCATACATGCATACTAACTCTAGAAAATTCATGTCTTTAAATATGATCGATTATAATCTATAAGGTGACTTGAAACCCCTGTATAAGAAATTGTATAAAATTGAGGCTATTTGACCTATGTATATTTTTATAAAATTATCCATTTTTAAAATCAAAAAAACCTACTTATAGCCTTTTGGCTATAAATAGACTCTAAAATTTTCCTTGATTATGGGCACCCATTATATGGGATTATTTTTACTTATACATAACATAAACATCCTAAGTTCAGAGACCTTCTTTTACTTTTGATGATAGTGAGATTGTGGATGATAACTCAGATATTCATTTGATCATACCTTGATCACCATCCCATACATAGTGTTATGATTGATAATGGTGAAAGTGAGAAAATTTACACCATGAAATTACTTATGCACTTGGGTTATAAACATGATGATTTACATATTTTAACTAAATCAGTTAGATCATTCAATATGACCTCACAGTAGGTTCTTGGTGAGATTGACTTACCTTTATAGGTTGGCCCAGCACATGTGGTCACTACATTCTCAATTATACCATACATGAGAATATTTGATATGTTATTTAGATGACCTTAGATCATACACTTCACATAATACCTTATTTAGTGCATAGGTGTGTTAAATATATTCATGTCATAGGGTAATAGAGTTGTTGTAATTCCATATGAACATCCACTTGAACAAAATAAATGTATACCCAGATAATTAATTATCAAACCTACTAAGGTTAATCCTCTATAAAAGGGTAAGAAACAAGAAATCCCCTTTCTTAGGTGGTCAGTACTTGAGATATCAGTTCATTATAGACACACATTGGATACTACATAATCCTTATCTACTACACACCATACTCAAATATCCAAAACACCTAAACATGTTCCTATTACTACTACTTCAAATAAAACATAGAGCATTTAAATATGGGTTTCACAAGCCCCTATTCCTTCTATTGTCTCTTTAGACAATAGAGTCATATTATACATATGTAGAGCACTATAGATCTTATAATGCCATATATTACACCTTTGCATGCCCATTGGCAATACCACTAATTTATTTCACTAGGTTCCCAATGGGGAGATACATGTGAGCATCCTTTAGATGAGATCATAAGATAGTCTTTTTTTTTAGTACTCCAAAAATACCAAAAATATTAAAAAATCCAAAAATATTTTGAGAATTTATATGTTATATTAGCTCTATGGCATATATATTTTAAATTTTGTGTTAGCAGATAACATTTCATCTATTTATGTATACTCAAGTTACACAGATATTTTGAGTGTGGTACAAGCATACCTAGGCACATGATATATGCACTTTCAGATGTTGGGGCTTCCCTATACTCATTTCATATGGACATTGGGGGCATCCACTTATTTTATCATGATACATCCAAGTTATATCATTCTATGATTATTGTCCATTATCATGTTTGAGCTTATATACTTACACATGCCTTTATCTATGCTTCTATCTTTCGTAGTGTAATTGATATGTTGTGTACTTGACCTTTTTTTATAACACATGTATATAGGGAATATTATGATATGTTGATTTTGGTTTCTTATGTTCTATTCCTTCTTTTTATGTACTTAATTATCTTCCCTTGCTTACTATTGTCTTACATTTTTTTCTTATTTGAGCATTTGTATATGCTCCATTATTTTTGGCCCTCATATCTTTGTTTGCTTACTTTGAAATTTGAATATGTCATTGATTATTGTATGTAAATTTTAATTTGTCATTACTTTTCTTGTGGACATTTGACTAAGTCTTGTCTCTTTGATTAGATGACATTTTAACATTTCCCCTATTTGATGTCTCCTTGGATCATTATCTTTTGGTTTGCTTTTGAGTAATCTTGTGTATGTGTTTGATTTCTTGTTGAGCTTATCTTGTTACTATCTAGGCATTTAAATTATTCACATCATGCATCTTAGGATTTGATGTGATCACATATTATATATCTTATTTTTATATCTACCTAGACATGATATTCCTATATGTTACATGATGCATACATAGATTATACAGTTATCTTATCCTTTTAAGGTAAGGCAACTATGATTTTATACTTCACCTAACCTCAAAATGGGTGATATATTAATGGGGCATGTCATAGAGGCATGGATTTCACACCTTCATAATTTCAAATTTCATTGGGGGTATACAAAAAAGTCTTAACCTCCACACTTATTTAGTTATCATCATTTTTAAATTACAATGGGGGCATGTTATGGAAACATGTTCTCCACACTCATACCACTTTTGAGTTTTAAATTTTAGTGGGGGAATGTCATGGGAACATGTCTTACACACTCAAAAAAATTGAAATGGCCAAATTGCATAATTATATGATTCACATACATATTTATGGCAACATTATAAACATTGTTACCATTATTATACCCAAATTTCAGATTGAGAGATATATGAGGTGCATATGCCATGTAAGAGATCACCTTAAATTTTAAAATAAAATTAGCTTTTATATTTCAAATAATTCTTATGGAATTTAGTATACACCAAGATAGACTTTTATGGACTATTATTGAGCCAATATAATACAATAGTTGGTTTGTTTTTGGTAAGGTTGAGGTGTTTACATCACTTAATCTTACCAATTTTATAGGATGGAGTGATTAAATCATCCACCCTCACCCTTTTTATAGTGTGATTTGACTTAGATCAATCACACTCACCAGGTTATAAGTATGATCGAGTTACATGGTTGAGTTGATGTCAACTATTGGTTGGAAATTTGTCCTCAAATATTTATATATATGCACTTGTAGGTTGTAAAATTATCCTAATCTCATATATAATACTTCATATTCAATAATATCTTCAAATCAAATTTCCAAAAGTCAATATGGTTGCATTGATACACAAGTATGCTCCTAACCTTGATCTCTTTACTTTCAAGTGTTTCAAAGTATTTCAATCCCAAATTATATGAATTAACTATATAATGTAACATGTTCTTGGTTGTAGTTTAGTCACTAAAAAATCACTCAAGTTTCACTCACCCAAAGGCAAGGTGTGTTACACACACCTAAGTACTCATTCTTTTTCCTTTAAAATAGAAATTTACTTGTTAGATTAAAAGGGTGGAAATATAAACACTAAATCTAAATTATATATCATCTAAATATTTGATACTTGGAAAGTAATTGTCATGGATATACGCTTCAAATCCTATACCTTCTTTTTATTCTCTAACCATATGTTATTCTAATGACCTATGTCTATCGCTTATACTTTATACTTGGAAAGTATTTGTCATGGCTATGCGTATTGCTTATCTCTTAGTCAACCATATGTTATTTTAAATATTGGGCCTTCTATACTACTCAAAATTATTTAAACTTACTTATTATCATCCTTTTCATGTGTTTAACTTTACCTACTATAGACACCTAAAATTGGCCACCAATGGCCTTCGATCAGAATTCAGATTGATTCTTACCAACCATTGCAAATTAAGCTTAAGAATCATTAAAGATCCCAAATTTTCTTGTACATCATTCTTTAAAGCTTAAAATTACATTGAGACATACCTAATTGGGGTATCCTACCATAAGAAATAAAAACTTCTCATGGATTCATCTCTATTCATCATGCGGCATCACAACATACAATTTGGCTTATAGACCTATTAAGTGGGGAAAGTGCACACATAAAATTAAATATTGAAAATATTTAAAGACTAAGTATAGTTAACTAACAAGACAAACCAAATTAAAACCCTATTTGAATTATCCACATGCAATTAATGAATTACTAAAAAAGTAAATTCAAAAATATGAAATATCCTAGCTTTTCATGATTACCTTTTGTGAGTTGTCAAGCCTTTAAAAAATATCTTAAAATATCTCACCCATGACTATTCATTTAAAATCAGAAGATTTTGAAACCTTTTATCTCTATTAGGGTTAATTAACTCACTTAAGTTAGGTTTGAACCCATTCCATGTTTAAACTACACTTTAACTCACCTTGAGTTGGGGTTAGTTCCTAAGCTTATAAATACAATAATTTGCCTCTTCATATAGAGAGATTAGATAGAGTAAAGTTATAATACAGGTTTTGTAGCAAGATTGAAATAAATATTATTATAATTCCAAAATATTGATCTAAACCACTAGCATAAGCCAAATCAAGCAAGCCAACTATGATGCCAAGGAGAGAAGGAGATAGCCAAACTCCATTGCCAAAGACTCTTTGAGAACAAGCCAAGAAATCCACAAAAAAATCACTTGGAGGTCTCATGGAAGGTAAGGGATTTGTCATTATTTGCATATTATTGTGCTTTCATATGTATTTTGTTTATTATGCTCCCCCTAAGATCTAGGCTTAAATATGTTAGCATGTTAGTGTGTTGATTTCATTTGTTTTGTGAAACTAACACTTATTCTAACCTCAACTCTATTTTTAAATGCATATGATTAAAAATGGCACACTCGATGAGACCTAACATATCTCATGTACCAAGGATACCAAGATGTAAATCATAAATCTTCAAATTAATACTTGAATATATTCAAAATTAGAGTTTTAGCTTTGTTTTTTCCATATTTTTTATTTTTATGATAACTTAGATCTACACAAAGATTGACATCAGTCAGGCATAACTGACATCAGTTCTACATAACTATCATTAGTTATGCCTAACTGGCATTAGTTTTGAGTGACCATAATTGATCAAGTTACAAGGTAAAACATGGCTTATAAAACTTGGATTTTGAATCTTTTAAGCACTCATAATTATTATTTATTGATTTCATTAGCTTGCATTTTCCCCATCTAAACATATTATTTCAAGTTTTTAAGGAGTTATTTTGCTAACCTTAGCTAACTAACATTTTTAAATTGTGTTTGTTTTTCCTATAAATTCACAGGTAATTGATCTTGGTCTTTATCAATTGATATCAATTATTACCAATTGGCATCAGTTATGTAGTAACCGATATTGGTCATAGGTGATCAATATCGATCTCTATGTTTTTAAAATAGGAAAGCTAAGAGTTATGTTTTAAAAACTTATTTCCTCATCATTAAAAATGCTTGAAACCAGGAGGAAACTATCTAAATCTTATATGTCCAAGGAGGGAATAGAACATGAATTTGCAAGTTTAGACTCATGAACATTTCATTTTGGGTGTTTAAAATAAATTTAGATAACTCTTGAACACTTCATTTTGGTGCTAAAAATAATGGTTAAATCTTGAACATTTAATTTTAGTGCTTAAAAGGAATCTAGAATGTCTAAGTCTTGAAGACTTCATTTTGGTACCTAAAATGAATTTGTTAAGTCTTAAACATTTCATTTTTTGTGATTAAAATTAACATAGGTGTTTTTTCTTAAGTTTTTTTATAAAATTTCTTTAAAAAATTTAAAATAAGCCAATGGACTAAAACTTTATCACACATCTCAATTTGGTGCCTAAAACAAACATTCACTCAGATTACAATTTCTTGAAAGTGTTTATGACTTATGTTTTTTATACAAAATGAAGAGTGAGTGTATGATCTCCCCTCATCCCTTATAGGGAAATTGGTTGACCAAAATTGTCTTTTCACTTTCAATTTGTGCCTAGTCTAAGGCATGTAAAGAATGTTGTCTATTCTCTCCCCAAAACTCATATGGTTTGGGTGATCTAAAAACAACCTCTAAAAGTCTTTCCAATTAGTCATTTCTTTCATGTAATTTGGCTTCTAAAGGGAGTTCATAGCTTCTTCATGAGTTTTTTAGGGAAGATTTGACTTGGGGTTTCATCTCCTAGCATTGTTTCAACCCCATTCCATGGTAGGGTATACAAATCAATGTATGTTTACTATGAGATCCAAGGGGTTGAGTGGCTAACCTCTCCTTTCATAATAAAAACCTAAGTTATGTCTAGTTAACCAGGGAACTACACTAAGTAGTAAATAGATGGAACCACTTTACAAAGGAATATACCCTTTCATATTAAGTTAACCGGTATGAACTCAATTGGCATGAGGCATCTCTAGCATCAGCCACATTTGGGACCATCTAGACAGTTGCAAATTTAAGTTTTAGAGAACCCCACCTACCATAGAGTATTCTTGATGTAGGGTGAGTAACCTGAAGGTCCATGTCATCATATAATATCTTGGGATAAGGGGGGTGTAAAAACCCTACCACTTCATGTGCCTTTATTTTTGGATTAACACTTAAAATCCTCCCAAGAGCATGTATATAGATGGATTTCAAAAATATGAAGCAACCTTATCAATTTAGGGCTTAAGATGATTTAATTAGTTATATTTGGTATTTTTCATTTATCACTTGGTATTTTGAGTCTAAAAATTTATTTGTCATCCCACGTCAAAAATGAGTTGTTTGTCCACACTACTCAATTATTTAAGGAGTTATGCCATCTTTTTGACATCATGCTTTTTTGCCTTAAACTTTGTGTCAAAAACATTGTGTGTGTCACTTGATTGAAATGGATAATTTTACATTGCCCCAATCATTTCAATTTTTATGCCTTGGAGTCTTGAAACAAACCATTATTTATATCTTTTAGGAGTGATAATGTTGTTACACTACTCAAATCATTTCATAGACTTTTCTTGTCTTGTGTCTAAGTTTCAATTTTTGAAACCAAACCCTGTGTGCCTTTAGGGTCTTTTTCTAGTGCCGTTATGCCATTCAATTATGAGTAGATTGTTTGTTCAAAAATCCTAGTTTTCCTAAGTTGAGTTTTTAATTAACATTGACAAGTTTGAATTTAAAAATTAATTGATTTATATTTAGGCCTTATCTAATTGGGTTTTGGATACCAATATTTCTCTTTTTGCATTGCATAACTTAGGTTAATTATTTATTCAAATTCAAAAACTATTTATTTTTACCATTATTTGGGAGAAAATAGTATATCTCTAAGTGCCTTTTATTTCATTCCTCATGCCAATTTGATAAAGTTCAAGTATGAAGTCAAGTGCCTAGTCTATGCCAAAGTGTTCCAAGTTTGTTATATTAAATAACCCTTTGTTTTAAGTCTAGTTTTTGACACCATTTTTGGCTAAAAGGCCTATCACATGCCTTATTTTAGCCTAGTTTTTTATTTTGTTTCCAAAATACTTAGCAACCTTTATTTTACCTAGTTTAGACCTATTTAGAACATTTTGAACCTAGAGTTTGGAATTCTTTTTTTAGTTCATCACTTGACCTTATTTGTGTGAGACATTTAAAGTTAGACATTTGATGTTATACTATTTTATACCAAGTTTTGTCACAAACTATTTTGGAGATACAAATTCATTCTTTGACCAAGTTAGACCTAGTTTGAACCTTTTATTTTATTAGACATTATGTTTTAGAGTTTTTATAACTCTAAACCCCTCTTATTTCAAGGCATTCACCTATTGATTTTACCATGTCTCACTATACATGTAGTGGAGTCATGTACAATCCATGGTATGGGAATGTTATCACACAAGAAGACTTTGTTCAAGACCCTTATGGATGTGATGTTGTTTGTGAGATGGATCCTTATCCACCTTATAACACTCAAATGGTGGGAATAAATTCAATATCATTTGGCCCATTATTTGATCAACACACCTCTATACTCAGATTAGGACCAAGAATAGATGTCATAATACTTAGCTAGCATACCTTCGGTTATAGAAAAAGTCCAATAATAACCTATACTACATTACAATGCCATCACCCTATGCCAAAAAAAATTTCATTTTCACTTTCTTGAAAATAAGGATGAAGTATTAATTAGAGCCACAAAGGTAGGGGTTAAGTTTTTGGCAGACTTTCCCCACAAAAACTTTCCAAGTCTAGTAAGAGGGCCTTATAACATGTCATATAATCATAACATTAAATAGACCTCTTCTATTAATCCTCATGTTATTGTGTCAATGTCATATCAGGACCTACATATGCTTGTCATAGGAATGGGCCTCATAGATGACCACTTAATATAAATGTAGATAGCATACCAGACATATTTAAACTTAGCGTATAACTTCAATAATATGACCATGTCAAATGAGCTCTTATTGAGTTATCTCCTTAAACTAGAGTTTTAATTGAGTTGATAGGCCAAGAAAATAAAGTATAGACCCATTTAAGCAAATCACTTCAGTAGAAACCATGTTCAATACCCCAACTATCAAAGAAGTGTCTTCTACTTCTCTCCATAATAGTGAGCCAAATATAGTGGACAATGCACAAACAACATCCAATCTAGACCAAAGTGGTGTAAACACATAAATAACTAGTCAAAAACAAAATGTGCCTTTAGTCAACACCATAAGTGGTTCGTAAACATAAGGGGTAGGAAATTCTACATCCCAATTGAAAATAATTACCTCTAACCTATAACTAGATACTTTTTTAATCACACAACATCAAAGATTAAGTAGTCAAGCAATGACTAGTGCCATGCCTTAATAAAATGTGATGAATGTTACTCCACACCAATAGGTGATGAGTAACATTCCACATCAATAGGCACCATCTAATATACCCACACAGCAGAGGAAAAACATATTGCCACCTCAATAGGTAGAAACCAATGTTCCACCTCACTGGGCAGTAGTAAACATACCTCTTTAGTCACAGACCAACATGCTAATATAAAACCAAATGATGTCTAATCAATAGCATACAAGTATTGGTTAGTGACAAATTCCAAACCTTTAACATGTGTCAATTTCCTAATAAGGGCTCATGCAACCAAGAGGTTTTAATGTTCCATAAGTGCCAATTAGGAAATAATTACCTTTTGTGTTAAATGTTCCATAAGTTTAATGATAGGGCCTTGATTCATAAATTCTCCTTAATCATCAAGGTTTGACTAGTCAACAACAAGCCCCTATTCAACCTCAATAGGTACAGTACATCCATATCCCTTCATCCCAACCTAAATTTCCCAAAGCTAGGCCCATATACCCAATCCCAAATAGAATAGTTCACATCAATTCATGTAAATTCCATAATCACACCCTAATCTACACATGCATATTCCTAGTCCATTCCTGAATCAAACCAACATTCCATAATAAACCCACTGTCCACCTCAAGCTAGTGTTCCCATTATTTTCCTTACACAAAAACTAAAACAAATGAAGGATGTAATTGACACCAACTAAGTTGGGAAATAGACCAAGAAAAGTTCAATTTGGATGATGTGTGTTTATACCCCTTCAACATGGATTACTTACAAATACCATTTCCTCCAGAGTATAAACCACAAAAATTTGATAAATACAAGGGAAAAGGTGACCTCAAGGCCCATTTTATAGAATTTTTTTGCCTATCAAAAAATGGCCCATAGAGACATGAATCTTTTATGATTGTTCCCAAAAATCCTATTAGGACAAGCATTGGAGTGGTTCATATAATTACCAAAGAATTTAATATCTAATTTTGATGATCTTTCAAACAAGTTTGTGTAGCACTTCTCTTACAATCTCAAACATGAGATTTCAATGGTAGATTTGAGACAAGCCAAACAAAAGTTTGGTGAAAGCTTTGTCAATTATCTATAGTGATGGATATCCCTTTCAAGCTGATTCACCCATGGTCTACCAAACAAGTAACTAAACATTTTGTTTACTAAAAATCTACACAGTGAGATATCTTACCATTTGGAGCTACAATGTACACATACTTCTAAAAAAATAATTGATAAAAGTCTATTGATAAAAATATCCCTTATTAACAAAGGTATCATTAAACTTACCTCATTAAATCAAAACCAAAACCATACTAATGTCTATAATTAGAACCAAGTACAAGCATCACAACTAGCCTAGGCTAATAAATATGATAAACCCAAGTAGCTCAATCATAAAAATAATGTTATATGAAATGGATTAATTGAGTTGTGACATTTCCAAAAAGTAAAAACACCATCTACTCAGCCTATGCCATATATTCAAATTAATCCTAACCAATAACCTCTTCAGTAAACTTAGCAAGCCCAACCTAGACCAGTGCAACAAATGTAACAACCTTTGCCTTTGAAAAACCCTCCTCTAAGGAGAATTGTGCCTACTCATCATGTCTTTAGTGACATTGGATAACCCATTGAATTTGTGCTTTTCAAACTTGATGTAGCTAATTTGATTAACTAGCCTATTCTGAAGCACTATCCTGAGAGAATTGACTATTTAGACTGGTACAGATAAAATGAATTTTGTGAATATCATCAAGTCAATAGCCATAATTTGCATCATTGTGTGAAAATTAAACATTTTAATAAAAATATGTTGGAAAAAGGAGAGATAACATTGGTCATGGAGCATTAAAATTAAGAATGTCAAATCACTATGTGCCACGTACAAGATTAAACAACATTTTTTCACGACATGTTACTCTCAAGGTAATAGTTAGGTAGAATCATCTAAAAAAACCATTGTTAACATCTTTAAAAATATTTTAAATGATGCCAGCCATGATTGGCACCTTTAAATATTATGTACCCTCTGGGCATACAATACCAATCACTGCACTCCAATCTCAAGCCATTCTTCCCATTGAGGTCAAGTTACCTTATTTACACATATCTTTGAAGTATGTCTTGGATGATGAATACTATCAAGTATCTCACCTAAAATAGCTATAGTTACTTGATGAGAAATGCTTGGCCATAGTTAATAACCTTCAAGCATACTAGAATCGACTTTGTGGCCACTACAATCAGCATGTTATACATAAATAATTTGAGTTTGGTGATCTTGTTCTTAAAGAAAACCAAAAGAATACCATGGTCAAGAAGAAACATAAAGGCAAGTTAAAACCCAATTGAGTAGGTTATTTCATCATTATTACAAACTAAGGAGATGGAGCATACAGGGTCACTACACTAGATGGGGATGAACTTGATGAGCCAATGAACATTATACACCTTAAGTGTTACTTCACTTGAAAGGCCTAATGTATTATGAGGATCATTTTAGTTGTACCATAATCTCAAATTTCTTATTTGTACCATACCAAACTACCAGTCTCTCACTTTGTCATTCCACCTTTCCATTCTATCATACCTTTTCTATTAACTGAATTGTTTTTACACATCCTAATGAGTTGTTTGACCTTGGTCTTGTTTCATTGGTCATAAATCCACTTTTAGAATGAAGATTCAAATCAAGTTTAAGTATTTGTTTCAAGTATTCTAGATAGAGGTTGTATTTTGGGATTAGTATGATAGTAGTTTGGTAGTTACATCCTTCATTTCTTGTTCTATTCTATACCAGATAGGCCTAAATATAACTACCTTTGGGAAAATCAGTGTCCTACCATCTTGATACTAATTATAACAACATGTGGGTAAATTAGTATCATTAAATTATATCATTATTTCTAAGTTATAACCACCTATGGGAAAACTAGGGGCAATACTTATTTAATATGCCTTTAAGTACCACCTTGCAATGCCTATGTCATATTATGTCATTTGCCAACTTTGCCTATTTTTTTTGAATTGGCTACTACACTAGTCAGATTCCTCTGATGTAAGGCATAACTACAGTGACTTGAGGTCCCATCTTGGGACTATATATTCAGTTATTGATTTACATTGAGGTCATCTCAATCACCCTTTCCATGCTTAGCTCAGTCACCCTTTCCATGTTCTTGCCATTTTACAAGCATTTTAAGTTTGAATGCTCTCACTATTTTTCGAGCAACCTAAGACATGTTATTTCCATTTTGTAAGCAATTTAAGTTTGAATGCTCTCACTATTTTGTGAGGTTGGACCATTTAGGGTCTCATCATTCTCGATCAAGTTGAGATACTTAAAAAATTCTAGAAACATTTGTAAAATCTATCTAGAAAATCCAAAAATATTGACCACTTTTTTGCCTTAGGGATTTTGGGAACCCTCATTAAGTAAAAAGGAATAGCTTATCATTTAGTTTCCCCATCCTTTTTGGCTTTTTATCCCATGCTCTTACAGTTTTTTGAGTCCATTCCCATATTATTATATCCCATTCATTATGTTTTATTTCTCATCATTTTCTTCTATCCTATTTCTTAGGAGAACTACATTTAGCCTAAAGTCTTTGTTAGATATTACATCTATGGAACTATGTAGGCAAAATCCACTTTATTAGTACATCTGGAGATAGCTTATCATCCCCTTCCTTTTCATCTATTCCCTATTTTGTTTATTTTGTTGTATCCTATCTTCTAGAGGTAATGTACGTCATCTTGTTTTTGTCATGTTGTTTGTACTAACATTATGTTTAACCATTGTTTACTTTTATTTCATTTTTATGTCTCTTTATTTTGTTTTGTCTTTATTTCCTTAGTCTTTGGTTTGTTTGTTTTTTGTTTTCCTATTTATTCGCTTTCATGTTGTGCCTTGATTCAGTCTATGTGCATTCATTGGGTAATTCCTAGCACATTATTCTTTAATCCATCCAAATTCATATGCAAACATTGTCATCATGGTCTTTATCATCAGTGCATTATTGTTAATTGAGTATTAGATCACACGTCAGTCCTTATGCATATTTCAACTAAGTTATCATGGTTTTTTATCATGATGCCTATCATCATATGCTACAAAAAAAATTAACTCTGAGAGTCTACATGGTATTGAATCAATGATATCTCCTTGGCACCAAAAAAATACTTGATCTAATCCAAATCATATCCTACATAGATTAATTAAACAATGAAATAATTTTAACCTTTGTTAGTTTGGGCAAGCATCTCCATACTAGTAGGTTGCCTACTTCATCTTTATCCTATATACCAATTTACCATCATGTTTACCACAATTGGGGTACAATGCTTATAACCACATCTGGGCAAATCATTGTATACCATCCCATTTGCATCACTAATGATTCTAATCAATTTTGGGCAAATCGTTGTGTTTCCATCTGTTTGAGGGTTAATGATTATAACCACCTTTGGGTAAATCATTCACTTTCTTCTACCCAATTGGGGCATTTTTTAATCCTACCAATGATTATAACCACCTATGGAAAAATCATTTTTTCCTTTTGTTGATTATAACCACTTTTGGAAAAAGTAGTCTCTTGTTATCCTATGCCTTTTTCAATGATTATAAACACTTCTAGGTAAATCATTACCTTTTTTATCCCACCTACGCTGATGATTATAATCAACTATGGGAAAACCATCTTGTTTGTCTACCCTACCTATGGAAGCTTCATATGCCATTTATTATAACTTCTTATGGGTAAATCATTACCTTCCACCCTCATTTCATTTGTTTGGTCCAATCATTTCCTTTTTTTTATGGACCGATTGCCAACCTCCTTTGCCACCTACTCCATCAAGAGGAAACATATAATTCATCCATTACCATTGAAATAGTAAGCATACAAGACATTTTCATTATTTTAAAAGACATTACTATGCTTACAGCTTGTAATGCCTTCTCAAAAATGGGCAAACTGTAGACACCTAAAACTAGCCACCAATAGCCTTTGACTGGACTTCAGACTGATTCTTACCAACCATTGAAAATTAAGCCTAAGAATCACTAAACATCCCAAATTTACTTGTGCATAATTTATCAAAGCTTATTATTACATTAATACATCCCTAATTTGGGTATCCTACCTTAAGCAATAAAATCCTCTCAGGGATTCATTTGTATTCATCCTACAGCATCACAACATATAATTTGGCTTATAAACCTATTAAGAGGGGCAATTACACATTAAAAAATATTTAAAATGTTAAAATCCAAATTAAAATTAATTAACAAGCTAAACCAAAATAAAAGCCTAGTTGAATTATCCATGTGTAATTAATAAACTACTAAAAAGGGAAATTCAAAAATATGAAATGTCCTATCTTTTCATGATTACCTTTTGTATGTTATCATGCCTTTGAAAAATATCTCACCTATGCCTATTCATTTCAAATCATGAGCTTTTGACACATTTTAACTCTATGAGGGTTAATTAACTCACTTAGATTAGGTTTGAACCCATTCCATGTTTAAACTACACTTTAACTCACCTTGAGTTGGGGTTAGTTACTAAGCCTATAAATACAAGAATTTACCCCTTCATTTAGAGATATTAGATAGACTAAATTTATAATGTAGGTTTTGTATCAAGATTGAAAGCAATAGTGTTATAATTCCAAAATATTGAGCTAAGCCACAAGCATAAGTCTCATCAAGCAAGCCAACTATGGTGCCAAGGAGAGAAGGAGATAGCCAAACTCCATTTCCAAAGACTCTTTGAGAAAAAATTGAGTAAGACATGAATAAATAACTTGGAGATATCAAGGAAGGTAAGGGATTTGTCATTCTTTGCATTTTAGTTGTTCTTTTATATGTATTTTTTTCACTATGTTCCCCTTAAAATCTAGGCTTAGATATGTTAGTATGTTAGTGTGTTAGTGTTTTGATTTCATTTATTTTGTGAAACTAACACTTGTTCTAACCTCCTCTCTATTTTTAAATTTGTATGATCACACCTACTTTCTAGATTATTAGACACTTGTGTCCCAGCCAAATGCCTACATCAATTCAAGTGTCATGTTCCAAACTAGTTTCCAATGCCCTAAATTCATAAAATTTAAAATTTTAATGTGTCCTTATGGTCAGAATAAGTTCTTTAATGAAATATATTTGTTGAAAGGATTGGTATATATGCATGATAAATCCTCATTCATTCCTCACCTAGAAAATACCTAGTGAAGACCAAGAAACTCATAAGGCAACTTACCAAAATCACTTAATCAAGCATTAAAGTGAGTAAACATTCCCTATTGTTTCCTATTTTAATTCCAATCATAGGGATAGCCCATTTACAGGTCTAAAGTACTGATAAACAATTCTAAGAGCCATATTTTCTAAGTTATAAGTTAGGTCACTCAATGTACTTGTTTATCACACATTGCTTCCTTATGGACATATAATCCAACATGTATGGGAGAAATACATAATTATAAGTCCCTATTTATCATATTATCTATGTATGAGTTGTCTATTGATAGAGGCATCATTGGGGTATCTTGACACTATGTGCCTACTAACCCATTTTTCCCACAGTCACTCCAAGGGTGAAGAATTTAGGGTTTGATAATTTAACAAAGAGTGACAATATATGTATGTAATATGAACATACCAGAGGAGAGGAAATATAAAACCCATAATGTTTTAGGTGGTCACATCTAGATCTAGTCAATATTCTATACTAGACACCTACATCCAACTCAAACACCAACATCGACATAATTATCTAGATCTGATGTAAGCATCTGAAGCCATAGAGATTAAATTTATAGAATCTAATGATTTTTCTAAAATTTATATCCAATATACTTCTAGCCTTCTCTATATTAGATCTACATTCACATAGTAAACTAGCTAAGTACTCTTCTTTTCCATTTATTACAATATCAATCAATAGTTGTACCTTATATTTTTAGCATATCTTAGTATTATAAATTAATGATATTATTTATCTAAGTTTATAATTAATTGACTTGTTATATATCTATTTATCACCCTTGTGCTTATTCATTTTTATATTCTTAACCCTATAAAATATTGATCCATCTCAATTTAGGGTTGGACACATAAAGGACAAGGATGGAATAATAAAAAGAGTGATAATTATTCAAAATAAAGTCTATAGTGATAAGGAAAAGTATATTTCGAAGAATATATCATATTTATATTATAATTCTTCATATTCCATCATTACCTTTGATTGTGTATTGAAAAAGCACATAAAAATTAGGGATTGCATCACAAATATTAGTTTTTGAACTACATCAAGTGTTAGCTCATAACTTTCCCAAGGATAGGATTCTAACTTAGGCAAGCCTCTTATAACTTCACCCATTTTTTAAATTTGGAAAATGAAATTGAGTTTCAACAAAGGAGAAGTATTTTTTAGAGATTTATAATGAATTTTGACAAATAGAGTGATGTGTTGGGAGAATGGTTATAGAATATCACATTTGTAAAATTTATTTTGAGATTGGTTGTAGTTTATAAGACCTTATACTATCCTTATATGATTGTACTTTATATATTTTTATGACTGTACACTAGCCTAGAAGGACATATAGATGATAAAGAGCATACAAGAAAGCTCTTAGTCATATTTTTAGAGTTTTTAAATTCTTCCAAATTTATTAGTTTATTTCCACATCAGCGAATAAAATTATTTTCACTTGATTTTAAATTTTAAAGATACACATTTTTGATACAATTTTATTTTTATATCAAGACTCTTTTTTTCTCAATATAAAATTGTTAATACTTTCCTTCTATGAAAATATATCTATTTTTACTATTTTAATATTATATTCTATTTACATCTAAATTACACTTATTTTTTTGGTTCAGTGTAGTGAATAATTCATGTAAACCACTACACCTTTTTTATATTTTTGTGAGCCTATGTCCTTTTACACCCATGATTAACCCTAAATTTAGAGAAGAGTGTAAAAAACTAAAAACTATGCAATGATAGTTTTTTATGATGTCTGGGATGGTGTACCCTTGATCGACTATTTGCTTAGTAGACCACCTATCCTACTAGACGCTTGTCATGCCACCCCTTCCTAAAACACATCCTTCCATAACCTTTCCACTCATATCCCCTTGACCATCCCCAATTAGGGTAACCATCGATTGTTCGGGTCACTTAACTTGCCTTAAATTTTTAAATAAACTTTAGCTTTGTTCAAGATTAGCATCCTTCAAAATGGAAACTTGATTTTATGCCAACTTTTAAAAATAAATGAAAATAGGCACCTTTATCCTCCCAACTTAACAACTTTCCCTCAAAGCTTCCCTCCTCACTTAACAAGTTTTTGTTATAAATGTAGGGTTCTTGCAGGGGTTTTAGATCCAAAAATTTGCATGCAAATTCTCTTATTTTCTTTATGTAGGCATCCAATACTATGAAGCTCTATCCACATGAGTTTTGAAGTTAGGATTATTATTATGCTATTAAAATCTCTTCAAGTTTAAACTATCATCCACTTAGCATCATACAGGTATAATTTACTTGTTTTAACATCTTCTTCTCTCATTTGAGTTTTCTATCTTGATTAGTATATCTACACATCATTCCTTATCCATGGTGCCTATATCCCTCATTCTACCCCTCAGATACCTCATCTCCACCATCCTTTTAGTCCTCCATAGGCACCCATAGGAAATTGTTGATGGTTGATTCAACCGTCATCGATCACAGTAACTATCTCTAGTAACCTAACCATCATCAGTTAATACATCTATCATCAGTTACCTTGACCATCGATGATCATTATTAGAGAAAACAATAGATTTTTATTTTCTCCCCCTTTCATCTAATTAAACCCCTATTTCTATTCCTAACTTGTCTGTAGACTCTGCTCTAATTCTCTAGACCTGACCTTAATACACTTGTGCATTGTGTCTTTTATTAGGTATGTTCTTTATCTTCTTGCATATATTCTTTATTATCATTTGAATGCAAGTATATTTATTATATTATTTTTGACTTAATTATCTTAAAAGTGGATTGATAGCCTCCTAAAAAGCCTTGTGCTTCTTGAATCTATCATACGTTAGGCAATCCACTCAATCCACCATCTAACAACACTCTTTTCTAGTCTTCTTGTGATTTTCATGTTATCCTCCCTAGACAAATAGGAGTTCCCACATTCATTTGGATCAACTTGCACATTATACTAGGTATTCATCCACACACCTTAATACTCACTTTATTTTATCTACCTTTAGAACTAAGAAATGAAGGAAATAAATTAAAACATTTTGGCACACCTGTTGGGACCCTAGTTCCCTTTCTTCCTTAATTATTTTCTCATCAAATGAAATCATTTCTTTTTGGGATTAAAAATTAACCATTTGCATTCATTGATTGTTTGACTAATTTTAGTTCACCAAGTAACTTATGAGGTATAGTAATCTTATCATAGCATTCACACTTGTTATCACGCATAAATCCAAACCATAAAATAATTTACACATTAAAACAATACTTGAGACAAGGATTGAGTGAGATTTTATCACCTAGAGGCAACCTTACCCCCTCCCAGCTATCCCACTTAGATTTCACCACCAAGGGGAGAACCAACTCAACTCTCTAGTTGAGTATAAACTCTAGACTCATTATATCTTGTCTAAGCACCCAATACCCTTATCGCTAAAGGATTATGAAGTGAGGGGTTAGGCCCCAACACTAAGCCACATATTGAAGTTCAACATATATCTTCCTTATGAGCACCTAAACAACTTGAAACCATTTGTAGACTTGCTCTTTAGTACCCATTTTACAAGCCAACCTCCCTTATCACACTCTTTAAGGCATAAGTAAAAAGCAATTTAAAAGTAATCTTAAGGTTAAAAGGCACTTCTTAGTGTATGTATTGATTGCTTTTAAATTCTTTTGGGTTTGTTCTATGTTTGAGGTGTGAGGATCAAAATAACATTCCTTATTTTCTCATATGGTTTTAACTAGATAAAAAGTGACAAAATCAAGACCAACACCTTCTTCTTCATCTATGGATTATACCTCAGATGTTGAAAAATCTCCTCATGTTTCACCTCACCATTTTCCTCCACCACCTTCCCCTTCTATAATCCCAACCATATCTGAAGGAGATCCAAATTTTACTACCTTTATTGACAATAATCTAGTTATTTTAAAACATTACCTCAATACCTTGCCTCATCAAACCCCACTACTTTGGTTCATTCTTTTGATCATTCTCTTCGCATGCCATCCCACCTCATGGCAGGGACCACTTTGACCCACCCATTGACTCAAACCTCTTCCAACATTCCATCCACACAAACTCAAACCAACCTTCCTCCTCCCAACCAAACACCTCCTTTCACACCCCATGTGGGTTCAACCTTGCCATTAGTCACCTACTGTTTCTACACTAATTTCACTTTCACATTCAAAAGATATAAATGAGAAACTAAGAGATGGTCTAGGGTTAGAAGATACCCAGATATAGTCATGCGCACTAAAATTAGATGTTGGAAGGTACTCCTCTTTGGCTATGGAGGAATGACACCTGCGAAGAAAAAGAGACTAAACACGAAAAAATGTTAGACGAAGAGATGGTGGGTTGTCAAGCAAATGCTTGATCCCTGAAGTACGAAGACTTCTTTAAGGGATATCAGCCCACTAATAAGAAGTAGAATATTTGACTGAAGTAGAAATAATGAAAGATAGAATGAAAGCAAATAAAAGACAAAAAGTAGAATGCATACTAATATGCATCAAACTACTCTGTACAGTTGCCGGTGTCGGTCTCTGTGCCGGCGTCAGTCAAGGAAGGGAGCTGACATCGGTTAAAGTGCCGACGTCGGTAGGGGTAATGACCGGTGTCAGTCGGGGAAACAATTTTGGATAGGGTCTAGTCGGGTCTGGACAGGGTCTTAGGATTTGCAGAAAGGTCAGATGTTTTTGTCTGAGGGTTCAGAAAAAGGTTTAGGAGTCAGAGGGATTGTTTGGGGGTAGTGTTACAGACTGTATATTCTGTAGAGGGTGGATAGAGGTGATACGGGTGGAAGTAAGGTCGGGGCTATAGTCTGAATCTAAATCTAGGTAATGATAGCAATTAAAAACAATAACTAGAGATCAGAATAAAAACACAGAACAAATGCTTATCTGTTACGCACTGAAGATAAAAGTTGGAGACATGATTAATGTTGTCGTTGTGTCACAAAATTTTGATGTAGTAGACCTCCAGTAAGATGACTGAAGTAGAATACCTGTATCAAAGAGAGAATGCGAGAGATTGATTGTAGATTGGTTGGATGCAAGAATTGGTTGATCGTTCAAATGAAGAGGTTTCCTGATTGATATGAAGGAAGGTCCGATAACCGATCGAGAAATGGATTGGCAACCGAATGGATAACAGATAATGGATAATGGTTCCTGCATTTAGGTCGAGAACGCAGTGTTAAAAATAATTGATGTCAGCAGGACTGTCGATGTCGGCCGATAAGTGACCGACATTGGCGACGTTGGCCGGGTTATGACCATCGTCGGTAGATGTAGAATGGGGACAAAGGCTAACTTTAGCTCTCTACTCATTTTTACATGCTACCAGGGTCAAGGATTATGGTAAAATGGTCGACAAGGGTTAAATAGGTGTGGAAAACTAAAATGGGGGTTAAGGGGAGGATGACAAGGGTTAGACACAATTATGGTGTCTACATTTGCCCCTTTTTGTCTTGTTGGTTATTATGGATGAACTGCAAGACAAGAATAGGAGTTGGTTGCCCCAGGTGTGGGATAAGGTTGATTTCATCTTGTTGGTTGTTTAAGTGAACTGCAAGACAAAAATAGGAGGGTTGGTTGCCCCGATTATGGATGAGGTATTCCCCCTCAAAGCAGGAGTCAAGAGAAGGGAACCTGGAATCGGGTGCTGATTTGACAAAGATTAGATGAAAAAGGGGTGAAGATAGAGTGAGAATGCTACAAAAGTTGTGATTGCACGTACACCACTTCACGAGGATGGTCAGGTCAAATTTTCACAGGTCGAGGGTCGAGGAGTGTCAAAATTAAAATAACTGGGCCCCAGCATTTAGTCGTCTGTTGATTGGGTTATTCAATCTAAGCTGAAGCTCCAATGGTCATCGTGTTTCAGGTATCCCAGGCTCAGGAAGAGCTCCTAAAAACATGAAAATGTCACAAGTAGTGGGGATCAATTGGCTTGCAATCTTATACTTGTGAAGGTCAAAAGTGTGCACACAATTTTGCTAACCAATATGTAGACAGAGATCTATGTCTCAAGTGACGGCTTCTGGGTCTCACAGATGACACAGATCAGAGGGGGGAGAGGATACAGCATCTTCCCAGCCACCACCACCACCACCATAGCCACAGCCTTGAGGGTAGATTATGATTTTTATTTTTGATGTATATACCGGCCTGCGAGCCGTTGATGCGAGATGTATGAGAGAGAGACAGAGGCACAGATTGTGCGATTGTATAAAACATTGTTATATATATATATATATATATATATATATATATATATATATATATATATATATATATATATGATGTGATTTTGATCATGGATGTGTTATGAAAAATGTTATGGATGCGTTTATATGTTATTTTGATTTGATATATGTTTTGATATTATGTTTAGGATTATGATGCTGAGATTATGGTGTTTATATGATGATGGATGTATGATTAGGATTAATGATTAATGATATGGATGAAAATGATTAATGTTAATGATTATGAAAATATGTGATTGTTTGTGATGTGATTGGCAGGTGATGAAAGAACATGATGGAAGAAATGCAATGAAGGAATGGCCGAGCTAACCCCAGAAGACCCCATGTCAACTGAGTGTTGCCTACATAGCCCTTGTCATTAGGGCCTCAGGCCAATGTAGTTCTCCCTTCTAGGGAGGAAGGGTCAAAGGGATGGAATTGGTCTTGGTTGAGGGCAAGGTCATGGTCAAAAGGAGGAAAGAAGGTTTGTCCATCAGAGAGATGAACAAATGAAGGTGGTTGAGCTAACCCCAGAAGATATCGTATCATCTAAGTGCTGCCTACATAGCCCTTGTGTGAAGGGCCTCAGACCAATGTAGTTCAAAACTAGGAGTTCGAGTGGTAGACAGGTGGTGAAATTGGTCGATAGACTGGTCTTGGTCAAGGTCGAAATGATGAGGAGAAAAAAGATGTTACAGCCTTTTCTAAATGGTGTATTCTATAACATTGGTGATGTGGTTTTTCATCCCTAGCAATTTTCCATAGTCGTGATGGATGTATGCTAAAAATGAATTGAGGTCTATTTATGCTTTAGAAAGTATTGGTTTATGCTTAACATAAATTGCATCTGGTCGATAGTTTCCATGTGTATTGGTGTCCATAGAAACTAGTGTGAATAGGTTATGATGATGTGACAGGTCTGAAAATGCTGGGTTGGCTTGGTTGGGTTTGACAAGTGATGAAGTTGAATGTGACCAAAGTGTAGAAAAAGTGAAAGGCATATTGTTCTTTCATTGATAAGGACCAGAAATGACAGCATAGATAGGGGTTATTAGAACCAAGAGCCCCATTCATGCATGACATCGTTGACCATATGTTGTGTTAGAGTGGTAATCGAATCACTTTGACATTAAAGTGAGCTCAAAGTCCCTTGAGCAGGTGATAGGAGGAGGATAGGGTAACATGTTTTAGAGCAGAGATAACTTTGCCCCTTTTATAAGAGACCCTGAGACAACTACAAGCCAAGTCCATGATTTTAATTTTATTTTTTGGTGCAGACTGATCAATGCGAGAAGTCTACATAGAGATGTCATTTGCTTGGTGGTCATTTTTGAAGTTGATCAATGCGGGAAGCTGCTAAGAAAGATTGTTGTTGGTAGCAAGAGTTAATCATAGCCATCCTTTGAGGGAGTGGTCTATATTTTGCTTTATATATAAGGGCTTTGAATAGTTATCCTTCGAGGGAGGAGTCTATTAGCTATAGCAATGATAGTACAGCTGTCCTTCGAGGGAGCAGTCTGCCTTTTGATGTGATTTGGTGACCTTGGATATTTTTGACATCTTGATTTGTTTTGACAGAAATGTGAGTCATGGACCAGACTATAGAAGGTCAAGGGTTCCCTTTTATTAGGATAAAGCATCCATATTGTATAAAAGGGGTATATAGGATTTGTTAAGGGGAGTAGGGTTGAAAGGAATGAGGACTAAGAGGACGGGGATCACAGATTTTTGTCATAGGCTCACTTGATGCGATGTTGATAGACATGGAGATGGTTGAGGGCAGCAAGATGACACTCGTCAAGTAACTCAAGTTGAGTTAAGCGATCTTGACGAAAGTCATCGTTAGAAAGAATTTCATGCAGAGAGATGCGGAGAGATGGGATCTATACTTCGAGAGGTAGGACAGCCTCTATTCTGTACATGAGAGAGAAAGGGGTAGCACCCATGGAGGTTTGAATGCTAGTGCGGTAGGCCCACAAAGTGAAGGGAATGTGAATATGCCAATCCCTTCCAGTGTCACTGACCACCTTCATGAGAATTTTAGTCAAGATTTTGTTGGAAGCCTCAGCTTGCCCATTTGCTTGTGGGTAGTAAGGTGAAGAGAAATTGAGCTTGATGCCAAATGAGTCACAGAGTTTTTGGACAGTCTTGTTTTTTAAGGACTTGTCATTGTTAGTGATGATTTTATGAGGGACACCGAAGCAGCAGATGATGTGGCTGCTGATGAAGTCGACAATCTTGTCAACTTTTGTGGAGATGAGAGGAATGGCTTCCACCCACTTGGTAAAATACTCGGTGGTAGTGATGATGGATTGATGATGAAGAGACGAATGAGGGTTAATCTCACCGATGAGATCTATGCCCCACTGAGAAAAAGGCCAGAAATCCTGAGCAACTTGTAAGGCGTGACTAAGAAGATGAAGCAAGTTAGAGTGCTGCTGACACTTGATGTAATGCCGAACATAGTCGTTACAGTCTTGATGAAGGGTGGGCCAATAATAGCCCAGACGAAGGATGCGCTTGGCAACTGAATTCCTACTGAAATGTCTGCCACAAATCCCATCGTGGACTTCCTTAATGGCCTGAGATGCTTTAGTGGAGGTGAGATAGCAAAGAAGGAGGTCGTCAAAGCCTCGCTTATAGAGAAGACCCCCTAGCATGGTATAGCGAGTAGTACACTTGATAAAAGCTTGCCATGCATTGTTAGAGAGGTTGGGAGGAATGATAGAAAAAGATAAGAAGTCCATAAGTTGCTTATACCAAACATCTCATGGGCTAGAGTCTATGGTGTTGACATGATTAATGTTAGGAGAGATATAAGAAGGCAATGGCACACAATGCACCATGACAAAAAGTCTGGATGCAGATGAGGAAGATGGGATATGCAAAGCGAGAGAAGCCATGGTGTCAGCAAACTTATTCGTGGATCGAGGAATAGTCTGCAAGAGGTAATGGTTGAAAGATGCAAGGAGAATGTCAGCACGGTTTTTGTACCTTTACAAAATTTCATTTTTATAGAGGTATGAACTGTTGACCTAATTGATGACAAGTTGTGAGTCACCAAAGATGTTGATGGACTTGATGCTGAGAGAGAGGGTGGTCTGAAGTCCCAAAATTAAGGCCTCGTATTCAGCCATATTATTGGTACAATTAAAGTCAAGCTTGAAAGACAAAGGCATGGGCTCACCATCGAGTGGGATGAGAATGACTCCCACACCCCCACCAAGTTGAAATTTGGAACCATCGAAGAACATGGTCATTTGGTAGACAGTGTCATCGGTGGAAAGCACAGCGATAGACTCGTCAAGAAACTCGCACTGTGAAGGTTGATTGTTGGGAAGAGGGGCATCTGCTAGTTGATCAGCAATGGTTTACCCCTTAATAGATTTCTGCTAGATGAATTCGAGGTCAAACTCAGTAAGCAGCATGATCCACTGAGCCATACGTTGATGTTTATATGGCTTGGAGTGCATAAACTTAAGAGGGTCGGTGTGAGTGATGACAAAGGTTTTATGGTTAAGAAGATAGTGGCAGAGCTTGGTAGCGACAAAGCCTAATGCCAAACAGAGTTTCTTGGTATGAGTATACCAAGTTTCATAGTTGACCAATGTTTGGATGATATAGTAGACCGCTTGCTTACGGTGATGCTCATCTCAGTGCGCGATCATGGCACCTAACGAATGGTTGGTGACAGAGATATAAAGGTAGAAGGGTTGATCATCTTTAGGTGGAATAAGGACTGGTGGAGAGACTAGATAGCATTTAAGGGCTTCAAAAGCCTCTTGACAGTCCTTATCCCATGTAAAAGAGACGTCCTTCTTAAGGAGATGATGAAAAGGTTGGTAGCGGTTAGAAAGCTGAGAGATGAAACGATGAATGGACTGGAGCTTCCCTTGTAGACTGTGAAGCTGCTTGAGATTGGTCGGGGGTGGCATCTCGAGGATAGCGTAGATCTTGGCGAGATCTATCTCGATGCCACGAAAAGAAATGATAAAGCTGAGAAGCTTGTCGGAGAGGACCCCAAAGACACATTTCTTGGGGTTAAGATGGACATTGTATTGAAGAAGGTGAGAGAAGATGATTTTGAGAATGGTCAAATGGTCATGGCGAAGCTTGGACTTGCTGAGAAGGTCGTCCACATGGTCCTCCATGATTTTATGAAGGAGATCATGGAAAATGTAGGTCATGGCACGCTGATATGTGGCACCTGCATTCTTCAAGCTGAAAGGCATGACTCGATAGCAAAAAGTCTCCCATGGGGTAATGAAAGTGGTCTTGTGTTGATCATCCAGAGCAATCAGGATTTGATTGTATCCTGAAAACCTATCCATGAGAGATAGCATCTCATGGCCGGCCATGAGATCAATAAGCTGGTCAATGTTAGGAAGAGTAAAGTCATCTTTAGGATAGGCTAGGTTAAGGTTGTGATAGTCTATGTAGATCTGGATCCCCCCATTCGCCTTGGTGACTAAGACGATGTTAGAGACCCACTACAAATAATCGATGGGTTGGATGGAGACAAAAAGGAGGTGCTAAAGCTCCTCTTTGACAAGGAGGGCAATGTGAGGATGCATCTTTCAAAGCTTTTGTCTAACAGGTTTAGCCTTTGGTTTGGTGACAATGTTATGGGTAGCGATGGTGGGGTCGATGCCAGGCATGTCACGGTAGGTCCAGGCAAAGGCCTTGCTATGGTCTGAGAGGAACTGGGTATAGTCAAGCTGCTCTTGAGTGTCTAAAGATTGTCCAATCTTTAAGACATGAGGAACATCAGAAGAAGGGAGGTTGATGTAAATGGTTGATTCATTTAACATAACTTGGGTCTCAGAAGGGAGAGAGCGTTGGATGAAAGAGTCGTTAGTGCCCATATAGGAAAGAATGGCGTCGTCATCAATGCAGTGGACAGTGTGAATGGTTGCCGACTCATCTTTTACCATGCTGGGAAAAATGAGAGGGAGAGACCTAGAGACACCATTGAGCTGATAAGTCAAGGGTTCCAGGCAGATGGTGTTTATGGAAAAAAACTAGGAGGGATGGAAACCACCGACTCCGTAGGTGAAGGAGGAGGAATGGGTGAGCCTGGAGGAGATTGGTCAATGGTTGGTTCGAGACAAAGGTCTGTAGGGGTCTGAGTGGGGTCGTGATATCCCAGGCCATACCATTTCTTGGCATCATCATCATTGAGTGGTTTGATGGGCTGATGGGAGCCCTGCTCATAGCGTCTGAAGCCAAAACCCTTCCATGCACACCTGTAAAGGTAAATGTGTGCAAAGGTGGGGTTACCAAGAAATGAGAAGTTTGATGTGAAAGGTTGAGGTGAAGAAAGAGGATTGCAATCAGTAGGAGCTTGATCAAGCCCCCCATAGACAAGGTTGGTTCAGAGGTGAGGAGGACCATAAGGCACGATCATCTTGATCTGATGGTCGTAACTAGGGCTGTGATGAAGGCGTCCATACTCTTGTGGAGTTTGGAACATGTCTAAGGCTAGCAAGTGATATTCCCCCAATGAAAGTCTTTGGAAGATGTCTTCCATGGGATCTATGGTCGTCGCTTGAAGGGGAGGTGTGAGGGCGACCGCTAGTTGTGAACTGGTTGAAGCTTTCGCGAATGGAGGTGGTGCCGGGGTTGATGGCTTGATAGGAATGAGAATGTCATTTGGATGGTAGGTGGTGTTACAAGTTTTGAAGGGTGAAGGGTCAGCGGGAATGGTATGGACTTGCCCATCGTGCTCAAATTTCACATAACGGTGCAGGGTGGAAAGGACACAGGCCATGGCATGGATCCAGGGTCGGCCTAGCAAGATGTTGTATTGAAAATCTCCTTCAATGATATAGAAGAGCTCTGAGACTATGTGTGGACCAATGCGAATGTGAAGGATGACTGTGCCAATGGTTGTGGCAGTGGTGTCATTAAAGGAATGCAAGATTGCGTCAATTTTGGAGACACAATTCTTGGGAAGAGCCAACTATTCAAAGGCATGGGTGGAGATAATGTTGATGATGGCACCTCCATTGATCATAATGCATTTAATGCATGTTTGATCAACATAGGCAGTGATGAAGAGGGTGGCATCCTGATCTTTCGTGTTGGATGTGGGAATCTTAGAATTGTTGAATGTGATGGAGGCAATAGGGGCTAAAGAGTGGACAAGGGCAGCAAGTGGCTGAGGCTCCTCAAGTTGAACCTCCGCTGCCTGCAGGGCTCTGATGAGGGCTTGACGATGCTGGGGTGAGGTTTGGATGAGGTCATAAAGGGACATCTTCACAGGCATCTGGTGAAGCTGTTTCAACATAGAGTCGTAAATTGCCCCTGAAGAGGAAGAAGAAGAGGGTTGAGGCATGCCAAGGATAGAAATCTTAGGCTTGGACAGTTGAGGTGGTTGGATGAAAGGGTAAGTACAAGGAATGGTAGCTTTTTCCTTTGCCTTATCCTTTTGTGACCTGGTGTTATGTGAATGGCATTGATTTCGAAGATAGGGGGTGAAGGAGATGAAGGGGTCGTGGTCTACTGATGAGATGTTGATGGGTCTGAAGAGGTCAGAGGGTTATGAGAAGGAGTCAGGGGTCAGTCGAGAGTGTCCTCAAATAGAAGAGTGTCTTTCTCCAGATAGCAGTGAATGACGGTCTTGAGGGCATAGTAAGTCTCGGTATCGTGTCCTGGCGTACGATGATATAAGCAAATCTTTGTGTCATCGAACCAGGGGGGCTTAGACCCGAGAGGTTGGAAAGGCCTGATGGGTGGAAGGGTTATGCTGGAAGTCTACAAAATTTGATGCAAGATCAAAGAGTATGAGCCCATTAAAGGGTTGGTGCTTGTCGATGTGTGTGATACTGGTGACTTTTGCTTGGGCAGAGTCGGAGGAGGCTTCCGTACCACCTTTTGGATTGACAGTGTGGTGACAGGTGGAGACGGTACTTTCTTCATGAGAGGTACCACCCTCTTGGGAGAGGGTAGGCTAGCGATAGGCAAAGGAAGAAAAGGAGGCAACTGGTTTTGATTAAAAGTCAGAGTGGGAAGGACTCTGGTCAGGGTCGAAGGATGGGGACCCAAAATGGAGGGCAATGATGACGAAGGAGGAGGCATTTGCCTCTGTGGTTTAGCAGTCTTCTATGACTTGGGTTGAAGACTACTATTGGTCGAGGTCTGGTCTAGGTCCACCTTCACTTGCGGATGAGTGAGGTTGGAGACAGGGCGAATGCCAAGTGACTTGATAGGTTTAGATGGGGTAGATGCGGGTTTTGGTTTTGATGGGGTCGGTTGAGGCTTAGAAACGGGAGTCTGGTTTTTGTTAAAGTTCTTAGGAGATTTTGCCATGGGAGGATTAGCTACATGAGACAAGAGGGCATGGGCATGTTAAAGAGCTGTGAAACGCTCCCACAATCCCTGATGCTCCACTTTCCTAGAAGGGAGAAGTTTGAGTTTCTCCACTAGTCGGGAAAATGGCTGAGAAGATGTGGGATGAGGTTTGGGTTCTTGAGAAGATGTTGACAGTTGTGGGGTTGAAGATGAGACTGGTGTAGCAGTCTCAGACCCAAGGCATAATGGAGTCGTGACAGGTTCATTTATGAATGGAGATGAAGGAGAGGTAGGTTCTTCCCTGGGTGGAGAAGAAACTGGAGAATGAGGCTCCTCAAGCGGGTAAAGAGCAGGGATGATTGTGCCCTCCACTTGCGGTCGAGGAGTAGGAAGGGTTAGGTCCTCCATGGGCAGCAAGAAGGAGGATGGTGAAACTAGCGGTGCTGGTAAGGTCGAGGCATCCTCTAAGATGAGAGAGGTTGATGGAGAACTAATTGGAGAAAGAGGTTCATCCACATGTGATGGACTGGTGGATGGACTCACCTCTTGAGGTTGGTTGGAAATGAAGGGTGAGATCGTATTGACTATTCGTATATTGTGTTCGTGAATGTTGTCAGTCAAGGTCTAGATATTGTTTTGAGTTGGTGGATGATTGGGGAATGGTTACTTGAAGATGTCGATGCCCTGATTAGGTGGCACATTGGGATTGTCGAGGATGAGGTCACCCTTTTCTAGCATGTCTTGGATGATGTTTTTAAGGGTTTTACAGTTGCCCGTGTCATGTCCTTTAACACGGTGGTAGTTATAGAAGTCATTTTCCCTATACCACGTAGGGATGGCACGTGAGGGATCAAATTATGGAGGTGGTTAGATCTGGGGGAGATTGAGGACCCCTTGTTTGATGAGTTTTTCCAGCACAGATGCGTATGATTCTCCGAGTGGAGTATACTGTCGTTGTATGTATCTCTACTGAAATTGGTGGGTGGCACTCTAAGATGTGGATGGCTCAGGCTAATTAGTTGAAGGTAAAGAGGAGGAAGATCTAATGACCACAGCGTTTGCTAAAGCTTTAGATTTAGGATTGGACGAGGAAGGCTTAGAAGAGGGGTCATTGGTCTTGGAGTTGGGATTCTTGCTCCGCAACTTGACTTTATTCTCCTCGACGGCACGTAACTCAAGTTTATGGGCCATCGTGAAGGCTTCGTCAAAAGTGCAAAAGGTTTGAACCCTCAAGGTGGAAGAAATATGTCTAGCATAGGCTTGGGAGAAAAGCTCAATAAGCTCAAGTTGGGGTAAAGAAAAGGAGAGTTGATTGATAAGGCCCCTCCAGCGAGCAACAAAATCAGCAATAGATTCATCTTCGAATTGGCAGATAGAATAGAGGTCTGTGATTGAGACCTTCTTGGTGATGTTGATAGAGAAATGATCAAGGAAGAGCTAGGCCAGTTGAGTGAGCGTGAAAAGGGAATGGCTGGTAAGGGAGTTATACCAGTCAAGTGCAGCACCTGAGAGAGACATAGGAAACATGTGTAAAAGCAATGCATCATCGTGGGCGATAAGGTAACAGGCATGTCTGAATGCCCGTAAGTGCTGTTGTGGGTCTTCCTTGCTTTGAAAATAAGAAAACTTAGGAAGTTCCCATTGGCTGGGATATGGTCAGATCGAGACGGAAGGATGGATTGGCTCATTGCAAATTTGTTTGTATGAGAGAGTATTGCGTGAGTCGAAAATGGAGGTCTCTAGGCTGGACATCTTGTCCATCAACATTTTGATGATATCTACTGATGGATTGGCGGGTGGAGCACCCCCTAGATTTTAAGGAGCTTAAAAGAGGCTAGAAGAGGTATACGATGTAGTCGGTTGTACCAGTAAGGGTGCAACATATGGATAACTAGTCGTAGGGATAGAAGAGAAGACTAAGGATGGTTGGGCAGAAGGCATGGCTAGGCTCGATGTTGCCACAGGGGGTTGGTTAGTGGTAACATGGGCCAATGGATAGGTAGCCACCCTGGTGTTAATAGGGGCTAGGGTAGGTGGAATAGAGACGACCAGATTCTAAAAGGGGGTAGAAAGTGGTTAAGTGGGCTGAGGTTGATAGGGGCTGAAACCCTAGTGGAAGTGGGCCCAAAGATGGAGGGAGAGGCCACACTTGGATGGTTGGTCAAAGGCTGGTCATTGGTCGAGGCAATAACCTGGGTGTCAAAAGGTTGAACTATGGATGTTGTTGATACGGCTGCAGTTTCAAGAAGAGAGGTTGGCATTCTATAGATTGGATTGCCCGAGGAGTCTCGCATTCAGCTATTCACGAGATAGTGCTGCAAGGCTTTGACATTGAGGTCTAAGAATCATGCAAAATCTTGGTCCCCTTCTGGGACAATAGGCATCTAGGTTGGGGATGGTCTAGTAGGAATTCTTTCAGTCTATGAGTGGAACTCCATTATAGGACTGGTTATGGACAGGGTAGACGGAAGCGGGTGATGCCTCACGTGATCGACTAGAGCCTTGGCTTGACTATGAATCAAAACCATTCAAGGCAAGAAAGAATGTCCTCACAAGCTCAAACAAACAAATAAGAACAAAAAAGATGAAGAACACAAGCATATCCTAAAACCCTAGGAGTAAATTATTAGGATTATAGTGGCTTATGCCTTAGAATGTGTGTAGGGGAAGATTGGCTTTTGAGTCGGGACCTAGAAGAAGTAGTCTATGGATGGTTTCGGGTTAGTTATGGTGCTCAAGAAGTCTGTGTTAGGTTTCGTATAAGGCTTAGTGCTAAGGAGCAAACTCCCCTCACTTCACAAGTCCAGTGATAAGCTGGGCCCACTTAGCCAAAATATACTTCCCCTAGAGATTAGACTCTACCAGAGAACAGAGTGGGCTTTCCCCTTGGTGATGAAATCCAAGTAGGATCGTCGAGATGGGTAAGGTATCTACTAGGGGATGAAATCCCAGTCAGGCCTTGTCTCAGGTAAGTTAAGATGTTTGTTTTGTGCAAGTGGTTTGGTCGTGTAACATCAAGTGGACTAGATTAATTCAATATGAATTTATTAATTACTAAGTGTGGTCTAAGAAATGCAAGCAAATAGAAATGAAAGTGCAACGTGTTTTAAGCCCAAGCCAAAATGTTTGTTCGTATGAAGATGAATGGAGAAAGAGTCAAAGAATATGAGTTTTGACTAGTCTAGAAGTGCAAGAAAGAAAAGAAAAGTTCTTTTTATTCCTGCTTATGATGTCATTTAGAAGAGATGAAAGAGAAGAAAAGGAAGGAACCTAATGCACCTATATGAACAAAAGAAAGAAAGAACCCAAGGAAGGCCCTAGGGTCCCACTGGGCATGCCAGAATGTTTCTACGCTAATTTCGCTTTCACATTCAAAAGATAGAAATGAGAAACTAAGAGATGGTTTAGGGTTAGAAGATACCCGGATATAGTCGTGCGCAACGAAATCAGGCGTTGGAAGGTACTCCTCTTTGGCTATGGAGGAATGACACCTGCAAAGAAAAAGAGACTAAACATGAAAAAATGTTAGACGAAGAGATGGTGGGCTGTCAAGCAAACGCTTGATCCCTGAAGTACGAAGACTTCTTTAAGGGATATCAACCCACTAATAAGAAGCAAAATATTTGATTGAAGTAAAAATAATGAAAGATAGAATGAAAGCAAATAAAAGACAAAAAGTAGAATGCGTACCTGATATGTAGCAAACTACTCTATACAGTCACCGATGTCGGTCTCTGTGCTGGCATCGGTCAGGGAAGGGAGCCGATGTCGGTTAAAGTGCTGACGTCGGTAGGGGTAATGACCAATGTCGATTAGGGAAATAGTTTTGGACAGGGTCTGGTCGGGTCTAGACAGGGTCTTAGGATTTACAGAAAGGTCAGATGTTTTTGTCTGAGGGTTCAGGAAACTAGTTTAGGAGTCAGAGGGATTGTTTGGGGGTTTATGTGCAAGGGGTATGGGCAGAGTTATAGACTGTATATTCTGCAGAGGGTGGATAGAGGTGATACAGGTGGAAGTAAGGTCGGGGCTATAGTCTGAATCTAAATCTAGGTAATGATAGCAATTAAAAACAACAACTAGAGATCAGAATAAAAACACAGAACAAACACTTACCTGTTACATGCTGAAGATAAAAGTCAAAGACATGATTGATGTTGTCGCTGTGTCTCAAAAGTTTGATGTAGCAGACCTCCAGCAAGATGACTGAAGTAAAATACCTGTATCAGAGAGAGAATGTGAGAGATTGATTGTAGATTGGTTGGATGCAAGAATTGGTTGATCATTTGAATGAAGAGGTTTGTTGATTGATATGAAGGAAGGTCAGATAATTGATCGAGAAATGGATTGGCAACCGAATGGATAACGGATAACGGATAATGGTTCCTACGTTTGGGTCGAGAATGCAGTGTTAAAGATAACTGACATCAGCAGGACTGCCGATAAGTGATCGACATCAGTGACGTCAACCAGGTTATGACCGTCATCGGCAGATGTAGAATGGGGACAAAGGCTAACTTTAGCTCTCTGCTCATTTTTACATGCTGCCAGGGTCAAGGCATGTGGGAAAATGGTCGACAGGGGTTAAATAGGTGTGGAAAACTAAAATGGGGGTTAAGGGGAGGACGACAAGGGTTAGACACAATTACGGTGTCTACACCTACACCCCATATAATATAGAATTATCTTCCACTTTAGCTTCTATCTTTCCTTAAGTTGCAACCAATCCCTTAACTATAGTCCCACTTAAAAACCTAGTGCTCTCCATACCTCAAAACTTTCCCCCAATCAGCACTAGGGTAACCACCCAACCTCAACCTTCCCAACTTCTTCCTACCTCAACCATATCAACTACATCCTTTCCTTAGCAAGTACATATGACAACTTACCAATATGTCTCTAACCCATAAGGGTACATACTACCCTCCACCCAACCTTTCATACCAAGAAGTTCTTATGTACCATCACCTCAACCACTTTTCACCACTTATCAGTGTGTGGCTTCTTCAGTACTATTTATTGCCTATTCATACATTGTTACAAGCCAACCCCACCAAAATATACCTCCTAATTATGTAGCTTCTCAACCCCAACCCAATCTAATCAAAATGCTTATGGACAAAATGACTAATTTGGAGTCATCCATCTCCACCTCAACTAATCTTTTATCTTATGACCAAATTTGTAATGAGCCTATCCACCCATATGTGCCCATTCATACTTATCCTCATCAATGGGAATTACCCAAATTTTCTAAATTCTAGGTAAAGAGGATCCCTAGTATCACTTAAGATATTTTCATCATGCTTGTTATTTGATCACTTATGATGATGCTCTCCTCCTCTGAACCTTTCCTATGTCATTATCTAGGGTTGCCCTTGATTATTATAGTGCCCTTCCCACTCATTCTATCTTTTCTTTCTCTCAATTGGCACAAACCATTTTAGAACACTTTTTAGTAAACATATCTAAAAAAAATTCCATTACCAATCTATATTCCAAACAATTTGTGGATGAATTCATTGTTGATTTCATTGCCAGATGGAGGGGCCTCATTAATCAACTCACTTTCCCATTATCCCAAATTCAATTAATTGAATTATTCTCTTGAGGGTGTGTTAAACACATTTTTCCAACTCTCCAAGTCCAAACCTTCAGGACCTTTGATGAAGCATTCACTATGGCTTACAAATTAGAAAATCATGCTATCAATGAAGGAAAGTTGAAGCTTCAAAATAAAAATTCTAGATTCAAATCCACTGAGTCATCCTCTACCAAAACCATGAACCTAACCAATTATAAAGCAAAATCATCAACACACAAAATTGTTCTCAAAACCACACCTCCTCCACTTGTTAACTAAACACCTCAAACCAACAATCCTTCCAATCACCAAAACCATACCCAAAACTAGGTTCTTTCAAAACCATTTACCCCAATCGGGGAATCCTATGCATCGGTGTTGGAAAAACTACTTAAATCTAATCTTATCCAACTTCCACCCATCAAGCCCCCTCAACAATTTGATACTTCTCACCCCCTTCCCAAGTGGTACAATGAGAATGATCATTGTGATTGTCATCAGGTTGTTAGACATGACACTGATAGATGCAATACCTTTAAGGGCATTGTCTAGGACCTAATTGATAAAGGGGATCTTGTGTTTGATAACCCAAATGTTCCTTCTAACCAATCTCTTGATATTTTTTGAAAATCATTCCCAAATCATCCACCTTCAACCTAACACCATGAAATCCAACCTGAATCCTCCAATTCACATGAGGCACATGTAATTAATGTCATCATTAATGTGCCCACTATTGAATAAGTCATCACCTCTATCACCTTAATAGAGGAAAATAACCTGCCACCACTCATTTCTTTTGATGCCCAAATGAAGGAAGTAGCTATCTATTCCACTTCCTTGGATGAAACCATGATCCCATCTACCCTTCCTATGATGGAAATACCCAAGGTGATAACTATTCCATCAACCATTTCATCCTCTACTCCAAGCCAAATAAAATAACCACCTACTTCTTTGAACAACCAAACCAAGGAATAAACTATACCAACCCTTCCTCTTAAAACCATTACCCTTACCATACCAATTATAGAATTATATGCACCTCCTTTGGAAACCATTTCCCAAGAAACAATACCCCTACCTACCCAATCATTACCTTTGGAACATTTTGCCAAAGTTAGCAACATTGAAACTACTCCTTTTTCTTCCCCAAAAGGTTTTTTCTTTGAAAATAATGATCAAAGAATAAAACCCATTTATAAACCTTTTTCTCAACTAGTTCAAAGTTTGGAAGTTACCTCCCAACCTAACTTTGATAGAGCCACATTTTAGCATCTACTTGGACTCCTATATCAAAATAAGACTGTACTTTCTACTTCACTTGAGTCTAATTTTGAGCTTGTTATTACAACTCCACCAATTACCCCTCCTAAAGTTACCACAAAACCATCTCAACTACCCCCACCTAAAATTGTTAAGTTGCCTTATGTTTTTTTATCAAGTTAATCAAGAACTTGGGGGTCCTTCCCATGCCTAATCCTACTCACCGTCCTTTGCGATTGGATTTAACCACATCAACCCAACCAAAACCTAATCCAATTAAGCCAATTAATAAGGAAGGATTACCTAGACCACAACCTCAAGGAAGAACCATACCAACTCCTTCACCTCTACCTTATAATTTAGGACCACATTTCTCTACCATTCTTGTTACCTACTCTTATTCTAAAAAACCATCTCCTCTTTCTCTACCTATAACAAGACCATCTCCTAGTTCATCATCATTCCTTACCAACCTTTCTCTATCAACTTTCCCATATGTTAAACCATCATCATCTAAACTTCCAATTCTTAAACTAATTATAAATAAGCTGATTCTTCCTAAACCACCAACTAGACTTACTCCACCAAACACACCTCCTATACAAAAACTTTGCCCACCAAAAATCCTAAATCCACCTCCTTCAAAATCCTTATCAAAATCTTATACAACTATCTTGTGAAGGCTCCTACAAGCTTCTACCATTAGTTTACCACCCATCAAAACTTTTGACCCCACTCACCAAACTCCAACCTAGTTCAATGACAATCTAATTTGTCTTTACCATAGGACCCCTAGGCATGATACATAGAACTGTAAAGCTCTCCAAACTATCATTCATGGCCTTTTGGAGGAAGATGATCTATTAGATGAGCCTTATTGAAGCCCCTTACCTATTTTACCACCTATCCAATCTACCTACCAATCATCTACTTCACTACTCCTACAAAGGAGTGAAACAGAGGAACCAAAGCAAGCAATTAGTCCCCTTATCCATACCATTCATATGATAACTCAGTCTTGAGCCTACTACAGGGATAAGGGTAAATTTATCCAACAAAATGAAAAGGGCAAAGCTAAGGCCACCATTCCATGGTCTTACCTTTTAACTCCCCAACCAACTGACCAAAACCAAGTATCTACACCTTCACCTTTACCCTCACAACCACCCAAGACAAAAGTTTCCATTTTGGGAGCCCCTTCTTCCAATGCATCTCCATTCATCCAGTGTTTGGTGTTAAAACAAATTCATCAAATGCTAATCAAAATAAGTCTTAATGACCTAATTATCACCTCACCTCAACATCCTCAATCTTTAATCAAAGCACTACATTTTATAAAGGTTTAACCAGAATATCCCCAACCTCTTGCACCTTTGATTGGAGCCATCCAACATGCTACCATGGTCACCTTTCAAGAATCTAAAATTCTACCCTGTCATAGTGAAGACCTTGATCCCCCTCTTTTTATCATAGCATCCATCAATCATACACATGTCAAAAGAGTTATGATTCATGGGGGTCAAGTATAAATATCATCTCCTCCCATGCCTATGATCAACTCCAACTACCTAAAAACATCATGTCAGAAAGCTCAGTAGTTTTTTGGTCACTCAATGATACCTTGGCTACCACTCTAAGAACAGTGGTTCTCCACATATGTTTGGGGCCTTGAACTATTCTTGAACTATTTTATGTTGTAGAGGGAAAATTTTAATATAATGTGTTACTTGGCCACCCTTGGATCCATGCCATGGGATGCATCCCTTCTACCTTTCATTGATGTGTCAAATTTGAACATGAGGGACAAGTCATTACAATCAAAGTTGATCCAAGTCCCTTTACTTCTTTTAATATGACATTTCAGCCCAATGATGTTTTTATTCCACCTTCATCTTCTTCAAAACCAACCTCTAGCCAAGCCACCACATCAAACCAACCCACCAACATTTATATCTTCAATAATGATGAAGCATCCACTAGTTCAATTATCCCTTCATCTCAAATCCTAGTTGAACAACCCTTGCAATCCATGTTTTAGCATCTTACACTGGGGGAATATCAACTTTTAGCTTTGTACACTTTCCCTTCTCCACATGAATTTGGGAACCTTCAAAATGATCCATCATATGATCTTAATATCAGCACCCTCATCCCCTTTGGCCTTCCTAATAATAGAACATATTTTATCTATGGGGGACTTGACAAACCACTTCTTGCTCCTACCACCATGCCCTATATCCATCCATTCACTTCCAACTTTTGGTAGTTTAGCAACTCAACCTTTTTACAAACATACCTTCATCGGTGTGCTTGGAAAGGGTTTGGTTTTGACCTCTTTGAACAAGGACCTCAAGAAATTTTGATTGTTAAAACCCAAAAACCTCATGAGTTATTTGGCTTAGGGTATGTTCCCCCAAAAGAGCCCGCATCACCAACATCAATCCCACCTCTTCCATTTGTAAAACCTCCAACCTCACCAATCCCACCTCTCCCATTTGGAGAACCTCAAACCTCACCTCTCTCATTCAAGGAACTCTCATCCTTATCAACCTCACTTTTCTAATCTGAAGAACCTCTAGCCTCACCAACTCCATTTGAAGCGATCGACATCATCCCACCTAACTTTTTTTATCAACACCATCAGCTTGGGTTCCTTAAATTACCAATAAGAAGGCCAAACCAAAACCATTCCTCTCATCCACCCTAAAATGATTACACATGACTCACCCACCATTAACACTATCTAGCATCAAGATGATAATTCTATTCTTACCTATTTGGGTGTGGGGGACTCTTATCTTCAAAAATCCCTCCCTCATAAAAACTAAACAATGATAAATGAATTAACCACAAAAGTTAATTTTGGAACTTAGGAGAACCCTTGTATTATCAATATTGGTCAATCCTTAACCCTCAAGGAATAGCGTGACTATCAATCTTTTCTCTATGACCGTAGCATAGAATTTGCTTCATCTTATCAATCATTGACCCTTCCATCACTCTTCATGACATCATTACCCATCCAAAAGTTTAGATATTTTGACAAAAGCTTCATTGTATGCATCCTTGCATATCCCTTCTCATTAAATAAAAACTTTAATGCCTTCTATCTATCTATTTCATTCAACCCATTAACTATCCATAATGGGTCTCCAATATCGTTCTTATTACCAAACCCACTGGGGAACTCCACCTTTGTGTGGATTTCCATGATCTTAACCTTCCATTCCCCAAAGATGACTTTCCCCTACATAATATACACCAACTTGTTGATCTTACTACTGGCCAAAAACGGTTTTCCCTTATGGATGGATTTTCAGGATATAACCAAATCTTGATCGCCCCTCAAGATCAACATAAAACATCCTTTATCACCCCATGGGGAACTTTTTGTTATCATCTCATGCATTTTGGCATGAATAATGTAGTAGCCACTTATCATTGGACCATGACTTACATTTTTCATGACCTCATCCACAAAATAGTTGAGGATTATGTTAATGATATGCTCGGTAAATCCAAACACTGCCAAGATCACCTTGTTATTTTCACTATCATCTTTGAAAGACTTATCCATTATCATGTCAGACTCAACCCAAAGAAGTGTATCTTTAGGGTCTTATCAGGAAAACTTATAGGCTTTATTGTTTCCCTCTATAGAATCAAAATAGACCCCACAAAAGTTTGAGCCATTCTAGAAATGCCTCCCTCTACTAACCTAAAATAACTTCGTATCCTACAAGGCAAACTTTAGTCCATTCACATATTTGTCTCCTAGTTATTTGATCATTGTCAACCCTTTCACCACCTCCTTAAAAAATATACCTCCTTTAAGTGGACTAAATAATGTCAATAAGCCTTTGATGCAATCAATAAGTATCTTCTTTCTCCATTAGTCCTTATCCCCCCAAAGGAAAATCAACCCTTTTATTTATACATATCTGCTACCGATCATTCCTTGGGAACCATGCTCACTCATCTTGATGACCAACATAAGAAGTATGACATCTATTACATCAGCCACACCCTTATTAACTATGAAACCTACTACACACATCTTGAAAAACTTTACCTTGCCTTAGTTTTTATTGCCTCTAAACTTCATCACTCCCTTCTCAACCACAAAACTTACATCATCACTAATACTAACCCCATTAAATACATGCACTCCAACCCATATCACAACCCACGTATGGCTAAGTGGCTTATGTTTTTAGCTAAGTTTGATCTTGAGTTTAATCCACAAAAGTCCATTAAGGGATAGGTGATTTAAAACTAAGTGGTTGAAGCTCCTCTCCCTGATAATCAAATTCCCCCTCTTACCTTTCTAGATGAGTCTATAGCTACCCTTTCTATGGAATAACCCCCTACCAAATGACTATGTATTTTGATGGGTCTAAATGTCAAAATGGTGGAGGTGTTGGCATAATCCTTTTTCCTCTTAATGGGAAACCTCTTCCCCTATATTTCAAACTTGATTTCAAATGTACCAATAATATAGTTGAATATGAGGCCTTGGTCATAGGTCTCCAAACTGCTTTGGCTTTAGGAATCAAAATGATTAGCATCTTTGGAAACTCTCAACTTATCATTAACCAAGTCATAGGAGCTTATCAATAAAAAAATGTTGTTCTTCTAAAATATAAACAACTTGTCAGCAAACTATTATCATCATTTGACCATTATATCATATAATCAATCCCTCATTCTATAATTAAATTTGTAGACACAATGGCTTCCCTTGCATCCCAAATTCCATCTCAACCTACTGACTCTAAATTATTTGTCACCATCCACCATTTTATCACACCATCTTACCTTAGTCCTGATCTTCCTACCATTTACCAGATAGAAGCATCATCTTATGACACTTGGTATGATCAAATCTAGAATTACCTTAACATTGGTATCCTCCCTTCAGATCTTTCTAGAAGTGATCATAGAGATTTCATTCAAATCACCTCCCATTACTTAATATTAGGGGGTCTTCTATATAAATGAGGCTTTAAAGGTCTCCTCCTTCATTACCTTCATAGCAATTAGACTTCTCATGCCATCAAATAAGCACATGATGGCATTTATGGGGGACACTTTAGTGGTCTGGCCATTGCTAAATGTATCCTTCACCTAGGTTACTATTGGCCCACACTTAATCAAGATTATTGTGACTATGTCAAGAAGTGCATCAAATGTCAATAACATGCTAACCTTCATCATGGTCTTCAAGTATCAACTGATTATTAGCCTTTTTCATAATGGGGTCTTGATCTTATCAAAGAAATCAATCTATATTCCTCACAATGACATCAATATATCATCACTGCTATAGAATATTTCACTAAATGGGTAGAATCCATCCCCCTAATCTCAATCAAAGACAAAAAAATATTTGATTTTATCAACCACCACATCATTTGTCACTTTGGTGTTCCTCACAAACTTATCATTGATAATGGTAAATCCTATAAAAATATAAAAGTATAAGAGCTTTGTGATGCTTTTGGTATCGACCTAAGCTTTTTCTTACCTTATCATCCATAAGCCAATGGATAGGCTAAGGCTTCCAACAAAACCCTCATCAAAATGATCACTAAGGTAGTCAGTGCTTCAGGTAAGGATTGGCACCCCATATCCCATTTTATTTATGGGCTTACATTAGTATCCAAATTGCTATGGGTGCTACACCTTTTTCTCTTATCTTTGGATCTGAGGTGATCTTACCTCTTGAAGTCTGAATTCCATCTATTTGCATATCCTTGCATGAGATTTTTTCTAAAATTGACTATCATCAAAAATGTTTATCATGCTTAGAACTTCTTGATGAACATCACCTTGTTATCCTTAATCACCTTTACATTTATCAAGAGCGTATTAAATGAGCATATAAAAAACATATGAAAACATGATAATTCAACATCGGATATCACATCCTTAAATAAAACTAACATGTCACTAACATGGAAAATATCAAGAAAGGCAAGTTTGATTTTAACTGGTTAGGACCCTACCTTATAACCCATAAGTATGGATCAGGTGCTTATCGCTTGTCCTCTCTCAAAGGTAGGCCAAAGCCTAAACCCATAAATGCATCATATTTGTGTCTCTTTCATTATTAAAACAAGGTTCAACCACACTTTTGTGTCTCACTTAAGCTCATCTTTCGGTCCATTAACCTTCCTTTCTATCTCTTTTGAGATTAATTGATTGTATAGAACTATGTGATTCATCTGTCACAGTAATAACCTAATCCAAAATATGGGTACCATGGCTATACCCATAACATGGTTTTCATAGATATTTTTCATATTTTAAGAGAAAAAATTACATGGTTAATTGTTTCTCAAAACCCCTTCTTCTAATGAACCTTTTGTGTTCATATCCTGCTTCTACATGGGTAAAACTTTTGAGCCTGAATAGACTTATGCATGCCTAATTTTAGTTTAAAATATATCCATACTTCAAAAATAAATATCAAAATGGTCCCTCAAAGGATAGTTACCACATTGAATCAAAAGTTTCTTAAGGTGTATTTCTCCCTTGAAGGATAGATATGGAAAAATAATAAAATAGACCACTTCCTCAAAGGATGGCTACAAAAAATGCTCATTTAAAGCTTCCCACATCGATCAATTTCAGCAACTTATAAAGTAGTAAATAAAAATCCAAAATTGGTAATGCAACTAGCTCTTATATCTACTAAATGTAGACTTCCCACATTGATCAGTCTACACATTATTATACAGCTTACTAATGCAATGGACTTGTCTACTAGGGTTATTTGATCTCTTATGGAAAAGCCAATCACTCCACTACCCACATATTCCATTCTCCTCTACCCACTGATTTAAATCCCTACATATTAACTAAAAATGAAACTAAGGGATTATGAGCTTACTTGGCATGAAGTGGTCAAGATACCAATTTTATTAATAAAACACACTCTTATGAAACATTTGATGGATTTATGTTCACTAAGTTGATTCATCTATGGATTCTTATTGTTTGGTTCTCACTAGCAAAAGGCACCATGCTCCTTTTCTTATCCAAACATGTAGACGTAAATGTCACCCTTACCTATGCCACAACTATACCCTCGTATCATTAACCAAACATTACATTTTATTTAACATTTTAAATCATTAATCAAACATCACATTTTATTTAACATTTTAAATCATTAATCAAACATCACATTTTATTTAACATTTTAAATCATTAACCAAACATCACATTTTATTTAAAATTTTCCCCAAACATATGTAAAATTAACATCATGTGATCAAAATGAACATACAAAAATATATTATGATTAACCCATGAAACTATCATCATCATATGGAAATGACATCATACCTAATACCATCAATGAAATAGTGTAATAATCAAAACTTCCACATCACTAAACATTGAATCACAATCAAATCACCATATCATTCTATAAGCATCATATCATAACTCAGAATCATAAAAATAATCATCAACATCATAGATCTCCTACAAAAATATTCATCTCATAAAGCATGAACACAACATAAAATCATCTCAAAAAAACTCATCCATAAATGTGTGTGTGTGTTAACAACTAAACCTATTTATCGCTCACATATACATCTCACATCTTGACATGTAGGTCAAAATAAATCACATAATATCTTTGCTCATGACCCTGAAGCACCTAAACTAGAACCACTAGCACTTGTACCTATCCTAGGTGGAGGCCCTATCAGCTAACCTACTACCATATCCCACTAACCTAGTGTGGTAAGTGTCACTCTACCAGCCAAGCTAATGTGGTACTCTCCCCATATTTGCTCATTAGGAAACTATGCTAGCATAATGCCCTTATAGTAATGTAACTCCTATATGGGTGTTAGGTATCTGGCCTATGTCACAAAACCTGGAGGTGTCACTACTACTCCACTAGGCCACCACAAAGAGTCCCTCTCCTAAGTCACCAAGCTAAGTGAGGTCCTCACCTAATCCTGATCTCTTATCACTAACACAATCTCCCCTATAAACTAGACACCTACCTTTGTAAAGTGGCCACTTGACCCTATAAAATGGTGACATGTTCCTATGCTTGGTCTCTCTATATTGTCACTCCTCCCAGTTGGCCTTAAATAATGGAAATTTATCCCTAAATATTGGCAATCTTCCCCTGTAATACTACTATTTAGGCCTGAGTTGTGGCTAATGTTGCTACTCCTTATGGATCCCCCTAGGCTAGTCCCCCTACTAGGTCAACATCCATAGGCCCCTAGCCTCCATCTCCTAGCCAAAAATTAATGGTTGTGTACCTCCCCTAAAACTAAGATAGATAATTTATCATCACACCTGCATCATCTCTAACTGTATCTGGTAGCTCCTCATAATCTAGTACCTCTTCCCAAGGTTGTGGCTTTGGCAATAAAAATTCAACACCCTCTCTCTTGTAGTGGGGAAAATCTAGTGGAATACCCTACTGGAGGCCAAACTAATGCTACACTTTCTCCACAAGGATAAGCTCTATCTCATGATCTCATCTACCATAAACCCATCTCTAACTCTATAGTGCATAGGTATGCCTCAGGTATCCATCCCATATAGGTCAAGTCTTGTAGGGTCTCCATACTATATCACCTAGAGATAAAATCTTTAGAGCACACTAAAACCACTCTAAATCTCTTAATCCACCACCAACTTTTATAATCATGATTGTTTTCCTTCATCTCAAAAACCCAACCCTATAGTCTGTTGGTAGATATCCATCCATAGGTAAACCCAATTGTCTCAACACATGAATGTGCTCATATGCCCAACAGTGTAGAATAAATCCAATGATAATTCCATAGTATCTATGAAATCTAAATCCCCATAGCTCCCTATAAATCTAGACCAATATCACCTATCCCCATCCAAATATTGTCTCCCCAAATATCAAGTCTAATAGTACACCTATCAATGCATAGGATAATCTCCCTCCTACTAAATTTGGTAGAGAAAAACATGTCATTTCTAACTACATCATCATCAAAAGATGCCTCTCATTTATAGCTCTCTCATACAAAGGTTTGATGCTAAAACCACCTGCATGAAACTGTGTGTGAGTCTTATTGGATCCATACAATAAACCCATCAGATAGTCTATCTCATCACCCTCTATATGATAAACTATATCCCCTCAAATTGGCAAATTAAGTGATCCTATGGACATCATCTAACAAGATACTCTTCTCTCCATTTAGTAACCAAAATGTATTAGTCATCAGATCCCATCTCTTGATGAGGTAAATTATCATGGCCACATCTCTTGATAGATGTTGATAATGATGCATCACCCCAAACCCCACTACCTCCATATGATGCCAATCCTCTATGGTCATCACATCTTTCACCTCTATGAACATAGCTAGGACCCAATCACATAACTAGATCTACTTCCAAGCCTGCACAATAATAATCACACATACTAGGTAACAGATTACAAACAAAAAATGCAACCTTTTTATAATGAACCTAATGACTTAAAAACACACAAACTTTTCTTCATAACACACTCCCCAACACACAACTTAAAATCACCAACTAAACCCTATATTAATCAAACTATTATCTCGAACCTATTAACACACACCCTATATAAAACCAAAACCCATTCTTTACCAACTTACCTCTATATTGATTAACCTACACCCTACCTTCCTTCTTTACCACTATATCTTACACCTATCTTCTATAAAATATTATAAAATATACCTATCTTCTATTAATATTATTTCCAACATTGTCTACACACTCACACAACCAACCCCTCATCGACTATTGATGGTTTGGGACATATTCTTTCCCCTAGGTTAACCATCACTAATTGGGTCAACCACTATTAATCACTACTAATGATTGATGGTGGTGAGCCTCAACCCCCTGACCTCTTCCCCCATACCCTAATTCCTATGATAACTCTTTTCCCCTTGTTTCTCTATATCTTGATCACCCATTACACCTCTCCACTAGATCCCACATTCCAAAAAAACTCTACTTAGCCTTTACTGTTATCCCCAAACCAAACCCTAGGTCATATGCTATCACCCACATCTACCCCTTTTATGAATTTCACTCATTTTCATCACTCTTATTTTAACAATAATTACTATTCCTATCAATTAAATAATAGAACCTACCTCATTTCATGATCAGTGGCATCATCTCAGTCCATGCCCCACCACTTACCCATGCATGTTTCCCTCATCCATCTTGACTCCACTCAATCATAATCTCAATCACAATCACCCAATCTAATAGGGACACCTCAACACTTCTAAGCACCAACTTGTACTATTTACTTAGACAATACCAATCACCACATACCAACTTATCAATAAGGATAAATGTTTGTCCTTTTACCTTTTGTTATAGTTTTAGGGCTTTTATCCAACCATCGATGGTTGCCTAACCATAGACGGTTCACCCTAACCATTATTGGTTGATATCCCCAGTCTTTTGACCCCTACTGATGATGGTTACCTAACCATCACTGATTGGCCCTAACCAACACTAATTAGGGATCCCTTTCTTTTCAACACTATCTTTCTCTTCCTTTTTCATAGCTTTGTAACACCTCTATTTGGGGTTACCCCTTACATACTAAACCATGACCTATTCAAGAGTCACCCTCTCCCTCAACCTATCAAGAACTACCTTAGGCATGAAGTCTATGTTGGATATATTGTCCATGGGACTATGTAGGCAGCATACTCTTACCTAGCGCATTAGGAGTCAACTCAACCACCCCTTACCCAACAAGCCACCCATCAGCCCATGTCTACCTTGATGTTTTCCTATTGTTTGAACCAGCCTATTTTCATACCTTGAGATGAGCTTACTTTGGTCATTTTTCATGCCTTGACTTATTTTTTCCATGTTTCCCTTTTGCATTATGTGCAACCTTATGCATAACCCAACCCTTGGTGTCTTCTCAGGAACACTTCCTACCCTAGATACCTGAGTACACACCTAACCTTTCTAGGTGACTTGAAATGTGTGACCCAATTATGCATGACCAATGCTAGGGACTGATTACCCTAATTTCTTCTCCTAAAACCTAACCTTCTTTTCAACATTGGCCCTATTAGTCTTGGCATCCTTTTAGCCCTTGCACTTCATCACCTATTATGCTTCTTTATGCTTTAAATACCCAACACCACTATTCCTTTTATCAAACCCTGACCCAATTTCCATCTTTTCTTATTGACTCCTAGTTTGAGGGGGAACACCACCTCCCTCCTATACTCAGGGCAACTAGACCTAAAACTTGGCCAACCATCTATTTTTATTCTGCAACTTGCTTAAAGCTACATAACAAAAAGGGTAAAAATGTAGACACCTAAAAACTATATAATGATAGTTTTCAATGATGTTTGGGATGGTGTACCCTTGATCGACTCTTTGCTTAGTAGACCACCTAACCTACTAGGCACTTGTCATACCACCCCTCCCTAAAACACATCTTTCCATAACCTTTCCACTTTTAGCCCCTCGACCATCACCGATTAGGATAACCATCGATGGTTGGGGTCACTTAAATTGCCTTAAATTTTTAAATTAACTCTAGCTTTGTTCAAGATCAACATCCTTCAACATCAAAACTTAATTTAACACTAGCTTTTAAAAATAAACAAAAATAAGCATCTTTATCTTCCTAACTTAGCAACTTTACCTCAAAGCTTCCCTCCTCACTTAGAAAATTTTTTCTATAAATGCAAGGCTCTTGGAGCGGTTGTGGATCCAAAAATTTGAATCTAGATTCTCTTGTTCTCTTTATGCAATAATCCAAGACCATAAAGCTCTATCCACATGATTTTTGAAAGTAGGAGTACTATTATACTATTAAACTCTCTTTAGGTTTCAACTATCATCTAATTAGCATCATACAAGTATAATTTACTTATTTTAACATCTTCTATTATTTGAGTTTTCTCTCTTAATTAGTATATTTGTGTATGCTTCCTTATCCATAGTTCCCATATCCCTCATTCTACCCCATAATACCTCATCTCCACCGTCTTTTTAATCCTCCACAAGCACCCACAAGAAACTATTGATGGTTGATTCAACCATCACCATTCATAGCAACCATCACTGATTACCTAACCATCGTTGATCAGTCTATCCATCACCAATTATCTTGACCACTGATAGTCAGTATCAGATAAAATAATAGATTATTATTTTCTCCTTCTTTTAGCTAATCAAACACCTATTTGTGTTCCTGACTTATTTGTAGACTCTGATCTAATTCTCTGGATGTGACCTTAATACACTTGTGGATTATGTCTTTTATCAGGTACATTATTTATCTTCTTATATATCTTCTTTCTTATCATTTGAATGCAAGTATATTTATTATATCATTTTTGACTTAATTGTCTTAAAAGTGGATTGATAGCCTCCTAAAAAGCCTTGTGCTTCTTGGATCTAGCGTACGCTAGGCAATCCACTCAACCTACCATCTAACAACACTCTTTTCTAATCTTCTTGTGATTTTTAGGTTATCCTCACTAGCCAAAGAGGAGTTCCCACATTCATCTAGATTAACACGTGCATTATAATAGGTATTCATCCAGACACCTTGATACTCACTTTCTCTTATCTACTTTCAAAACTAAGAAATGAAGGGAATAAATTGAAAGAAAGAGGGGTTATCTAGGGTTAAGGGGTATTATATTAGCTTTTACACAAGGATGGTTAACCAACCTAATGACTAGACCAATTAATAAATAAACTTAGATAAATGATATTATGAATTTATATAATTTATATTGATAAAATAGTAAAATATATTTATTGATAGATATTGTAATGAATATGGAACAAATGATACTTAGTTGGTTTTCGGTGCTCATGTAGGTCTGATTTGGGACAACCTAAAAGTGGCTTAGAAGATGATCCTATAATAGTTATTATATTATTAAAATATTCTTTATGTGGCCTCAAATTATTGTATCAAATTTGGATAGTTGTATTGATGTAGGTGTCTAACTTTGACATAGGTGTCATGTATAGAATAATGATTAGATATAGATGTAACCAACTTAAGCCTTATAGGTTTTCTATAACTTTTATTATGATGTATATAGATCTTGCACATAGGTTGTCACTCTTTTTCAAATTCTTGAACCTTAACTTCTTCACCTTTGGATTTAGGGTTAATTTTAGTGGTGAATATTCATTAATTCATGAATATTCCATTTTTAGGATTTTGGTTTTGGTAATTTTTAAGCATTGATAGATGGGACCAATCACCAAAATTTCAGGGATATGTTTTTTTTTGGGTTGACTTACCAAACCTTTAAAGTAATATATAAGATTACACTTAAATTCACTAGATATATATAGTAAATCCCCTGAGATACCAGCCAAGGCAAAAATCAAAACCAAAATTAGAGGAACATAGAATCAAACAATAGTAGAAAACAAAGAAAATGAACAATAGCATTAAATAATAAGCTAGATAGGGATTGCATCATTAAATGATATATCCAAATGATAGTGCTAGATGCTAGATTCAAATGGCATTTCTGAATAACATAGCCAAACAATAGAGCCAAATGATAGATCTAAATGACATAGCCAAATGATAGATTTGAATGACATAGCCAAATGACTTTACTGAATGATAAATTTGAATGGTAGATCTTAATAGCAGCATCAGGTGATAGAGTTAAATGTTAGATTTGGAAGCCAATGATGAATGACAAGCCTAGTGACATAAATGAATAGTAAAATCAAATGATAGCTCTAGTTGGGAGAATTGGTAAACTAGAGCCAAAACCCTTATATCAGATGACAATATTAAATGGTTTATGGGAGTATTAAATGATAGATCTAAAAATCATAGGCCATCATAAAATCTGGTGGGAATAGTAAAAAATAGGGAAAGCATCTATATTATCTTATTTAAAAGATCCAACCAAAAAGTCCACACAATCATAATGCACTCAAAATCTAGGTATCTTTTTTTAGTTTGTCATTAATTTGACTTCAATTGTTTAATAATATTAAAACAATTTTACATGTAGAAATCCCCATTTTTATCTCACAAGTAATAATCAACTAGAGTAACATATCACCCCCTAAGGATTTTTTTGATGATGACATGCCACCACTCAAAGATGCTCCTCTAGTTTTTGATAAAAATGATAATGACACTTAAGTGGCAGAAGAGATTGGTGGTTCTCACCAAACTCAAATTTTAGGTGAAACCTCCACTCAAAAATCTTCCTGAAAGAAGAGAAGTAGATGGACAATTGGAAGGTCCTTTAAGGTGGACTGGGTAATAAATTTTTCCTTCATAGAACCTATAGAGCCTAAAAATGTTGATGATACTCCAAAAGAATGTAGATGTACAATATGTAGCTAGAAACTAGGAAAAGAACATAGAATGCAATAGAAATTAGACATGATTGAGAAAGCTTATGGAAAATTATATGAGATAGTGAAGCACCCAGATGGACTGATAACAAAAACACACAGGTGGAAAACTACAGAATAATGCATGCATGTAAGATATTCATGGGAGCATGAAAATGATAAGAAACATCAAAAACATCTTGTGGAGAAAGGGGGAACAATTGAAGCAAATTTTGGAAAAGTCAAGCAGTCCTATCTAAAGGCAAAATACATACAGTTCTATACTATATACCATATTCTAAAAAAAGTTAGACATATTTCTGATTTTTTAGATTATAATATTTTGTTTCAACATAATGAATTTTTGGATGTTTCACAATCATATTGGTCAGATAGCAGTGCTTTGGAAATGGAAAAATGTCTATCAATTATTGAGACTAAAGATTTGAAAGAAAGTGTTAAGAGATCACTATTTATCTCATTATCCATCGATGAGGTCATAATAATTGACAACATATCCTAGGTTTGCATTCATGTGTATACTTTTGAGAACTATTCAAGGCAACCTCATCTACTAGCAGTTCATAAAATGGTAGAAAATTATAATGTAGAAAATCTTCATAAATTGGTTATATCTAATTTGAATTATAAAGCTAGAATGGATGATTATGCAATAGCTATGAAGTTGGTGTGTGTTAGGGATGATGGTGCATCAGCTATGTAGGGGCATAGAAATGGTTTATGTGTTCATCTAAAAATAATAGTTCCCTTATTTATGATTCCAATTCACTACATGGATCATAAGATAAATCTTGCATACAAAATGGTTAGTAAATTTTCTAATGTGGCCAAAGTGGAGGAGATCATTCCTGACCTACATGCTTGTATGTCAAGAAATCCAAAAAAAAATTTAGAGTTCCAAAAATTTGCAATAGGAGTGATTGATTGTAAGAAACTATTGAAAGATGTTGATACAAGGTGGATTTTTATGTATGAACCTGCATGCCAAATTTTTGAAGAATATCCATCATTAGTTGGTTTAATGTATAAATATCATTGAGAAATTGACAAGCCAAAATATTTTTTGTACCATTTAACAAATTTGGAAACAATGTTGACTTTGTGTAGAATTCTTCCAATGTTGAAGGAAATGAATTGTATAATGAAACATGCTTAGGAGAGTTCCATTTATATTGTGGACTTCATATATCTAAGAAAATGAGTATGTCAATCTCTAAACATACTATACACTTTGAATGAAATGTTTCAAGGTATTTTTTTTAGTAGTTGGCAATGTTTGACTGATTTAAAGAACCTTAATAACTATTTGAAGTTAAATATCAATGATCATATTTGTGTCATTATTAATGGAAAGGAGATTCCAATGCACACTTTATACAAAAGACCTAATCTTGTGGGAGATAAATCTGAGGAACTGTGCATAACACGTATTTTGTATGACACTATTCTATCTAAAACCTAGATGAAACTAAGTAGAGTTTCCCAAAACTTATTTGCAGAGATCAGAGATCATTTTGAAAGGGATGATTTTTTGGAGGCCATGACAGTTGTGAATCCCATTTTCTAGAACAATAATAATAGTCAAAAGATGGTTAGTAATTTATTTCACAAATACATGGGTTATCTTGTAATGAATTTCAATAAATTCGTAGAGGGGAACGGAGTATAAATTAAATATATTTTGGGAAAGGATTTATTGGCATCCCAATTGACCCATTTTGGAATTACAATGTTTGATTAATATCATCTTCTAAGTGAACCAATAGAGAATGGGGTAATCACAAGACTGTGGAAAAAACTTTATCCTAGTAGTATACTCCAAAAAAGCCTAAGTGAATATTTTTTATTAAATGATCTCTGTCAAAAATTGATTCTAGGCTTAGTGGAAGATGAAATAGTATTTAGTGCATTATCATTCATAAAGTTAAAAATTTGAAATAGATTGGATAGATATTTATAAACTTATTTGAGATTATATGTTTCATATTATGTAGTGGATATGTTTCTTTATGAAATAGCTATGGTAACATGGAGTTATCTAACTAAAATAAGGGGCATTAGCAATATAGTGACAAATAAAGAGTATGTAAATAATGACACTAAATATGGCACTGACATAGCAGATGCAAATGTCATTGTCTATGATCAGGTTTATGTAAGATTGTTTCAACTACCAGACTATTAGTTTTGAGTTTATGAATTTTAATTTCATATAATTTTATAATTTTTTTTAGAGAATATTGTTCAATTTATTCATGTTTTACTTTATCTAATTTTTTAATTACTTTTCAGTTTATCACATGTTTAACATAAGATGCAATAATTATTATACATTTTCTGAAAATCATTTCCTTGTTTATTGTTAAGTGTTGAATGTAAAAGATTAATATATTGTGATTGTGTTAGGGGGAACACTATAGGTTAATATGGTTAATTTATCTTTATGTATTTGATACATATTTTTTATAGATCTATTTTTTTCCTACATATGTGATGTATTTATTGTGCCTTCATAGTACATCATATGTGTCTGCAGTGTGTTTGATGTTCTTATTATGTGTTTTATTTGGACTGCTTGTAGTCTATTATGTGCCTTCAATGTACTCATGTTTTACTTTATCTAATTTTTTGTAAGTAATATTCACATGTTTATCATAATATGCAAAAATTATTATATGTTTTCAATTGTTCAAAAACTATAATAACTATGTTAATAACAAATCACTTTCATGAGGATATTTAAAAACTTGTCCAATTGTTTAGAGTCCTTAAAACTAATTCTTCTTAGAATAAATGTGATCAAATAAAATATAACCTTTGAATCACATATCAATGAGTATGAATGACACTCATGCCATATAATATATTTGTTCACATATTTTTAAAGACCTTACCTCTTTTTTATACCAATTTTCACATGAATAAAATTGATTTCATGAGTCCTTATCTATATAAACATCCTCATAACATTAAACAATCCATTAACCTATTCTATAGATCATGATCACAATAGATCATGCATATTTTCAAATTTGATGAATCCTCATTATTATTGACTATCACAAATTAAAATACTATCTTCAACACAGACCTCTACCAAACATGAATCTATTTTTCTAATGGCCTCAAACACATCTCAAATCATGATTTACTCAAGAAACAATCCAAATATAATAAAGAAGATATATTCCACACAAAAAAACTCACTCTTTTATCATAACATGCAATAACCATTATACAATTTCCGAAATGTATTTCTATGTTTCTTGTTGATTATTGCAAAAGATTAATATATTATGATTGTGTAAGAGGGAATACTGTATAAAGGAATATGTTGAAATTAATCTATTTATATTGAGATGTGAGTTTCACAAGTGCATCACAAATATCAAAAGGGGGCCTAACACCATACAAGTTTATAACATCATAAAATTAAAATTGAAATTGCAATCTACATGACTCATCCATTAATTAAAACTCAATAAATTGATCAACGCATCTACAAACTTTAAATTGTCATTCATAATATATATTTTAAAAGAAAACATTATTTGAAAATATATATAATAAATTGTTAACTACTCAGCTAGTTTCTCAACCACTTTCTCAGCTTCTTTCTCAACCACTTTCTCAGCTACTTTCTCAACCACAACATCCTCTATGACACTATTATCCTTCAATATCATTGTCTTTTCAAGATCCAAAGCTGCAAGATTAAGATGATCAATATTTTCCCTATCTTATTTTCTAGCATCTCTTACAAAAAGTAGACTTGGATCAGCAACTATCTTCTAAAATAAGGCATCAGGATCCCATTCTTGTTCCTTAATGATTTTTCATAGTGTGTTTTTTTTATTCAATATAATAAGCTTATCCTCAAATTAAACGATAGATTTTAAACTTTTCCATGCATTTTTTAGATGCACATTGAGGACCTCAACTTCTTTTTTTAAGTTCTCATATTTTGTCTGCATTTTAAAATGAAATGTAATTATATGTGAACAAAAATAATAATGGCATGAAATTTAATTAAAATAAATATACATTACCAAAGATTTTTCTTTATCTACATTCATAATCACAACAAGGTTGGTGTCTTTCACCTATTTATTATAATATGTTTAGGCTTCTGCATTCAAATTTTACAACCAATTAGGCATGATAGTCAACACATTATCATTGTAACTATTATAAATAGTAACTAACCCAAATTTAGATTTAAAAAATAAAGCATCAATCTTTACAGGTTCTTGTTGCACCAATGCAAATAAATTTTCTCCTTCAGAGTGGTTGTGATAACAGGCATTTATTTCTTTTACCAATGCCTTTACCTGTATCTCCCACACATGTAATTTTTTTTATTCATCAATTAATCCCTCATGAATATTATCATTAATATTATCTTCTACCAGATTTTTTAGTGGAAAAGATGTAATGGCATCATTAGATGGGACAACATTCTCTATTGGGGTCAGACTATCTGGTGAACTACATGAAGGTTTCAACTGAGCAGTCACATGAACATGTGATGCTTCTCCCTAGATAAAATCATGTGGATTAAAAGTAGTTCCAACATTAGCACCACTTTCAAACACTAAATATTCATCATCAAATTCAATTTTTGGTAAATAAATCAATCCCTACACACTCGATAAACCTCCAACAGAGAAAGAGGGGAATTAGGAACCTAATAATTGTATTGTTGTTGTTGTTCATTGTGAGGGTTGTAATGAAAGAGCCTTCCCCCTTCCATGAAATTAGATAAAGGGTGGAGGTGGTGGAATAATGTTTCTCATAGATTAAGGATGGCCTACAAAATGTAAGTTATTTTAGAAAATAAATAAATTGGAAAAACAAAGTTATATACTAATTTGAAATTAAAAGTTTAGTGCTTGTATTTGGAAATAGTATATCTTCCAATTTATGCAGTGCATTATGAGTGACATGGGTGTTTTGAGATGGTACATTATGCAAAATTTCAATCTAAAAAACTATAATAAAAAACTAACAAACAAAAAAAGCAAAATATGTAATGTAAAATACCTTCCATAGAGGGTCAAGAAGGCACAAGAGATGTTTTTGTTTGTTGTGGTGGTGGTTGTTCCACCATCTAAATTCTTTCCAAGTCAAATACAAAAATAAAAAAAATAAATAAAATAATGCACTTGAGTGTTTAAAATTAAAATCTCATTTTAAATTTTTAAATAGCAAACCTACATGCGGAGACAACACCAAAGAAACTCATGGACATTTTGCAAGACAATAGGATTGTAAGGATGATTCTATAGACTTTGAATTTATAGATTCTTCAAATACATGTTCTCCTTTAAAGGAAAATTATTTTCATGAGGCACGCATTCTTTCCTATAATTTTTAATAAACAAATGTTAAACATTTATTAATATTTACCTTGGTAACTATTTAGTAAATAAAAAAATATTAAACCCTAGATCAACAAATGAACAAATGAACTAACCTCTTGATCATCCACAGACAAAGAGTATATCATCATTTTTGGATCAATCACAGTTGGACCCTATGATTTTTGGAGGTCCAATTAGGCCTCATAGTACAATTTTAGAGTAAAATTTGAACAAGAAATAGTAAAAATGGGATTGGTAGAAGCACAATTTAATTCAAGTCTTATTTGAGTGGAAATAAAAGAGCACTAGTCAAATTTATATTTAAAAAGAGTATGTAAAATGTAAAATAGTACCCAATAGGGAATATCTACTGCTCTTCCCTAAAATACTATTCTAAATTGAAAAATTGAACCATTACTTTAAAAAAAGGGGGAGTAACAGCTTCGACATGGAGGCCCCTCTTCTGACTATCTGAAATGAAGACAAAATGAGGATTTTAGATTGCAAAAGTTAAATTTTGAAAATACAAATAAATTTATAAGTACATACCAATTCAGTCGATGTACAAATTAAAATTTTATGCCAAAAAATTCTTTTCTTCATCTGTCAATATTGATTTAGAACTCACTAGGGTTACATTGTGAAATAGAAGACCTGTTATATTGTGAATATCCTCTAGTGAAGTACCAAAGGTAAACACTCTAGAATCCACTTTCACTATGTATATATTCTCATTATGTTAATATGGATACATGATCATTTTCAATATAGTTATGTCTATGTTGTAATGGGGCATGTAGAGTAGGCTAGTAAAGCTGCATTCTTGAATCCAATCATTATATGCATCTAATTGTTTCATGAGCTTTAAAATGTTTGGGCATGGTAGGTTCTTGAAAATGAATTTTATCTCTATGAATACAAATTAGGATGATAAATTAATTCAAAAAAATTTAAAAAATTAGGGTAGGTTCAAGTATTTATAAAGTAGGGGAGGCAATTAGGTAATCAAAAAGTAGACTGGTCATACAGGTTACTCGACAGTATGTCCTAATCATTTGGCTATGTCATCTAGTTAGGTCATTTGGCTCCACCATTTGGATATGTTGTTTGGATATATCATTTATATGTATCATTTGGTTGTGTCATTTGTCTCTATCATTCAACTGTATCATTTGACTATGTTATTTGACTAGGTCATTCAATTATGTCATTCAGTTATGTCATTTGGTTGTGTCATTTAGATATATCATTAATATATGTCATTTTATCATGTCACTCATCTATGTAATTTATATCTATTATTCATCTATGTCATTCAATTGTGTCATTCATCTTCATCATTCGACTATGTCATTTAACTATGTCATTTGTCTATGATATTCAGCTAGGTTATTTAGCTATGTCATTCAGCTAGGTTATTTAGTTGTGTCTTTCATTTATGTTATTTAGTTGTGTCATTCATGGTTTCTCTCTATTTTTTATCTTGGTCATTTATTTGTGTCATTCGGTGGTGTCATTTACCTATGCCATTTTACTATGTCATTCAACTTGATCATTCAACTTCATCATTCAGTTCGGTTATTCAGATCAACCATTGTATGGGGAAAAATATTGACATAAAAATTTTCCATCACCCATAGATGATGCACCATATAAATGAATCAAATTTCCTTTTATTTGCCAAATATTTCCAATAAGTTTTTCATTAGGGCCTCTTAAAATAAACCCTGCTTGGAGTGATTATGGTAAAAATGGGTTAATGGTCCCACAATGTTGAGTTTCACCAAATACCCCTCTATTAATGGGTGTTACTTACATATAAAATGCTCTAAAAAGTGCCTCAAACTTATTTAGTTCTCCCCTATGTGTTATTTTGTGTGTGCATAAAGACGTAATGCGTGATAATCCAATACATGCAGTGATCTAGCTTGTAACTTGGTAAATATTACCCATGAACTAATATTTAAATGATTTATACCTATGGGAATAATTATCTTATGAAAGATATTAAAATATGGATAAATAGGGAAGGTTTTCTCACTTGAATGCTTGATTGAGTGCTTCTTGGTAAGTTGTCTTGTGGGTTCATAGTGTCTTCTAGGTGAGTAATGAATTAGGATTGATCTTGTATAAATTCTAATTATTTTTGTAAACATATCATACTAAATCACTTAGGCCAACCTTTAGGATACATTTTATTTTTAAATTACATGAATTTTTGGCATTGGACACTTTATAGGAAAATTGGATGTTTGCATCGATGCGAGTGTCTATCGAGGATGCAAGTGTCCAAGAAGCTAGAAAATAGGTATAGGTCCAAAACTAGTAGTGAAGGATAATGATCAAGTTTAGATTTTTTTTCATATTATATAAGGCATGTTCATAATAATATCTATGGTTAGACTAAGAGATAATAAAATTTGGCATAAAGAGATAGTGAGCATGAAGCTTTCGATAACAAGTAGGTATATAGTTGAAAGGTACAACTATCATGGATATTTCAAAGTGTATAAGACTAAGATACTACATAAATCAAATTTTAATATCTTCATTCTCCCCTATAAATATAGTAATTAAATTACTACTTTAAAGGAAAGAAATGCATACCTAGGTGTGTGACACACCTTGTGTTTTTGAAAGCCCAACTTCAGTGCTTTATTTGTGACTAACCTATAACCAAGAGCATGTTACAGTATAAAATCAGTATATTAAATTTGAAATTGAAATAATTTAAAAATGTTGAAACCATCTTTCCTTTTGGTAATTTTATTTGAATGGATGCATCACTGTGAAGTATTGAATTTAATATTATGACAAATTTAAACCTATAGATACACATATATAGATATTAGAGGACATATGCCCCCAACCTTGGTGTAAAGGTGGGTTAAACATGTCCATTATGCATGATTTAGTGATTGTGAGTGATTTAATCAACACACAACATATATCTCGTGAGGGTGGATGATTTAATCAAATCCAACCTATAAATCTAGTAAATTTAGATGATTTAATCAAATCTAACGTATGACTTTGGTAAGATTGAGAGATTTAATAAACTCAACACTCCAAAGGTGAACCAACTACTATAGTAGATTGGATCAATAACAATCCATAAAATCCTAAACTTGGTATAATAACAAACTATAATTATATTTAAAATCTATAGATAATTTAATTTTGTAATTTAAGGTGCACTTTACATGGCATATGCACCTCATATATGTATTAATCTAAAATATATGTATAATAATGGCCAATTTATAGAATGTTTCCATAAATATGTATTTGAATCATATAACTATGAAATCTCATTAATATAAAATTAGTGCAAATGTGGAGGACATATTTATATGACATGCCTCCACTAAATCTTGAGAATCTAAGAACTAGTGTAATATGTGGAGAACATATTTACATAACATGCCCCCACTATAATATAAAGATATTGAGTACTAAATAGGTGTGGAGGTTGTGCCTTTTTTTAAATTCTCCAACTGTAATTTGAAAATATGAAAGTATGTAAACTATGCCTCTATGACATGCTCCTACTAATATACCCCATTTTGAGGTGATGGGAAGTATAATCTATTAGTTACCTTACCTTAAAAGGATCATGTAATAGTATAAGTTATTTATGGATCATGTAACATAGAGGGTAACATGTATAGATAGAAATAGCAATGAGGTATATAGCATGAAATCACATTAATGTCTTAAGAAGCATGATATAGATCATGGAAACATCTAGAGAGTAATGGTGCAAGCTTAGTAATCAATCAATAACATTCAAAATTAATACGAAATCAAATGGTCCAAGGAGACCTCATACAAGGGGCATGTTCAAATGCCACACAATCGAAGGGGCATGACTTACTCAAATGTCTACATACAACAAAAAATGACATATTCAAATGTCTAAACAGCAAGAATGGTCACCCATAATCAATATAACATATTCAAATGCTCAAACATTGAATATAATGCAATATAATATCAATCAAGGAACACACTCAAGAAAGTGCATAGAATGGAAAATTAGTACAAATATAAGCAATAAGCATGAACCTAGCATACTAGTTCCTAAACATGTGTGTTTTCAAGTAATTTTAAGTAAATAGAATATCAAGTACATTATGAAAGGTATAATCATGGATATAGGAATGTGTAAGTATGTATAAGCTCAAACATGATAATTTAAATTGATCATAGAATATTGTAACTTGAGTGTATCATGATCAAAGAAGCAGATTCCCCTAATATGATTAGGATGTGAGTGGAGGGAAATCCCAACATATGTATGTGAATATATCATGTATTTGGGTATGCCTATATTAAACTCAAACAAAGTGTGAAACATATGTGCATATATGAAAATAATTATATGTTATCTACTAATATGAATCAAACAACATATGCATAATAGATAGTACAACTAGAAACACGCTAAAAAATATCTATTTTTGAATTTTTTCAATTTTTTAAATGATTTTGGTATATTTTAGTAATGTATTTACACAAGTACATAATTTTCATTTTATTTTTGAGAGGTTTTCATTCAATTTTATCTAAGTGTTATAAACCTTTGTTGAGTTTTTTTATAACTATGAATGGTCCCAACAATTTGATTTGAATTTCCCTTTCTTATCTTTTTATGCTTTTGTATTATTTTGGTTTTATTTTAGTACCAGGTCACCCACAAAAAACTCATGTTTCTTAACCTTTTTATCATATGTGTGTTTAATGTGATTATGATAAACTTATAAGTGTTCAATAGCCCAAGTACATTTTGAACTCAATTAGTCAATTGATGTAACTATTTTTTGTGATACTCATTATCTTCTATAATATCCTTGAGATAAACAAATAAGGATGGTATTTCTAGTTCAATTCATAAAAATAACTCTATACCACAAACCAAGGAGTAAGGTGTGGCTTGAGTAGGTGTATGAACACTAGCACAGTATGCCCATAAATCATAACCATCATTGGTGCTAGTCAGTAGTATATCATTTGATTATTTTTCCAAGTATTTTGACAATATATTTGTTTATTTTTTCTACCTATCTATTACCATGTGGTAATAAGGTGTATAAAAGGTATGTTTTATTTTTTATTTGATGAAAAATGTTTCACTATTTTATTTTTAAATGATTATCCATTATCGATAACAATAGTTGAAGGTATGCCAAAAAAAGAAATAATATTGGTCATCAAAAACCTACATATGTCATTCCATGTGGTAAACTCAACTAGGATTCCCTCCACCCACTTTGTAAAATATTTTCTAGCTATGATTATGAATTTATGTCCACTAGTGGACATGGGATTCATTTTTCTAAACAAATCAAATCCCCATAAATATAAATGTCATGGTAAGACAATCAATTGTAACTCATGAGATGGAGCATGGTTTAGATTGTTATATTTTTGGCATTTTAAACATAATTTAGTATGTTTTATGTATTCCTATTCTATTTTAGACTAATAGTAACCCTATTGTAATAATTTTTGGGACATGGCCCTACCACTGAAGTGTCCTCCACACTCACTATTATTTTTTTATAGAAGTGTGGTGTGTGCCTCATCTTTGCTTAGGCATCAAAATAACTGTTGATCAAACCCTCAATTAAATAAATCATTGCCAATAAGAACATAATGAAATGCCTCTCATCATAGTTTGCATTTTTCACTCTATATGAATTAATCTAGTATGTAATCTTGATATAATAAATTATATATGTCGATGGACCATTATTTATTTATAGAGTTGTGAGTAACAATAAGAAATGATAAGGCATCTATTTTATATGGAGTAATGGAGGGTTATCATAACTAACATATGATAAAGTTTATATAATCATCATTGATATCAAAAGGCATTTAAGATGTTATAATAGTCATTTCATACTCATGGTTTTTATCTTTTCATGGAATATTATTGATAGAGAATGTATCAAATGTTTCTTTGAGTTTATCCACCATTTCTTTATATCAAATAAAATGCTCTTCTTTGGTTTGTTAATAATTGGTAACTTGGTTAACAATAAACTATGAGTCAATAATAAATTGAATGTCCTTGATATAAATTTTTTGTCCTATGGATATTCTAATTATCAAAGCCTCATATTTTTCTATGTTATTAGTACAAGAAAAGGCTAATCTATAATAGAAGGCATATATTCTCCCTCGGGGGTGAAAAATATGATACCATCACCCACACCTATCATACATCTAGATCTATTGAAAAACATTTTACATTGACTTGAAGATATATTATATGTTTTAAATTCATCACAAAAAGCTTCAATGATTGGAAAATGATTGGGTAATGGATTTACAACTAATTGATCGATTAAAACTTGACTTTTTAATAAATTTTGAAATATAAATTTGAGATCAAATTATGGAAGTTGCATCATCCATTTATCTATGTGTATCTTTAGGTGGGTTTTATTCATGAGAAACTTTAAGGCATCCTCTTTAATTATAACATGGATCTCATTATTGAGTAATTAGTGTCATAACTTTTATGTAACAAATACTAATGCTAGACACAACTTTTACATTATGGTATATTTTCATTATAATCAACCAATTGATGACTTATATAATAAACTTCACACTCTTTGTGATCATCATCATATTGTGTTAATATGGCCCCAAAGGCCTCATGTGTGGCTAAGATATAAAGGAGCAAAGCTCTATCTGACATATGAGGCATTAGTCTAGTGGGTTTTCTAAATATTCTTAGATTTTATCAAAGCTTTGCTAGCAAATGTCATCCCATACAAATTTAGTGTCCATTTTTAGTAAACATGGGAAAGGTATTATTTTATCTATAAATTATGCAATGAAATGTCAAATAGCATGAATTATTCCTTGTAAACATCATGGTTATTTCAATTTCATTGGTGGTCACATATTATTAATAGATTTTACCTTTTTTGGATCAAATATGATGCCTCGTTAATAAATTATGTATCCTATAAACTTTCCAAAGGATACCCTAAAAATTTACTTTTTGGATTTAATTTCACATTGAATTTGTGCAATCTTTCAAATATTTATTGTAAATTAGTAGCATGATATTTTTGGTGTTTTTATTTTGTGAGTAAATACTTAACATAGTATTCGATGGTTTTATAAATGAAATCATAAAAAAGGTGTTTCATTTCCATTTGGTGTGTGGCTCCTATATTTTTAAGGCCAAAAGGCATGATTGCATAACAAAATGTTCCCCATGGGGTAGTTAATGTTGTCTTTTTTTTATATGTAGGGTTAATTTTTATCTAGATATATCTAATAAACCCATCCATAAAGGAAGATGTCTCATAACTAGATGTAGAGTCAAAAATAATGTTAATGTTAGACAATGTATAATCATATTTGGAACAAGATTTATTAAAATCATGATTATCTGTACAATAACGAATGTCACCATTTGGTTTAGTGATAAGTAAAATATTGGAAACCCAATCAGAGTGTGTAATAGATATGATGAAACCTATATCTAATAACTTTTGAATTTCATCTTTTACCAATAATGCAACTTTAGGATGCATTTTTTGAATCTTTTATTTTATTGGTTTTACATGTGGATAGAGTAAATTATTATGCATTACAATTGATGGGCTTATCTTGGGCATGTTTGAATAATCCTAGGTGAATAATTCTAGTAAATAATTAAGACCTACTGATAATCTTTACCTTCATCTTCCTACATCATTATAACACTCAATATAGGTCGAGGTTCTTTTTATGTTCCATAATTATATTGTATTATTTCTTCATTTAACAAAGTATATCATTCCATGACATATGGAATTATAAGAATATTAGGGGCATAATGTTGGATATTATAATCATCACTCTCACCAAAGTAAGCATGAATAGAGGAGGCATGAGGAAACCAATTATTATGATATAAGGAAGGGGGATCCTCATATGCCCCGAAGAACTAGTAATGACACATCATTTGAGAACTCATCCCATGTCAAAAAAATTGGTGAAGCATTTTTGTCAATCAGGTGAGTATTTTCCAATTATAACTCATTAGTATAATTAGCTACATGTAGGTATTCTAACTATGTCCTTATAAAACAAGATGTATGGTGAATGATTTGTTTTGTAGTTACAGTTTTTCCTGAAAACACCAAGCCATCAATTTTTATTATGTGAAGGTGTAATAGGTTGGGTTATACCTTGTTCATTATTTCCTAATCCTTATCCTTTATATCCATATTTTAACAAATATTGGGAGCAAAAATGAGAATCAAAGGATTGTGGTGTAAATGTATTCTTTAGTTGTATCATTGCATAATGTTTGAAGGGATCAATATCTATTGAGCATGTATAAATCAACCTTTGGTGTCTAAATTTTAAGCATACATGTAAAGTGGAGGGAACTAAAAAAATTACATGTATCTAAGGATTTCCCAAAAGTATGTTATAGTTTAATTAATTTTGCATAACTTGACATGAAGTAGGTAATTTATGGAGTCCCATAGTGATATTAAGTGTTATCTATCCCAATACCTTTGGTGACATATTATAAAAATACCCTAATACTCATGTTGGATGGTTCCAAATTAGTAGGTCTAATACCAAGTAAAGATATGAAGGATATGTTGTAAATGTTGAGTCTTGAACCATTGTCCATAAGAAATCATTTCACCATTTTTTTTCAAACACATACTTAGATATATAATGGTAAACAAAAATTTATAATGTCTTGAAGTGGTAAATCTTATCTTTAAAAAGAGATGTTAATCTCAGTCCATTTTATTTAATTAAATATATAGGACACATACAAAGGATCAACATTGCTCAATAATATGGTCATATGTAGCATCCAAAATAACATCTTTGTAATAAAAAAATGTATGCAATAAATCTAAAAGTGAAATGTTATCAATGACATCCTTAGATCAAATTATAACATCAAAAATAGGAGAAGGGTTTTTCATGCATTATCAATAATGCTTAGTGGTAATGGTTAAAATCACATTATATACATTATAACAATGAGAAGTATCCAATAATACATTTTTTTTGTTGTCAGATATTTGACCCCTTTTATTTAAAATTCTAATTGAGTTGGCAATGAATTCACCATAACATATAAAATTTATTATGAAATATTGGAAAATGAAATCAATTATACATGCAACCACTATTAATTCCTTTAGAAATCTAATTTTAAAATATTTGTATTTTACAAATTAGATATGAAATAAAATAGAAAACCCTAGGTCAAATTAGGGTTTTGAGACCAAAGGTTGGGTTAACCAAATGTTTAACCCTAAATTTATATAAGAGGGGTTATTTAGGGTTAAGGGGTATTAGATTCGTTTTACACAAGGATGGTGAACTAACCTAATGAGAATTCCAATTAAATATAAAATCAAATAAACAATATTCTAAATTTATACAACTGAGATTGATAAAAATAGTAAAGTAGAGCTATTGATAGATAGTATAATAAATAAGGAACTAATGATACTTAGTTGGTTTACTATGCTCATACAGGTCTGATCTAGGAAATCTATAATTGGACTAGAAGATGACCTATAACAATCATCAAATTTTAGGAATATTTTTTATGTTGGCCTCGGACACTTACATCAGATATGGAAAATTGTGTCAACTCATGTGTCTGACTTTGATGTAAGTGTCATGTAAATAATATTAATTATATCTAAATGTGACTAACTATATTCATATGTGTTTTACATCACCTTTATTTTGATATAAGGTTATCACTCTTTTTCAAATGCTAAAAACCTAGCTTCTTCACCCTTGGAGTGACTATGGGAAAAATTAGTTAATGGGTCCATGATCTCAAGCTACCCCAAATACCCATACTATCAATGGGCACTACCTACATATCCAATACCCTAAATATGGCCTCAAACTTATGTAATTATCCCCTATGTGTTGACTTGTGTGTGCACAAGGATGTAATGTCTGATAATTAAAGACATGTGGTGACCTATCTTGTAACATAGAAAATATGGAACATGAACTACTCTTTGAATGATTCAGACCTATGGGAATATTGATCCAATGTCTGATATATAAATATGGATAAATAGTGTATGTTTCCTCACTTAAATTTTTGATTTAGTGCTTTTTGGTAAGTTTCTTTGTGAGTTCCTATTCTTTTCCAGGTGAGGAATGAATGAGGGTTGATATTATATATATATATATATATACCAATCAATTTTTGAAATATCTCACACTAAATTACTTATGATGAACTTTAGGATGTGTTTTATTTAAAAATTGGATGAATTTTAGGCACTGGACACTTTTTAGGAATAGTGGACACTTGTGTCGATGTAGGTGTCTGTCTAAGATGCAAATGTGTAGGAAACTAGAAAATAGGTTCATGTTTAAAACTAGTAGTGAAGGATAATGATTAGTTTTAGATATTTTTGCACAATATATAATGCCTAGTCATTAGAATAAAAATGGTCAAACTAATAGATAATTAATTTAGGCACAAAGAGATAGTGAACATGACCCTTTTGGTAGTGGGTAGGTCTATAATTGAAAGGTACAACCATGATGGATATTTTCCAAGTGTATAATATTGAGGTACTACATAAATCATATTTTTGTATTTACAACCTGATTATGCCTATATTACATATTAGATGTAATTTTTTATATTTTTTCCTAAACCCTTGCCTTGTTATGCCCTCCTATTAGGGTTAGCCCCTCAGATGTTCCTAGTATTTCCATTGATTAGGGTTATGGTTGAATTTTGTTACATCTTTTTTAACCCTAGCTACTTGTGCTTGAATTGAATCCAAGGGTATCTTCATTGTGTTATTTTCTCTCTTTAGAGCTACATCTTATCTTTGTCCATATTTTTACATTTTTTAGGGTTGTGTTATACCATGCTCACATTCATTTTCCCTATGTGCTCTCTTGTTTTTTCTTCCATAGGTTATTTTTTAGTGCCTTAAGTGCTTACCCAAATTATTCATTATGTTTTAATTATTTTAAATTATTTTTCACCTTAATATTTCATATGGATATATATGATTCCCCATGGCATGCTCTTCAATTTTATCTAGATGGTGTATTCCTATCTTGTGTGTATTGTGGTATATCTTGATGTTTATTATATGCAAATGTTTATCAATTTTCAAATTAAATATCATATAAAACTAGCATATGGTTTGAGACATGATATGGATGTATGTGATAATAATGTTTTATATGTTGATACCTTTACAATTGATAATTTTGCCTTAATACCTCATGTAAACATATCATGTGTGAATTCAAGCATTTCTCATTATATTATGACTTACGAGGAGGTAAACCATGTTACAATAAGAAAAACTAGATATAATAATGTAAAACATCCCTCTTCCTTCTCAAGATCTAATACTTAGGTTACAAGATAAAAAATATTATGATATTATACATCAACTTAATATCAGTCATGCAAATATATCAATTTTATAATGACATAAAAGGTCTAATATGTTTAAATATATTATTTAGAAGGCATTAGAAGACACTAAGCTTATAATAGATACTTAACCTCCTCACTTTTATTTTGTTGTTAGATATATCTTTGATAGACAATTTGAACTATATTACCTTTAAACGTGATGAGATACCTCCAAAATATATTTTTGGTCAACATTTACCCTTTCACATTTAAGTTATAATCAACAACCTTGATATCAAAATGGTTATTGTGGATAATGGTTTAGGATTAAACACTTTTAGTGAGTCATTTCTTAGTAAAACTTGAATTACAATCGAAGCCATCACAAACTCAAATATGATCACTAATGGTTTTGATAATAAACCAAAAAATTCTATTGGATCAATCACTTTGAATATAACCATTGGACCTAAGGTTGTAGCCATTGAGTGTCAAGTTATACCTAATGATGTGAGCTATAATATTTTACTTTGGGAGACATTAAATTCATGACATGACATTTTTCCCTCTACCTTACATAGTTGCTTAAATTTCATACATGATGGAATTGTACATGCATGTCATGAATATAATGCACCATTTATATATTTTAAAATAATTTAACTTCATATATTACTATACCTCAATCTAATCAAAGTCAACCAACTATAGTGGAACCTTAACAAGTCATTTTGATTGACCAATAAATATATTTCAATTTAGTGATTATAGTGATACCCAAGAATATATTGAGGATAATGATTAAGAATTTGATAGCATAAATGAAAAGATATTCATGCTAAATTCTAAAATAATAAATACTATGGAATATATAGATTATACGATTGTGTTTTACATTGGATAAATATATCTTACACTAGAATATTATGGAAACCCCATTCAATAATTATTAAGTATTGAAAACCAAAGATGATAAGGGTGAATATAACATGGTACATAATTATTATAATGATAATAATCCAAGAAAACCTCTTAGCCTAATTCAAAAATCCTTGAAAACATATGAAATTTGAAGTGTGTATGAAAAATATGGTTTATAGTGGTAAATTAATTTGAAATAAAAAATAGAAATGTATTGTATAGCCTATCCTTCTAGTTTGTCATATAGATAAGGGAGGAACTAGTTATAGAAATGATGAAATGATGCATCAAGATTCCAAGTTTGGACATACAAATGATTAAGCGCATACCATAATTAGTAACATACCTTTTGATAGGAATGATAGATACTTAGATGCTTGTAATATTATTAATGGTAATACTTATTCCAAATACATTCATAAGATACTATAACCCCTTGATTTTAACTTTATAAAGCCTAAAATGAATTAATCTCAAGAAATGTAAATATTCATATATCTCACAAGAATATGTGTATAAACATGTGGTTTTACGCCTGGATATCTCTCCATCTCTTGTTATTTCTCATGTTTTATACTCATCAACTTATGCAGATATATATATATATATATATATATATATATATATATAAATTTGTGTGTGTGTGCACGCTTTATCATGGCACAATATATGTTTTTTGATGGTATAAGATCTTCAATCCATCATGGTGTATAATTGTATGATCAAAACGCTTTTCCACCTTTAATTTATATTTTATAACATCCCCATTGGGATCTACCTAGAAATACGTGAATTTTTTTAATTTAAAACAACATATATTCCCATTAAATTACACTAAGAGAATATATTTAGTGACCATATAAAATACTCTATGTGATAACTATAAATGAAGCATGTGACATCATACATCATTGATCACTATCATCATATGAAACACATCATAACCAAATATAGAAAGTAATTACAAATAACTAGCCATGGATGGTACATGTCTATAGCCAATGTTATCAATGTATAATAATTAAGTAATTACATTTATTCATGATAATTTTTTAATAATATATACAATTCAATGTAAATATATAAGATGCATGGCTCAATGGAGCATAATTTCCCAGGACTCTAGGATTTGTGGCAATCTCAAGTGTTATCTCCAAGTAAGTACTATTGTGGGGAGGGAGAGCATCATCCAAGTGATTTTACACACCAACCATGGACCATCAATTCCCCACATAAATCCCATAAAGTAATGGCCCTCCCTTCATGCATAAGTAAATAGTGATGGCATGGGATTCCAAAGAGATAAGCTAGTACTAGTGTGTTGTATGATTTCTAAAACTAAACATGCAGTGTATCATAAAGAAACCCATTCTAATCAAGATATTGCACAAACATGTAAATCATACTCATGAAATGAAAATGTCTCACTAAAATTACTTTGTCCAAAGTTTTCAATAGTTAATTATCTAAAGAATCAGTGAAATTCATACACACCACTTGATCAGATTACCTTCATCTAACATTGGGATGTTAGTAAGCTAGTGAAATCTATCTCACTATTTACTCAGTATCAAAAATGCAAGATTTGGTTAACATAGTATAACCAATAGATTCATATAGATTACATCTTAATAGAAATCATATAACATGCTAAGTATAGGAATAATCTACATGCACACAATTATTCCATCAAATGTATGAATGAATCTCACAATATTATCTATCACATAAATAATGGAAATAATAACTACATTGTATATCATCTAGGTATATTATACATTTAACTATAATTTCTAATTACTATAAGTAGTTTGAAAACATGTTGCACCATATGATAATCCATATTATCATAGTCTAGTGTTATTAAGCACAACTACTAAATACCACAACCAGTCTTAATAAAATAGTTATAAATCAATGAAAGCATAAGCTTTTATTCAAACAACTAATTATAACAAAAAATTCTTAGTTCTCATGAAACATATAATATTAAATTATATCATTTTTTATACTTTTAGGGGGTTGTATGCATGCATAAATAATATTATACTATACATAAATCTATAATATAGTTTTTAATGACCAATGGAACTATAATCAGAAGAACACACCCCTATGTACAAGTATAAGCTAATTAGGCATAGATGTACCTATATTATTTTTAAGCATACTATTAATTAATTCATTAATACATCACTTATTATAGTAATATTTCCATAATACATATTTTGTTTCACAACTTTATATGATAATTTATTCCATGCATATCATAAAGCTTAAAATAAAAGACTATGTTAGAGTTATATATGCTTCCCATGCTTTATCAAGGCTATTTTATGATTTTTGGTATACAATAACTACTTATATGTAGGTATAAATAAAATTAACCATTTCAATATCTATATGATAAGTCACAAGTCATATGCCCATAACCTGAGTTCAAACTTATGTAACATCCCTAACATTATGAGTTCTATAGATCAGAGATTATAAACAATCCTTACTCATAAATATAAAATAGGTAGCGATGGGGTATATTTATTAACAATGATAATAACCTTCCTTTTACATTTTTTAGCATAATCCCCCATCCTTACATTCTCATATTATATTATAGGGACAAAGCATCAACCTATACTAAAACATTGGTGATTGGAAAGTTATGAGTTTGAAACTTAAACTAGAAGCAATCTATTATTTATCCACTAACATAGAGTGATCCACTAAGATTGTTTTGTTATGAGTTTGTTAAGATCATTATTACAACATTTATGCCATATTAATGTTATGAATATTTGCCTATTATTAATATAAGACAAATCCCACATTCAAAATTATATGACTATAAGATATATCATGGTGCCATAAATAGACCTCTATACTTATGCTTTTAAGATTCTCTATTTATGTGGTAACTTAGGTATAGCATTGTTCATTACTACATAATTATACTTAGATCACCCAATTTGCTTAGCAAAATAATATAGTTTATTGGCTACATGAGTATCAATATATTCATTGATTTAAAGAAGATTACTTTGTTGTACATATAATCTCTATTAAATTTAGGTTATTTGAATATATATGGAAACTTATTTAACTGCAACATAACCTCCTCAAAATCCAACTACTAGGCATTATATGAATCTGTCAGTATCTTTTCTAGTGTATCTTTTGTATAAAATTTAACTATGTAAACTACCTAGTGCATTATTTATAGCGACTTAGCTTTCTAAAAATAGTTTTTTGATATGTAATTATTCCTCATATACATATAAATATTACTAATATATAGCCTTCTTATTAACATAACACATCACATAACTCAAATTTATAACTGTGTTACTAATATTCCTAGATTATAGATCATTGATAGTATAGGTACATTCATATATATATGTTAACAAAGATAGATCACTACTAATTTATTGACAATAATATTACATCCTCCATTAGTTGATTACTAATAACATAGTTACTAATTTTTTTGGTTCACTGAATATTATATCTCTTTGTTCATTGTATTTTTATTTTATAAGTAGATCAACCTCTATGTTGAGTTGCCCTATATATTGGGTTTCATTTAAAAATGTATACAAGTTTTTATTTATATAGATCATAAGCATATATATGTAGATATATTTAAACCAAAAATTCAACATGAACACACAAAAGAAACAAATTGCATTGCCTACCTGGAACTACACTGTTATTCAAGCATGCTCAACTTTTCTTTCTCTTCCAATCTCCCTTCCATTATGCTACCTTCTTCTCTTTTTATTGTCTACTACACCCATTTTCTCTATAGATAGCCTCTTTTAATCTTTTATGCACTTCTATGAATAGGGCATAGTTTTTATTTTATTTTTAGACTTTTCCCTTTTATTTTTTTATTTTTATCAATATTTTGTTTTTTTTTTCCCTAAATTTAAACCTTTCTATTTTCTCTTTATTTTAAGAATTTTCTTTTTTTTCTATTTTTTCCTCCTACATGTCAATTATCATATTTTATTTATTTTATCATTAATTACAATAATTAATATATTTTCTAATTAAATTATCACTTCAAATGTCATAATGACTTAATGATAAATTCATTAGTCAATAAATCCAAATTTATTATAATTATGTAATTCACAAAATATTAATGGTCACACACGTAAATCAAGCAAGATGAAATCCATATAAGCATTTAAACTATGTTGTCAACCATGTATAAACAACTATCTAATGAAAATAGCATCAAAACACACTATGCTAACCATTCTAATATACATCTAACATGTATTACTAATGTTGTGTGTGTAGGGTTCTAGCTGATTTCTCTCGCATCACCCAGCAACTCCATCTATGTCACCCTCTCTGATGATGCTCTCCTTTTACCATGCTTTGAGGGATGAGTTTGCCTATGTCAAACTCACAACAAGTAGGTAGTTAAACCATAACATCATGATATACTATTTTAATATTTTTGGGAAGTTAGGATCTAGTTCCTAAACAATAAAGAGGTCTGGAGTATGGGGAAAAATACAATTAAATGTATTAAAATATAGGTTTAAATCAATTTGATCAAATTAGTTTACATAAAGGAGAAAGGTACTTATCTAGAAAAATAGGATGATTTGGATGATTTAGAGTCTAAAAACTTGGACTAGGGCATTGTCTAGAACCTAAATCTATCTTTCATTTTATGAAAGGATAGGAGCACTAAAAATAAGACACCCTACTATCCATCACTATAGTCCTACCCTAGCATTATTGTCCTAAATATTTAAGCTTTTTGGGTTTTGTTCACCAAGTTTGTTTGACCCTATCTGTGAATTATCAAGGCTTGAAAGTATGTAGAGCTCATTGTAGGTCCTTTTTAATATTCAAAACCCTATATTCACCTATGCACATACAAAAAATAAATGCATTAAAGGAAAAATGGGAAAAATCTAAGTTAGTGGAAGAATGATCACATAATAAGGAACCCTTGTTATTCTGATTGTTGTCTTCATTAACCCTCAAGCTAGGGTCTCAGATCTAATGTAGTTCTCCCTGAGGGAACATGCATAATAAATGTGCATGATAGATGCAAGAATGAATTTCACCTAGGCCCCTCCTTGATAAAGCATGCAATTCTATGTGTGATGTGGAATGTTGAGCTATACTATTGACTAATTTTTAATTACCTATTGTGTCAAAGTAGTAAGTAATAGATATAAAATGCCTTGTGAAGTCCTTTATATAGGAGACTCTTTGTTTCAAATTTAGGAGATTTTATTTACCTTTGGCCGACATTAGGAGACTTAAGGATGAAGCTAATAAAATGATTAAGGCTTATGAAGCAGGATAAACTGACCATTGGAACCAAATTTTCACTTAGATAGTAGCACTAGAAACGGGACACCCTAGGTTTTAGTGTTGTAGTCATATTTGGGTGTTGTTGTCTAGAGGGTGTAAGACCTAAGGGGATGGAATAAGCATGAAAAGAGTAACTTGGGTTAGTAAGGGTTAATTATTTAAGGTTACAAATGATTGGGAATGGTCAAAAAGGTGTCTAGGGTATGAAACAAGACTAAGGCAAATCAAAAAAAAAGACATGGCTAGATGTGAATAAGACTTATATTCTCCAATCAGAGTCTCCTATGAAAGGACTATAAAAAGACATGATATGTGTGGTTGCTTGACCAATTTAGGGTGTATACATTTTCTCCCCTTTTATTGTAGTGATGGAATGAAATGAAGTACTAGAACAAAAGAAAGAAAATAAAAATGCATACCTATACTTACCTATGTGGAGATGAATATGCTAAAAAAGGGTCCAACTTCCTGGCCAGGGAAGTGGATGGAGAACTAAACAATGTTTTTAGGAAGAAGGAAACCATAAAATGGATGCCCTCTATACTGAATTTGAATAGTGCCTAGAGAAAGAAGAAATCCCTAAAATGGATGCCCCTTATGCTGAATTTGATTGGAAATAAGAAATGCTCAAAGGCTCAAAACCAATGTCTACCCTCTATCCCACATAAACTTATGTAATCTAGAACATGTGTATATAAATTTTATGCTATGAAGATCAAGATATGTAATGCCCCTATTTTGAATAATCTGAACTGGAATTGATAAATGCTCAAAGGTCCAAAACCAATGTCTACCCTCTCTCTCACATAAACTCATATAATCTGGGTCTGGGTAATGCTATATACCAACCACTATATATGGCTATATGGTCCAACCTAGTGATAACCTAAGTTTATCTAGGTGTAATCTAAAGCTTTAGTAAATGTGTGAGAAGATAAGGGTATTCTTGCTATTCAATCTATATAATCTTGGATGCTAAAAAACATGATCATCTATGTCATGCCCCCAAATATGGTATGTGAGTGATGTGTATAGATAATATATAAATTTATATAACCACATGTGTCATGATATATTGTTCCATGTCCCTTGTGCAAAATTGGAGATCAAAATAATGTGTTTTGCACTATGCCTATAATCTACTATCTAGTCTTGTAATTGTGTCATGTTGTATGAAGTTATATATATGAGACATGTAGTAATTTACATGCCCCCAAATTTGGTATCTGAGTCTAAGTCTATATCAAAGTCACTATGATTCCATATAATTTGAACCACTATATCTGAATAGTTTATGTATCTATAAACTGACAGTATATCCCTTTGGATGTTTGAGTGATGTTGAGTGACCCACATAAACTAAATCACTATATAATCTTGACCAATTTGAGTTGAGTGATGCTAATTAACCCATATATTTTGAACCAATAAATAATATTGACCAATTTTTACTAATTAATGTTAATAATCTAGATTCTAGAGGTGTAAAAACCATGTTGAGTGACCCATTATAGTCTGAATCATTGTATGTTTTAATTGATCTGAGTTGAATCTGATAATCTAACAACTAGAGGTGTGAGAACCAAGGTGTATTTACTTATAGGAGTGGATAGGGATACTAATTAATTTGTAAAGATAGTATCAATGATTCCCCCTTTTTTAGGAGAGTGATGAGATCTATCATACAGGAGGTTGAGCCAAAAGTGATGACTAGTGGTGTATGAATAGTAACTAGGTTGGCATGTAGTGAATAGATTAAAAGTCTTTTATTTAATTGGTAAGAGTGGAATTATTGGGATTGAATTGTGTTCTTCACTAGTTAGGACCAAATCTTGTGTGTGGGTATAGTAGAGATTAGAAACATTCATGTTATGGTAGGAAAATGAGGTGGTAGTAGATTGAATGGATTGAAAAGTTGATTGCTTTAGTTGGGTTGTTTGAAAGAGTTTTTGATTGATAGGTACCAAATTGTATGTCAAGGTACAAAAGAGGTATAGGGATGTGTGTATGCCATAGTAGGCATATGATGTAGTGAGAAAGTAAGGTTTACATGATGTTTAAGATATTATTGTCATGATTATGTTAAATAAAATGGTTTATAAAATGGAGCTAGGGGTTTTAATTATGGGTAAAATGGTGTTTTACTTTTGAATTAAAAAATTGGTTGATATAGGAATTATGATTGACTTTGGGTTCATTTGTGCATTAACTAGTTTGAGATATTAGAGCTCTAGAATGAGAAAATGCCTAGGAGATGAGCACATTTTGTGACCCATTTTGAGCAGTTGGGAGCCCAAATTTAGGCTGACAAAGATATTACCCTTGTGAGTAATGAAAGTACCTAGTTTTTGCTTATTTAAAATCTTGTATTTAGTATTTTTAAGATGTTTTAAGTAGTTTAGGAAATGTTTAGCTAGTTCTAGTGCTCCTATCTTGGAGGTAGCACTCATGTTTAGGATGTAGTGTTGTTGTCCAATTTTTGGCATTATTGTCTAGTGTTAGTGTCCTTCTATAGCATTATTATCCACTAGGGATAGTTTTTTTAGTTTCTAAGTTATTTCATGTTGTTGTGTGGCTTAGATATTTTTTTAGCATGATTGACTTATATATGTGTTATTTTTTATGTTTTCAAAGTGAGTGTGTGGATGAGAGAGTTCTATAGAGGATAGGTGATGGAGATGTTGAAGATGTTGCCCTTGTTAACTGATGAGAGAGTCATGATAGATGGAGCAAGATTGGGTCATGTATGTGACCTAGGTACTATGCATTGGGATAGGTATTTGATCACCACCTTATGTGAGAGGTGGAATGCAAACACTTGTACATTATGGCTTCCTATAAGGGAGATCATTGTGACCTTGGTGGATGTGTATCAAATTTTGCATTTATTGGTTAGTGGGTGATGGGTGATATTGCAAGATGATATAGGTGTTGATGATATTGATCATGTATCCTTATATTTTTCTAATGTGCTTTTAGGTACACATCGAAGAGGAAGTGATGGTGATGTATTATTATCATTTATTATACAGTCAAGTATTCCACACCTACAAAAGCTGTTAGTCATGTTGTTGGCTTCATTTGTTGTAGTGGATAGTAGTAGAGTTTTTATTTCCTATAGGATGCATAGGGTGGTTTGTAGTGTTGAGATGTATGGTAATATTTTCCCATGGATTAGGACTATGTTTGCCCATTTATACATAAATTTATATAGATTTATGTAGGAGGCATTCAGTAGTGGTGTGGGTGCAACTACTCTATTGCATTATTGGGCTTATGAGCACATAGCAATTATGAAACTGATTAGATTACCAAGGGAGAGTTGGGCACCTACATATCCATTTGGTGAGTGGTGGATGAATGATTTGGCTATCTAATCTCTGAGGATATATTAATATAGATGATTTTTGGATAGACTAGAGGCCTATGATATCATATGGAGGCCCTATAGAGGATATCCTGGGTGGGTAGAGGATGGAGTACAATTGAGATATATGAGGGTCAATTTTTGGATACATGACCATTCAGTTAGAGTGTATGAGAATTTTTAGTATGATTATGTGACTAGGTAGTTTTGAGTTTGATAGGATGTTCCTCCTATAACATGGGTATGGTTGAGGAGTGCATAGGCACCAATGAGAGCAGGAGTGCATGTGAGACCCATTGAGGTTGAGTTGGCACCATTACCTTTGGATGCATGAGATGCAACTATAGATATGCCTAATTTAGATGATGTGGGATGTACTAAGGCATATACTACATGGTGGGCTAGGCATCAGTGGGCTTTATTGTATCCTATTGATGGAGTAGATATTCTTGTGTACAAGGATCTTGATTTGATTCAGATGATGGGAGGTAAGTTGTGATTGTATTTGAATTATGCCTGTGTTTGTGTTTTAATTTGATTTGAAAATGTATATCTAATGTATGTTGTACTTTTTATGTGTGTAGGTGGGGTGGGAGGTATACAAGATGAGGCACCTGCTAGGTTGGGGAGGGGAGATGATGAGTTTTGGGAGACCACCATTGATTCAACACTCCAAGAGCTCATGCGACATGTTCTTGATGATGCAATGGAGGAGGGTTTGATAGAGAGAGCAATGGTTACAGCTAGAATTTATGCTCATTTGTTTGATAGGCATGCTATAGCTAAAACTACATATGTTAGGGTAGTAAGAGAGAGAGATGAACTAAGATTTAAGTTGGATTGGCATTGGATGCTTCCATCTGATTATGGCATGATGATCACAAAGATTGTGGATGATTATTTGGATCTTCAGTAGCACTATGTAGACTTGTGTGAGGGGCATGGTCAGTTGTTGGAGTGAGATAGTTAGTGTAAGAGGCATTTGGGAGCTCAAGGAGGTGTGGGCACATTGATCATGAGAGTAGATTATGGGATTAGTATCGGAGGAGAGAGTGAGACTGAAAGTGATGGCATGATTCCCATTCATGATTGATTGTATTTGATATAGTGTATATGTATTTGAAAACCTAGTTATATATATAGATACTAGTTTGAGTTTGGATTTACTCATATTCATGTTATAGATTCTAGAATATATTGGTATTGTAATGTTTTTATTTGAAATAGTTGATTTGATGTTGATGTTGATGTTGAAGTTGTATATGTTTGGTAAATGGTACTTGGGATATGTGATTTGATTATTTTGTATATATTTGGTAAAATGGTATTTAGGATGTGATTCACTTATTTAGGATATGTTTGGATGTGATGTTTGATTTTTAATCATATATAAGCAACAATTTTGTTGGTTTTTATAATTGGTAAAATTGATTTGGTAAAGTTAATTAGTTTGTAAGTAGGATATAATTAAGGTCTAGATTTTGAGATTGGTAATTTATTTAGACAAGTTGAGTTAATTTGAGATTGGTAAAGGGTTTGGAATAGTTGATTTGGTAAGATCTAGACTTTGATTGGTTAGTTTTAGTCTATGCATAGTTAGAGGTAATTATGAATGTTAGTTGTTAGTAGGGAGGATGTAAGATAGCACTATGTGCATATTAGCTCCCTAAGAGTGGCTCATGAATACAAAAGTTAGCTAGATCTTTGGCTCCATCATTGCCTACTAAGTGGAGGTATATATGTATTGTATCACTATTTGAACCTTGATGGCCAACTGAAAAAATGCCCATAATGCTCATGTTATGTATGAATATATGTTGTATTTGATACTACCTATTGTGTACTAACTGTAGTTGTACATGGAGACTCTAAAAAATGCAACCTTACTAGATCTGCAACTAAAACTATGTTATATAGAGGAGGCTCATCTATTTTCAATCATAGTGGATTGCTACATGAAATAACACCCTATGGTATCTGCTATGATGTATATGATTGATCAATAGATCAAAATGGAACTATAACATGTGATAGGGGTTCATCTAATCTTAATCATAGCAGGTTGCTATGTGAAATAGGACCTTAAAATCTCAATTTTAGTGAATATCTCTCTAGAATAGTACTCTATTGTGGTGCATGTGACTATGTTGGATATGTATATAGAACTGCACTATGTATTTCATGAACTATACTGCTATATGTGGGTTGTTTGCATTATACTAGTTTCCAAACCTTTTAAATAGTTGGAATGGGAGATCTCCTATGAGGCTCTATCCTAGAATCTACATTACTTTGATTATGAGTGACCAATGATTCCTATGAAGGAATGTCCTAGGATGATGTAGTTGTAAATGAATGAGGTCTATGGTTCCATGATGGAGGAGATCTCGATTCCCCATGTGTGAATGCTATGATGCCATTATCAACACATCTATTAATGAAATCTTTAAGTCCATAACAATCATTATCTCTATGTCCATGAATATGATGATAGTTACAAAAGGGTTGACTAGGTTGCTTTTTTAGGAGACGTGGATCTCATCGATGAGTAGAAGGTAATGTGATTAACCTCCTATCTAATAGTGTTGATAATATGACACATGGGCTATCCCACTCTGAATCAAACTATATTGATGCCTTGTTATTGTTATATATAGTGCATATTGTAGGTTATTATTTGGAATCTAGCTCTCTATTCTTAACTTGTTGCTTTTTTTATTGTGGTCTCTTATATTTTTTAGAACATGGTGGATGTATGCTAGGAGCTGTAGACACTGCTATGAAATCTAGAATAATCTAATCAACTAAATCTACCTCAATCAATCCTAATTTATTTTCCAAATCTAGAATTGTATAACATAAGTTCCTAAAAGAAGACTCTATCTGATATAGTAGATGTTTGAGGAGAGGTTGATGAAGCCCCTTAATAAAGATATGTTGAATCTCTAGATCTATTGGTTTGTATATCAATCTTAGCATGTGATTTTTGAATAAGATATAATCACTAACTGGATCTAAAGTATTTTGATGCAAAGTTGTAAGTTTATCATATGTAACATGAGGGCCCATGTTTACTATGTAATGTCTAAGAAATGCCTCCTTTAAGTCATCATATGTCTGCAAAGATCCAATAGGGAATACATGAAAGAATAAATTATGTGCTTCCCCCACTAATGTCTACTGAAATAACTTGAGTAGAATCAAATGACTCACATGAGATGGCAAAACCTTCTGAAAGTCTTGAAGGTGTACGAATGGATCTCGAGTTCCATCAAAGTGAGGCAATGATGGTATCTGGAAATGCTTAGGCAATGAAGCTTTTATGAATGTCTTTGAAAGTGGGTTACCATGTAGATCATTGGCATCCATCCAAGACTTATAAGATTTATTTTCCAAGGTAAGGAGATGTACTTGGTGTTGTAATTCACCCACTGCATGCATCAATGAAGTAATCTCCTAGGAAGGGATATTAGTATCTTGAAGTGGTTCATTTAATCTTTGAATTTGATCATTTTTTTTAGCCATGGGAATTCTATATTTAGCAATTGGATCATAAAGAGGGGGTGTGCTCACTAGAACCTTTGGAGGAATCGTAACTTGGACCTTACTAGAGGGATGTAAGCTACCATTCTCTTTAGGTAAAGAGTGAGAACTAGTTTCTATCGTAGTAGGGGGTGGCTTGGGAGATTCATTGGTATCTTTGTGTTTTAGTGAATCGCATAGTAATTTAGTAGAGAATGTGATATTATTATTATCATGTGCATTATTTGAAATAGAATTATGAATAAAAGTAGGAGCAACATTTTGGTATGCATTGGATTTGAGAGGAGTGAGAGAAGAGGTAGAAGCATGAGATTCATTTTCTTCATTGTTATATGCATAATAGTCATCATTATTCCATGCATTATCACAATCTAAATTTTGTTCATTTGAAATAATAGAATTTGAAATATAATTTTCATATTCACTTTCATTCTCATATTCATTTGCATGTTCACTATCATACTCATTATCACTTCCATCATTGCTAGGGAGAGGTGTAAGAGAATAATTGAGTTCCTTTCCAATATGCAATAAGTTATCATTGGAATTTAGAATATCATGTGTATCTATGTTATCCATAGATAGAGTGTATGCATTTTATTCATTTATAGTATGAGAAGTAAGAGTAAGAGAGTTATCATTTGAACATTATTTGGATAAAGTAGAGTTGAGAGCATGAGATGCATCATTTGAACTATGCTTTGGTAATTTGATTTTATTGCATTTATATTGTTGTATTTTGAACATAGTAGTAGCAAATGAGAGAGAGAGAGAGAGAGAGAGAGAGAGAGAGAGAGAGAGAGAGAGAGAGAGAGAGAGAGAGAGAGAGAGAGAGAGATTAGGTTCACATGGAATAAAATTATCACTTATTATAGGTTCACTTGGAAGTGCATGACTAATTTGTTCATTTTGTGCATTATGTATAGGAGAATGAGGTGAGAATTCTTTTTCCCATTTATCAAAAGTATTTTCTTTAGAATAAGGGATGAAAGAGATAGGTATGAAAGGAGAAGATGCATCTACTTTTTATTCACTATCACTTTTATTTTCATGATAATATTCCTCATTGAAACAATAGTAATTATCTTCATTGTAAATAAAATCATTTTCCACATTTTTAGCTAATGTGCAATTTTGCAAATTTGTCCACTCATTAGCATAATTATGCAAAAAATTAAGAAATTTGTCTATTGAATGAGAGGGAAGAAGTGCCTTAGTAGATATTTTATTTATTTAATTGAAAATAATATGAAGAAGTACTATTAAGCAAATAAATGCAATAATAACTCCTAACATGGAAATTTTGAAAATATATGTGACTATCTAAACAATTTGCAAAAAACTTGAAATTAATTTATAAAAATTTCAAGGATGAATGGTTTGAAGCTAGAGGACCTAATCTAGGAATATAAGGTTTTTGGGCTAGGGTTTTAGAATTTTTTGAAATTATGGCTATCATTTAAATTCTAATATTAATTTGAACAAGATAATTGCACAAAAATTGATACAAAAATTAGAAATTTGAAATTGAATTTTTGCACAAAATAACTACTAATTTAGAAATATTGAAAATATTTTTGGCACACTAAACAATTTTCAAAATTAATTTTTAAAATTTGTAAGGGAGGGAAACTTGGGGTTTGAGGACCTAGTTTGGAAATCTAGGATTTTGAGATAAGGTTTTAGAATTTTTGAAAATTATAGCTATAATTTAAATTCTAAAAATATGTTTGAATAGAATAATTTCAAAAAAAAATTATACAAAAAACATAAATTTTTAAAGTAATTTTTGCACAAAATATGAAGGAAAAACCCTAAGGATACATAGGGTTTTAAATTTGTTTGAAGTCGAGTTCACCAAAATGTTTTTATTATTTTTTAGAAGCTACGGTCTAGTTACTGAATAATAAAGAGGTCTAGAATATGAGTAAAATTACAATAAAATTTATTAAAATATAGGTTTACATCAATTTGATCAAATTAGTTTGCACAAAGGAGAAAGGTACTTATCTAGAAAAATAGGATGGTTCAGATGATTCAGAGTCTGAAAACTTGTACATAAAACTGGGGCACTATCTGGAATCTAGATATATATTTTGTTCTATAAAAGGATAATAGCACAAAAAATAGTACACCCTAGTGTCTATAACTATATTCATACCCTCACATTATTTCCCTAAAGATCTAAGATTTCTAGGTTTTGTTTGCCAAGTCTATGTGACCTTGTCTGTGAAATATCGAGGCCTGAAAGTGTGTGAATCTCATCATAGGTCCTTTTTAATATTTAAAACCCTATATTCACCTACACACATAAAAAAACAAAATAAAAAGAAAAAATGGGAAAAAACTAGGTTAAGTGAAGAATGATTGCACAATTAAGAACCCATGTTGTTTTGATTGCTACCTACATTAACCCTCAAGCTAAGGTCTTAGATCCAATGTATTTATCCTTTAGTAAACATGCATAATCAACATGTATGATATATGTAAGAATAAATTTCACCTAGGACCCTCCTTTATCAAGCATGTAAGTCTATGTGTGATGTGGAATGCTAAGTTATATTATTGACTAATTTTTAATTACCTATTATGCCAAAGTAGTAAGTGTTAGATATGAAATACCTTATGAAGTCCTTTATATAAGAGACTCTTTATTTTGAATTTGGGAGATTTTATTCACATTTTTCTAACATTATAAGACTTAATGATGAAGCTAATAAAAGTGTTAATACTTATGAAGTAGGAGAAATTGACCATTGGAACCAAATTTGCACTTTGATAATAGCACCAAAAACTAGACACCCTAAGTTTCAGCATTGTAGTACTATTTAGGCACTATTGTCTAGAGGGTCTAGTACCTAGGGGGATGGAATAAGCATGGAAAGAGTAACATGGCTCAATAAGGGTTAATTTTGGAAGGTTACGAATGATTGGGAATGGTCAAAAAGGTGTCTAGGGTATGAAATAAGACCAAGGCAAATCAGATAAAATGACATGGATATATATGAATAAGACTCATATTCTCCAGTCAGATTCTCCTATAAAAGGATTGTTAAAATACATGATATGTGGTTTCTAACTAATTTAAGTTGTATACATATACATACATCATAAAATATAGCTGAAATAACAAATCAACATGACCATGCTTTAAGAATATACACTATAGCTTACTCATATCAATGTAATCATGTAACCTAATCAATATCCAATTGTCCCATAATATCATATATTTCAAAACTTACTTTAAAATAACCAAATCAAATTGTTAACTATAAATATCCATATATAATCAAATAAGTTTTCTTAATAAGGAATTGGGATGTAACATCCTTCCCCCCTAAAGCTAGTCATCATCCTAGATGACTCTTATTGAAATAGAAATTCTAAATTTAAAATATTATTTAGTAGAAAAATAATATAGCATAAAACATCAAATCAAGAAAATAATTGTGAAAATCTCCTATAAAACTCATCATAGTTCTCCCAAGTAGCATTATCCTTAGATTATTGGTCCTATAGGACCTTACATTATGACATCTCTTTATTACGCAAATAAATTTTTCAAGTGTCAATTACTTTGATTGGTTCTACCATGGCCACCTTGAGATGTATAACCTATAAATCATTATAATCTAACACATGCATAGGATCAACTATATGCTTTTTAAGATAAGAAACATGGAACACATTATTCAATATAGCTAGGGCTAGTGTAAATACAAGTCTATATGCTATAGGATTGACCACTTCTAACACCTTGAAGGGTCTCACATATCTTCATGATAGTTTCACTAACTTCTTAAATTTAATTGAGCTCTTTTGTGGCTTAACCCACAAAAACACTTTATCACCTACTAAAAACTACCTATCTATCCTCTTCATATCAGCATAACTCTTCTACTTATCATTAGCCTCAGTCAATCTCTGCCTAATTAATCTAACTTGTTATTCCATTTCTAAAAGCATCTCAGGTCCAAAGACTACCTTGTCCACCATCCTGTCCCAACTAATTGGTGTCCTGCACCTTCTTCCAAACATTTCCTCAAATGATGCCATCTTCAAAACTGATTGGTATGTGTTATTGTATGTAAACTCAACCAACAGAAGATAATATTCCCACTTGTATTTCTAATCCATGTAATACATAAAAATAATAACCTCTAACACATGATTAACTCACTCAATCTAACCATGAGTCTCTAAGTGATATACATTTCTAAAATTTAGTTGCATACCCAAAGATGAATTTATATTTACCCAAAATCTAGAGGTCATCTTTGGATCATGATCCAAAATGATCTTCTCTATGAATTCATGCAACCTATACACTTCTTTTACAAACCTCTTTGTAAGAGTGGGTGCATCATTAATTAAATTGACTGGTATAAAATGAACCACCTTGGTTAGTTTGTCCACTACTACCAAGATCATATCATGCCTATTTCATGACATCGATAAACCTTAGGCAAAGTCCATATTGATCACCTACCAATTATATTCCATTATATCATGCAAATATAACAACCCAACTGGATGCACATATTTAGCTTTCACTCACTGGCATTCCAAATAATGTGACACATAGTTTTCTATATCTTTCTTGATTCCCTTCCAAAAACATAGTGGTCTAAGTTTTGTCATGACCTTGATTACTCCTAGATGTCCTGAATATGGGGCATTATGCAGGTCATTTAGTACTATGATCCTTAGATTCTCTCAATTTGGCATGTAAATCCTTCCATTATAACATAAAATACTTTCACTCTCTATTCTAAATCATTTATATCAAGGATTCTGAACATTTTTAGATAATGTTTTTCTGACTTGATCATAGAATTCATCTCCTGGTGAGAATTCAATCACTCAATCCCTAAAAGAAATCCTGATAATAGCCATACCTATTATGTATCATTTATGACTTAGATCATTGGCTACTCTATTTTCCTTACCTTTGATATAGTTGATGTCAAAATCATAATCAAACAAAAACTCAATCCAGTGTCTCTGATGATCATTTAAATTTGATTGGGTAAAGATGTACTTAAGTCCCAAGTTATCCATCTAAAGTTCAAATAGTTTTCACAATAAGTAATATTGTTAAACTTTTAAATCATGCACAATTTCCATAAGTTCCAGGTCATGAGGGGCATAGTTCACCTCATAAGGCTTTAGCTTCCTAGATTCATAAGCCACCACTACACCATCATGCATAAGGAATTCTCCTATTCTATCCCATGATGCATCCATGATCACTAAAAATTGACCATTGGGGTCAGGAACTCTTAACACTAGTGTCGGATTAAGTCTTATTTTCAATTCCTATAAAGCTATTTCATACTTATCTGACCAAAAAAAAACTTTGGTTCTTACATTTCAAAGAGCTAATTAGATTAGATATCTTGGAAAAAGTCAAAATAAACTTCCTGTAATAGCTTGCTAATCCCATGAAATTTCTTACCTTGTACACATTCTTTGGCACTGGCCATTCCATAATGGATCTTATCTTTACTAGATCTATTAAGATACCATCCATAGAAATAATGTGTCCTAGATATTGCACTCTCTCCTATAAAAATGTGCATTTAGATAATGTGTCATATAGCTTGTGCTTCTGTAATCATTGTAGAACCAGTTCTAGATGTTAAAAGTGATCTTATTCATTCTTAGAGTATATAATAATGTCATCAAGAAAAACCAAAACAAAATGATCTAGATAATCTCTCAATATACTATTCATGAGATTCATGAATCTTTACAGAGCATTAGTCAACCCAAATAGTAACACTGTGAACTCATAGTGTCTGTAATGAGTTTTGAATATTGCCTTATGAATATCCTCTTTATTTATTTGTATCTTGCTCTAATATCAATATTAAAAAATACCAATGATCCTCATATTTTATCAAAAATATCATCTACATGAGGTAGTAGATACCTATTTTTGATAATTGCCTTATTCAACATTCTATAATCAATTCAAATCAAAGAATACCATCCTTCTTGACAAAGATAACTGGTGCACCCCATGGTAACACACTAGGCTTGATCAACCCCTTAGACAACAATTCTTGGATTTGAACCTTCAATTCAACCAAATCAGTGGTTTTCATCTTGTATGGTGCCTTAGATTAAGGTTATGATCTAGGTATGATATTGATAGAGAAATCAAACTCACATCTAAGAGGCAAACCTAACAACTCTTTGGGAAACACATCATAAAAAATTATCAGAAATGGGTAATCTTTGAGAGATGTCTCCTTAGGTTCTTCCATTTCATTTATCTTGATGATAAATTCTTGGCACCTTTTTCCTTATGCCCTCTTGAGTTGCATATTAGAAATCTGCTTAAGCCTCAACTCTCTTTTCTCACCTTAAATTTGCATTTGATTTTTAAAATTATCCAAACACTCAACCTTATTCAGGTAATAGTCAACCTTGGCCTTATGTTTTTTAAGCCAGTTGACTCCTAGGATCACATCATATAACCCTAATGGTGTTATAAACATATCCACTACTATTATGAATTTGGGCAACCTAATCTCTATTTTGACTAAACACTTATCAACCATGACTTTTGAGTCATTCCCATACTGTACTAACCATGCATTTACCATTACTATAGTTATTATATAAAAATTACTAAGCATTTTAGGATCTATAAAACATTCTATAGCCCTTGTATATATAAAATTGGAAATTGGATGTTTAAATAAAGTACCTAATAGTTATATGGGTAATGATTGAAATTTGGCTTGTCGATTATCAACTACTGCATGAATATGCTACTAAAAACTACCCTACTAAAAAATAGGACCTTTGTTCTTTAATGTATCTTGGGTGAAATTATGAGCATAATGGTCATCTCCATAAATGAAATAACATCCAAGTGGTCCTTTCCTATTGGCCTGTTGGTTTCCCTTGAAATTGCCTTTGAAACCATTGCCTAATTTCTTTTTGCCTGCTCCATTGTTGAATTTGGAATTCTAGTTTTTGAACTATTTTTTGGAGTCTCCACTCTATTTCCAATTCTTCTTTTTGAAAGTTGACGTAGAATTTCCAAACTTTTTCTTGAACTTGTCCCTAGCCTGTGAAAGATATTTCAAATTTTGTTCCTATTTGACTGCCTTCTTGAAGACCTGGTCCATGGTAGAAAGTCCATGGACATCCACCTCACTCAATCCCATGATAAAAATTTTGATTTTAAACCTCTCATCTACCTAGTACTGAGGAACATACTTTATAAGTTTGGTGAAATTCTCCTAGTACCCATTCACCAATAAGCCTCCCTACTTTATATTCTATATATCTATAAGTTTTTTATCAAAATAAAGCTATAGAAGCCACCATGACATGAACAAAGTCCCAAATTGATCCCATGTAGTGGTGATAAATTTAAGATTCATTCCTAACCTCTTATTATCCCACCACGTAGCTGACTCACTAGTCAATTGGTATGCTCCCCATACTACTTTAGTGACCTCATAGTAGTTTTGAATCTAAAAATACTTCACCATCTCAGTTAGACATGCTTCTACTCCATCACCTAGAATAGTTCCTTCAAACTTAGGTAGGTTCATCTTTTTCCCATTTCTAACTCTACAACTACCTAAGCTCTAACATCTTGAGGGTTTTCTTACTCAATGAGATGTTATTCAAGTACATCCTAATATTATTCCTCTTCATGGCTATGAAACACCTTCTTTAGGGCTATAATATGGTCCCTGGTCTCATTTATGGCTATGAAAATTTGATCCATATTTGTTTCTTACTCAGTGGCAAATCGATTAGAATCAAATAGAGGGCTACTATCACTAACATTTGATGGACCCTCTCCAAAAAATCTAAATTTCACCATCCTTCTTTCTATCAATAGAAGGATATAAAGATATTAGTGTACTCATTAGGTCATATAGTTCGAGATATAGCTCTGATACCACATGTAACATCCCCATTCGGATCTACCTAGAAATATATGATTTTTTAAATTTAAAACAACATATACTTTCATTAGATTACACCATGAGAATATACTTAGTGACCATACAAAATACTCTAAGTGTGATAACTATAAATGAATCATGAGACATCATACATCACTAATCGCCATCATCATAATAAATACATCATAATCAAATATAAAAAGTAATTATGAATAACCAGCCACGATTGGTACATGCCTATAGCCACTATTGTCAATATATAATAATTAAGTAATTACAATTCATCATGATAATGTTTCAATAATAAATACAATACAATAAACATATATAATATACATGGCTCCATGGTGTATATGTTCCTCAGACTCTAGTATCTATGGTAATCTTAAGTGTCATCTCCAATTAATTATTATTATGGGGAGGGAGAGGATCATTCAAGTAATTTTCCACACCAACCATGGACCATAAATCACCCCAAAAAATTCCATAATGGAATTTCCTTCCCTTCATGGATGAGTATATAGTGATGGTGTGGGAATCCATAGAGATAAGCTAGTACCCATATGTTGTATGATTTATAAAACTAAACATATGGTGTATCATAAAAAACCCCATTCTAATCAAGATATCACACAAACATGTAAATCATACTCATGAAATGACAATGTCTCACTAACATTAATTTGGCCAAAGTTTTTAATAATTAATGATCTAAAGGATCATTCAAATTCATACATACTACTTGATCAAATTACCTTCATCTAACATTGTGATGCTAGTAAGCTAGTGAAATCTATCTCACTACTTACTTAGTATCAATAATGTGAGATTGGGTTAAGATAATATAATCAATAGATTCATTTAAATTACATCTTACTATCAATCATATAATATGCTAAATACAAGAATAATCTAAATGCATACATCTATTCCATCAAACGTATAAATAAATCTCACAATATTATCTATCATATAAATAATGAAAATAATAACTATAGTCTATAGCCTCTAGGTATAATATACATCTAATTACAATTTATAATTACTACAAGTAGTTTTCAAACATATTGTACCCTATGATAACCCATATTATCATAGTCTAGTGTTCTTAAGCACAACTATTAAATACCACAACCATTCTTAATAAAGTAGTTATAAATCAATGAAAGCATAAGCTTCTATTCAAACAACTAGTTATAATAAAAAAGTTTTAGTTCTCATGAAACATATAATATTGTATTCTAGTATTTGTTATACTTTCAGGGGGTTGTATACATGCATAAATAAGATTATACTATACATAAATATATAATATAGTTTGGAACCACCAATGGAACTATAATTAGAGGAACACAACCCAATGTAGAAGTATAAGATAATTAGGCATAGATGTACCTTTATTATTTTTAAGCATACAATTAATTAATTAATATATAGCTTATTATAGTAATATTTTCACAATATGTATTTTGTTACACAAGCTATATATGATAAGTTATCCCATGCATATCATAAATCTTAAAATAAAAGACTATGTTAGAGCTATATATTCTTCCCATGCTTTATCAAGGCTATTTTATGATTTTTGGTATACTATAACTACCTATATGTAGGTATAAATAAACTTAACCATTTCAATATCTATATGAGAAGTCACAAGTCATATGCATGTAACTTGATCTCAAACTTATATAACATACTTAACGTTATGAGTTATATAGATCAGAGACTATAAATAATCCTTACTCATAAATATAAAAAAGGTAGTGATGGAGTATATTTATTAACAATGATAATAGCCTTCCTTTTCCCTTTTTTAGCATAATCCCCCATCCTTACATTCTCATATTATATTATAGGGACAAAGCATCGACCTATACTAAAACATTGGTGATTATAAAGTTATGAGTTCAAAACTTAAACTGGAAGCAATCTATTATTTATCCATTGACCAAAATCAATCCACTAAGTTTTGTTTTGTTCTGAGTTTGTTAAGATCATTGTGACAACATTTATTCTATATTAATGTTATTAATATCTACCTATTATTAATATAAGACAAATCCCCCATTTAGAATTATACTATTATAAGATATATCATGGCACCATAAATACATCTGCATACTTCCAGTTTTAAGATGCTCTATTTATGTGGCAAATCAGGTATAGCATTGTTCTTTAGTGATAATTATACTTGGATCACCCAAGTTGCTTAGTAAAATAACATAGTTTGTTAGTTGCATGAGTACTAATGTATTCATTGCATTAAAGTGGCTTACTTCATTGTACATATAATCTCTATTAAAGTTAAGCTATTTGAATATATATGGTAACTTATTTAGCTGCAACATAACCTCCTCAAAATCTAACTACTAATCATTTTATGAATTTATCAGTATATTTTCTAGTGTATCTATTGTATAAAATATGGCTATATAAACTACCTGGTGGATTATATATAGCAACTTAGCTTTTTAAAAATAGTTTATTGATTTGTAATTCTTTCTCATATACATATACAGATTACTAATAAATAGCCTTCTTACTAACATAAAAAATTGCATAACTCATATTTGTAACCGTGTTACTAATATTCATATATTAAAAATCACTGATATTATATGTACATTTGTGTGTGTGTGTGTGTGTGTGTGTGTGTGTGTAGACACACATGTACACATAAATAACCTATTTATGTGTATGTGTGTGTGTGTGTGTTAAAAAATACATATCACTACTAATTTATTGATAGTATTACATCTTCCATTAGTTGATTAGTAATAACATAGCTACTAATTTATTTTGGTTTGTTGAATATTATATCTCTCTTCTCATTGTATTTTTCTTCTATAAATATGTCAACCTATATGTTGAGTCACCCTATATATTAGGTTTCATTTAAACATGTATACATTTTTTTATTTATACAGCTCATAATCATATATATACAGATAGATTTCAACCAAAAATTCAACATGAACACACAAAAGAAACTAATTACATTGCCTACCTAGAACTACATTATTGTTCAAGCTTGCTCAATTTCTCTTTCTCTTACAATCTCCCTTCCACTGTGTTGCCTTCTCTTTTTCTTGTCTACTATGCCCCTTTCTCTTTAGATAGCCTCTTTTGATATTTTATGCACTTCCATGAATAGGGCATAGTTTTTTTTTCGTTTTTTTTTCCCTTTTATTTTTTTTATTTTTATAAATATTTTTGTTTTTTGTTTTTTTTCCTAAATTTAAACCTTTATATTTTCTCTTTATTTTAAGAATTTTCTTCTTTTTTCTATTTTTCCTCCTAAATGTCAATTTTCATATTTTATTCATTTTATCACTAATTACAATAAATAATATATTCAAAAATTAAATTAGCACTTCAAATGTCATAATGACTTAATGATTCATGCAAAATTCATTAGTCAATAAATCCAAATTTATTCTAATTATGCAATTCACAAAACATTAATGGTCACACACACAAATCACGCAATATGAATTCCATATAACCATTTAAACTATATTATCAACCATGTATAAACAACTATCTAATGCAAACAACATCAAAAAACACTATGCTAACCATTCCATTATGCATCTAAAATGTATTACTAATATGGTGTGTAGGGTTCTATCTAGTTTCTCTATCATCCCCCAGAAACTCCATCTATGTCACCCTCTTCGATGATGCTCTCCTTACATCATAATCTGAAGGATGAGTTATCTTGCATCAAAATCAACATAATTAAGTAGTTAGACCATAACATTATGCTATACATACATCATAAAATATAGATGAAATAACAAATCAACATGACCATTTTATAATAATATACACAATAGCTAACTCATATCAATTTAATCATGTAACCTAAGAAATATCCAACTATTCCATAATAGCATATATCTCAAAGCTTAGCTAAAAATAACCAAATCAAAATATTAACTATAAATATCCATGGATAATCAAGTAAGTTTGATTGACGAGGAATCGGGATGTAACATATGTGCCTATAGTTTCCTTATAAAAAACAAAAACACACACTTTATGTTGTGTTATGATTATATACCAATGAAAATCCACTACAATATCAAAATGAGGTGTTACCTAGAATCTTGCTAAATAAGTAGCCAATCTTAAGACCTAAAATACATATACATGAATTTATATCATCTACTCATCCACCTACTAAATTAATACTAACATAACCTATTATGTCTATATAAGATAAATATTATAATGAATATCTAATGATTTGGTGCACTTTTAGATAAAATAAATTTCTACTTCATAAGAGGATACTAAAGCTAAAACAATTATTTGAAAAGATAATGATTACATTGATGATGATAATGATGACAACAATGTATTATCTTTTTTGGACTCATGGGTCACAAGACATCCAAATATGGGCCATGAATGCATGACATCATCCACTTATATAAATTTTAACAATGATTTGCATGGTTTTATATAGTTTTATGTGGGACTTTCAATATATTCATATGGCTATAGATTCATAGTTGGATGGGGGACACCTTTTCTACTCGATATAGGGGCATTGGGGAGGCATTTTATTACCATTGTTCTTGCATAGATTTGTATTTTATTTATTTCGAGTGTTCCTTTTATTAAATGGTCATTTTATTTGAATTAATGGTTTTCACATATTTCATCTACCATTTGGCTCTAGTTGTTCCTTTTTGGTTGTTCATTTCTCTTATTAGGTTTTAATTTTTGGGCATTTATTTCAAATAATTTTCCTTGCATACTTATTCTATATTTTCCTATTGTCATTCATTTCATTGTATTGGGTTTCCATATTTCCTTGGATACATTATTC